>JAQOWZ010000024.1:0-600000 GCA_035578165.1 Stenolophus ochropezus | reverse complement strand
ACTAGAAATAGTAATTTTCTTGTTGCAATGTTTTCTTTCAGCTAAAATATGATGAAGATTTATGAAATTCGGGAGCGGAAGCAAATATTTATATGATTTTTTACAAAAATAAAGACAGATTTTACCTATTTTTAAAATGGAAATTTTTGTTAAAACATACATATTCATGTTTTAGAACCTATACTACGGATAATTTTAGCATTGGACATGCAAAAGTGACCAAAACGTGGTACCAATCAGATAATAAACATTTAATTTTCGGGTGTCATTTTAATGAATACGTTGTATATTGTAAGCTACATTGGCTGGATTATAGAATACCTACCACACTTGAAATAGCAATTTTCTTGTTGCAATGGTTTCTTTTAACTAAAATATGATGAAGAGTTATAAAATTCGGGCGCGAAAGCAAATATTTATATGATTTTTTACAAAAATACAGTCAGATTTTACCTATTCTTGATGAATACGTTGTATATTGTAAGTTACATGGGCTTGATTCTGGAATACCTACCACACTTGAAATAGCAGTTTTCTTGTTGAAATGTTTTCTTTTAGCTAAAATATGATGAAGAATAAATTATAATATTCGGGCGCGTAAAAATTATTTATATGATTATATACAAAAATAAAGTCACATTTTACCTATCCTTGAAATGGATATTTTTGTTAAAACATTTATATTCATGCATTAGAATCTATACTATAGATGGTTTTAAGCATTGGACATGCAAAAGTGACCAAAAACTGGTACCAATAAAATAAAAAACATTAAATTTTCGGGTGTCATTTTAATGACTACGTTGTATACTGTAAGCTACATGGGCTGGATTCTAGAATACCTACCACACTTGAAATAGCAATTTTCTTGTTGCAATGTTTTTTTTTTAGCTAAAATATCATATAGAATTATAAAATTCGGGCGCAGAAGCAAATATTTATATGATTTTTTACAAAAATAAGGTTAGATTTTACCTATTTTAAAAATGGATATTTTTGTTAAAACATTATTATTCATGCTTTAGGATCTATACTATGAATGGTTTTAAGCATTGGACATGCAAAAGTGACCAAAACGAGGTTTCAATCAGATTTTAAACATTAAATTTTCGGGTGTCATTTTAATGAATACGTTGTACATTGTAAGCTACTAGGGCAGGATTCTAGAATACCTACCACACTTGAAATAGTTAAAACATTCATATTCATGCATTAGGATGGATGGTTTTAAGAATAGGACATACAAAAGTGACCAAAACGTAATACCAATCAGATAATAAACATTCAATTTTCGGGTATCATTTTAATGAATACGTTGTATATTGTAAGCTACATGGGCTGGATTCTAGAATACCTACCACAATTAAAATAGCAATTTTCTTGTTGCAATGTTTTCTTTAAGCTAAAATATGATGAAGAATTATAAAATTCGGGCGCGGAAGCAAATATTTATATAATTTTTTACAAAAACTAAAGTCAGATTTTACTTATTCTTGATAAATACGTTGTATGTTGTAAACTACACGGGCTGGATATTAGAATACCTACCACACTTGAAATAGCAATTTTCTTGTTGCAATGTTTTCTTTTAGCTAAAATATTATGAAGAATTATAAATTTCGGGCGCGGAAACAAATATTTATTAGATTTTTTACAAAAATTAAGTCAAATTTTACCTTTTCTTAAATGGATACTTTTGTTAAAACATTCATATTTACGCTTTAGGATCTATACTATGGATGGTTTTAAATATTAAACAAGCAAAAGTGACCAAAACGTGGTACCAATCAGATAATAAACATTCAATTATCGGGTGTATTTTAATGAATACGTTGTATATTGTAAGCTACATGGTCTGGAGAATACCTACCACACTTGAAATAGCAATTTTCTTGTTGCAATGTTTTTTTTTAGCTAAAAAATGATAAAGAATTATAAAATTCTGGTGCGGAAACAAATATTTATATGATTTTTTACAAAAATAAAGTCAGATTTTACCTATTATTTATGAAGTATAAGGTTGTTATTGGTAATCGCCTTGAATGGGCAACGGAAAGACCTGTTGAAAGGGATTCTTTGTCCTGTTTCACTGATTGTTCAAAATTGGACACAGGAGGAACTGGAGTCGGTGTGCTTGGCCCAGATTGCCGAATTATGGAATCCATAGGCACCTGCTTCACAATTTTTCAGGCTGAGATTTATGCAATAAATCTCTGTGCTCACATAAACCTAGATAAAGGTCTAAAAGGAGCATTAATAAATATAATGTCAGACAGCCAGGCAGCTTTAATGGCATTGAATGCCTTCACATGTAAATGAAAGCTAGTCTGGAACTGCAAGGAGATTCTGCAATTGCTATCCGAAGCAAACCACGTCACCATACAGTGGGTACCAGGGCACGAGGGAATCCTAGAAAACGAGAAATCTGATGAACTTGCAAAAAAGGGGCTAAATTTTCATACTACGGGCCGAAATCTTCATGTGGTCTTCCACAAAGCCACTATAAGAAGGTGGTCAAAAACTGGGAGGAATCTGCCATATCCTCATATTGGAAAAATATTCCAGGCCTCAATAAAGCTCGGAAATTCATTTCCCCATCTTCGACAAACGCCAATGAGTTACTAGCTCTCAGCAAAAAGGATCGTAATATAATGACGGGAATTCTCACTGGCCACTGTCCTTTAAAGTACCATTTGCACAAAATTGGTATAGCTGAAAATAAAACCTATCGACTCTGTGAAGAGGACGAAGAATCGTCGGAACACATACTGTGTGAATGCCCAGCTGTAAATGCGCAGCAAATATTTATATGATTTTTTACAAAAATAAAGTCAGATTTTACCTATTCTTGATGAATTAATTGTATATTGCAAGCTACATGGGTTGGATTCTAGAATACCTACCACAATTGAAATAGCAATTTTCTTGTAACAATGTTTTCTATTAGCTAAAATATGATGAAGACTTATAAAATTCGGGCGGGGAAGCAAATATTTATATGATTTTTTCAAAAATAAAGTCAGATTTAGCCTATTTTTGATGAATACGTTGTATATTGTAAGCTTCATGGGCTGGATTCTAGAATACCTGTTACACTTGAAATAGCAATTTTCTTGTTGCAATGTTTTCTTTTAGCTAATATATGATGAAGAATTATAAAATTCGGACGCGGAGGCAAATATTTATATGATTTTTTTACAAAAATTAAGTCAGATTTTACCTATTCTTGATGAATACGTTGTATATTGTAAGCTACATGGGCTGGATTCTAGAATACCTACCACACTTGAAATAGCAATTGTATTGTTGCAATGTTTTCTTTTAGGTAAAATATGATGAAGAATTATAAAATTTGGGCGCGGAAGCAAATATTTATATGATTTCTTACAAAAATAAAGTCAGATTGTACCTATTTTTGATATGGATAATTTTGTTAAAACATTCATATTCATGCTTTAGGATCTATACTATGGATGGTTTCAAGTATTGGAAATGCAAAAGTGACCAATAAAGGGTACTAATCAGATAATAAACATTCAATTTTCGGGTGTCCTTTTAATGAATACGTTGTATAATGTAAGCTATATGGGCTGGATTCTAGAATACCTACCATACTAGAAAGAGCAATTTTCTTGTTGCAATGTTTTATTTTTGCTAAATTATGATGAAGAATTATAAAATTCGGGCGCGGAAGCAAATATTGATATGATTTCTTACAACAATGAAGTTAGATTTTACCTATTCTTGAAATGGATATTTTTGTTAAAACATTCATATTCATGCTTTAGGATCTATACTATAGATGGATTTAAGCATTGGACATGCAAAAGTGACCAAACCGTGGTAACAATCAGATAATAAACATTCAAATTTGGGTGTCATTTTAATGAATACGTTGTATATTGTAAGCTACATGGGCTGATTTCTAGAATACCTACCACAATTGAAATGGCAATTTTCTTGTTGCAATGTTGTCTTTTAGCTAAAATATTATGAAGAATTATAAAACTCGGACGCAGAAACTAATATTTATATGATTTTTTACAAAAATAAAGTCAGATTGTACCTATTCTTGAAATGGATATTTTTGTTAAAAAATTCATATTCATGCTTTAGGATCTATACTATAGATGGTTTTAAATATTGGACAAGCAAAAGTTACCAAACGTGGTACCAATCAGATAATAAACATTCAATTATCGGGTGTATTTTAATGAATACGTTGTATATTGTAAGCTACATTGGCTGGATTGTAGAATACCTACCACACTTGAAATAGCAATTTTCTTGTTGCAATGTTTTTTTTTTAGCTAAAATATGATAAAGAATTATAAAATTCTGGTGCGAAAACAAATATTTATATGATTTTTTACAAAAATAAAGACAGATTTTACGTATTATTCATGAAGTATAAGGTTGTTATTGGTAATCGCCTTGAATGGGCAACGGAAAGACCTGTTGAAAGGGATTCTTTGTCCTGTTTTACTGATTGTTCAAAATTGGACACAGGAGGAACTGGAGTAGGTGTGCTTGGCCCAGATTGCCAAATTATGGAATCCATAGGCACCTGCTTCACAATTTTTCAGGCTGAGATTTATGCAATAAATCTCTGTGCTCACATAAACCTAGATAAAGGTCTAAAAGGAGCATTAATAAATTTAATGTCAGACAGCCAGGCAGTTTTAAAGGCATTCAATGCCTTCACATGTAAATGAAAGCTAGTCTGGAACTGCATTGAGATTCTGCAATTGCTATCCGAAGCAAACCACGTCACCATACAGTGGGTACCAGGGCACGAGGGAATCCTAGAAAACGAGAAATCTGATGAACTTGCAAAAAAAGGGGCTAAATTTTCATACTACGGGCCGGAACCTTCATGTGGTCTTCCACAAAGCCACTATAAGAAGGTGGTCAAAAACTGGGAGGAATCTGCCATATCCTCATATTGGAAAAATATTCCAGGCCTCAATAAAGCTCGGAAATTCATTTCCCCAGCTTTGACAAACGCCAAAGAGTTACTAGCTCTCAGCAAAAAGGATCGTAATATAATGACGGGAATTCTCACTGGCCACTGTCCTTTAAAGTACCATTTGCACAAAATTGGTATAGCTAAAAATAAAACCTATCGACTCTGTGAAGAGGACGAAGAATCGTCGGAACACATACTGTGTGAATGCCCAGCCGTAAATGCGCAGCAAATATTTATATGATTTTTTACAAAAATAAAGTCAGATTTTACCTATTCTTGATGAATTAATTGTATATTGCAAGCAACATGGGTTGGATTCTAGAATACCTACCACACTTGAAATAGCAATTTTCTTGTTGCAATGTTTTCTTTTAGCTAATATATGATGAAGAATTATAAAATTCGGACGCGGAGGCAAATATTTATATGATTTTTTTACAAAAATTAAGTCAGATTTTACCTATTCTTGATGAATACGTTGTATATTGTAAGCTACATGGGCTGGATTCTAGAATACCTACCACACTAGAAATAGTAATTTTCTTGTTGCAATGTTTTCTTTCAACTAAAATATGATGAAGATTTCTGAAATTCGGGCGCGGAAGCAAATATTTATATGATTTTTTACAAAAATAAAGACAGATTTTACCTATTCTTAAAATGGAAATTTTTGTTAAAACATACATATTCATGTTTTAGAACCTATACTACGGATAATTTTAGCATTGGACATTCAAAAGTGACCAAAACGTGGTACCAAACAGATAATAAACATTCAATTTTCGGGTGTCATTTTAATGATTACGTTGTATATTGTAAGCTACATTGGCTGGATTATAGAATAACTACCATACTTGAAATAGCAATTTTCTTGTTGCAATGGTTTCTTTTAGCTAAAATATGATGAAGAGTTATAAAATTCGGGCGCGAAAGCAAATATTTATATATTTTTTTACAAAATAGTCAGATTATACCTATTCTTGATGAATACGTTGTATATTGTATGCTAAATTTGCTGGATTCTAGAATACCTACCACACTTGAAATAGCAATTGTCTTGTTGCAATGTTTTCTTTTAGCTAAAATATGATGAAGAATTATAAAATTCGGGCGCGGAAGCAAATATTTATATGATTTCTTACAAAAATATAGTCAGATTGTACCTATGTTTGATATGGATAATTTTGTTAAAACATTCATATTCATGCTTTAGGATCTATACTATGGATGGTTTCAAGTATTGGAAATGCAAAAGTGACCAATAATTGGTACTAATCAGATAATAAACATTCAATTTTTGGGTGTCCTTTTAATGAATACGTTGTATAATGTAAGCTATATGGGCTTGATTCTAGAATACCTACCACACTTGAAATAGCAATTTTCTTGTTGCAATGTTTTCTTTTCGCTAAAATATGATAAAGAATTATGAAATTCAGGCGCGGAAGCAAATATTTATATGATTTTTTACAAAAATAAAGTCAGATTTTACCTATTCTTGATGAATAAATTGTATATTGCAAGCTACATGGGTTGGATTCTAGAATACCTACCACACTTGAAATAGCAATTTTCTTGTTGCAATGTTTTCTATTAGCTAAAATATGATGAAGATTTATGAAATTCGGACGCGGAAGCAAATATTTATATGATTTTTTACAAAAATAAAGACAGATATTACCTATTCTTAAAATGGAAATTTTTGTTAAAACATACATATTCATGTTTTAGAACCTATACTACGGATAATTTTAGCATTGGACATTTAAAAGTGACCAAAACGTGGTACCAAACAGATAATAAACATTCAATTTTCGGGTGTCATTTTAATGATTACGTTGTATATTGTAAGCTACATTGGCTGGATTATAGAATAACTACCAGACTTGAAATAGCAATTTTCTTGTTGCAATGGTTTCTTTTAGCTAAAATATGATGAAAAGTTATAAAATTCGGGCGCGAAAGCAAATATTTATATAATTTTTTACAAAATAAAGTCAGATTTTACCTATTCTTGATGAATACGTTGTATATTGTATGCTAAATTTGCTGGATTCTAGAATACCTACCACACTTGAAATAGCAATTGTCTTGTTGCAATGTTTTCTTTTAGCTAAAATATGATGAAGAATTATAAAATTCGGGCGCGGAAGCAAATATTTATATGATTTCTTTCAAAAATATAGTCAGATTGTACCTATTTTTGATATGGATAATTTTGTTAAAACATTCATATTCATGCTTTAGGATCTATACTATGGATGGTTTCAAGTATTGGAAATGCAAAAGTGACCAATAAATGGTACTAATCAGATAATAAACATTCAATTTTTGGGTGTCCTTTTAATGAATACGTTGTATAATGTAAGCTATATGGGCTGGATTCTAGAATACCTACCATACTTGAAATAGCAATTTTCTAGTTGCAATGTTTTATTTTTGCTAAATTATGATGAAGAATTATAAAATTTGGGTTCGGAAGCAAATATTGATATGATTGTTTACAACAATGAAGTTAGATTTTACCTATTCTTGAAATGGATATTTTTGTTAAAACATTCATATTCATGATTTAGGATTTATACTATGGATGGATTTAAGCATTGGACATGCAAAAGTGACAAAACCGTGGTAACAATCAGATAATAAACATTCAAATTTGGGTGTCATTTTAATGAATACGTTGTATATTGTAAGCTACATGGGCTGAATTCTAGAATACCTACTACAATTGAAATGGCAATTTTCTTGTTGCAATGTTGTCTTTTAGCTAAAATATTATGAAGAATTATAAAATTCGGACGCAGAAACTAATATTTATATGATTTCTTACAAAAATAAAGTCAGATTGTACCTATTCTTGAAATGGATATTTTTGTTAAAACATTCATATTCATGCTTTAGGATCTATACTATAGATGGTTTTATGCATCAGACTTGCAAAAGTGACCAATACGTGGTACCAATCATATAATAAACATTCAATTTTCGGGTATCATTTTAATGAATACGTTGTATATTGTAAGCTACATGGGCTGGATTCTAGAATACCTACTACACTTGGAATAGCAATTTTTTTGTTGCAATGTTTTTTTTTAACTAAAATATGATAAAGAATTATAAAATTCGGTCGCGGAAGCAATTATTTATACGATTATTTACAAAAATAAAGCCAGATTTTACCTATTCTTCAAATGGATATTTTTGTTAACACATTTATATTCATGCTTTAGGATCTATACTATAGATGGTTTTATGCATTAGACATGCAACAGTGACCAATACGTGGTACCAATCAGATAATAAACATTCAATTTTCGGGTGTCATTTTAATGAATACGTTGTATATTGTAAGATACATGGGCAGGATTTTAGAATACCTACCACACTTGAAATAGCAATTTTCTTGTTGCAATGTTTTCCTTTAGCTAAAATATGATAAAGAATTATAAAATTCGGGCGCGGAAGCAACTATTGATATTATTTCTTACAAATATAAAGTCAGATTGTACCTATTCTTGAAATGGATATTTTTGTTAAAACATTCATATTCATGCTTTAGGATCTATACTATGGATGGTTTTAAGCACTGGACATGCAAAAGTGAGCAAAACGTCGTACCAATCAGATAATAAACATTCAATTTTCGGGTGTCATTTTAATGAATACGTTGTATATTGTAAGCTACATGGGCTGGATTCTGAAATACCTACCACACTTGAAATAGCAATTTTCTTGTTGCAATGTTTTCTTTTAGCTAAAATATGATGAAGAATTATAAAATTCGGGCGCGGAAGCATATATTCATATGATTTTTTTACAAATATAAAGTTAGATTTTACCTATTTTTGATGAATACGTTGTATATTGTAAACTACATGGGCTGGATTCTAGAATACCTACCACACTTGAAATAGCAATTTTCTTGTTGCAATAATTTCTTTTAGCTAAAATATGATGAAAAATTATGAAATTCGAGCGCGGAAGCAAATATTTATATGATTTTTTACAAAAATAAAGTTAGATTTTACCTATTCTTGATGAATACGTAAATCATACTTAAGACAAACAATTGCAACTATTAAACAATGACCAAAAATTTGAACAAATACATAAAACAAAATCACAAAATCGAATTAACAAACATAAACAATACAATCATAAACAGAAGACTGAATATTAAGCAATGACAACTTACAAAACTTTCACAAATTCAAATACAAAATCATAATGTCAAACATAAACAATACAAACATAAATATATGATTGAAACCAAATCCTTAACTATTAAGCATTTCTAAACTAATACTTATCTAGTCCGTAAATCCATAGCCTAAACATAAACAAATAATCGGGTCATATCAATGTCAAATGAAAACACTTAAGACTGGCTTATTAAACACAGGGGCGGGGGTTCTTCGTTCCACAGCGGTCTCTGTCCAGTTACAAAAAAAGTTTGGTGATGGCATGTTTTGTTATCACTACTTTGTCACATAACACAGCGTTGGGCTCACTAATATTTAGATAACGCACTGCACTAACTTCTTCGTCCTCCTCGAAGATGCTGGAATGGTCGTAATCCTTTACCTCGTAATTATCCTGTTTCATTTCCATTTTCGTTGCCTTGTTGTTTCCACAGTGCTGCTCGTGATCCTGATAAACTATTTCCTTGATGATTAGAACTTTTGTCAAGAGCTTCACCATCTGATCTACTGTCGGAATTACCTGTTTGGTCGACACCTCCGACAGGTGATCTTCTTCTGCTTCCGGTTCCTGGATCCCTCCATCTACATACTTTGCGGCTACTGTTGCCACATCTTCCTCTGGACGTGCTATACCAATCACCTCAGGACGCACCTCTGCTGTCAGCAAAGCTTTAAAATCAGCCGCGCTTATGTTTGCTACTGGCAGCTCCTGGGTTCCGTAACCATCTACTTGTACTGGAGCGAGCTCGTAGGGAACCCTTTGCACTCCACACCCATTATATGCCGTCTGACAATGGCCGTATGGAGGCAACCCAAATTGCGCCTGTGGTTGATGAACCACCTGATGTCCGTAAACAGTCGGAAGAAACTGAGGCATACATACCGGGAAAAACCATGGTGGAAGCTGCTGCGTCGCCCTCATCGCAGGTGTCGTGGTCGTAAACATCCTCCCTTAATGTCACAAAACTGATGTACTGAATTTGAACATAGAAACTTTTCGGATTAATTCAGGGTAAATTTACCCTAAAAATCTTACCGACTAAGCCAATCTAACAGTGGGGGTTGACTACGATGAAGGGCGGTGAACGTTGACTATTTTTACTTCGAGGAGGACATGATGATGCTAGATGATACTAACTGGTGATGACGGTTGAACCAGGATAACGACAACATGGCACACACATATTTGCTTTAAATAACTTTAAAATTATTTACATTATTTACAACACAAAACTATAACAAAAAACAAAGCAATGAAACTTCCAGAGCTAGCAGCTCTGGACTAAAGTCAGTCTGAACCATGGCAGATGACTGCTAACGTGTCGTTAACTACATTCCGACTATCAGCTTACCACTATCCGCTTAAGAATCTAACTCCTAAGATTCTACTTACGATTCTACTCTGTTTAACCGACTCTACTGCTTCAATTCACTGACTTAATTAAAATCCTATTTATACTCTAAAAAGTGCAAGGGTTGGCAATGTAACTATTACGCACATCACGTGGATAAGTTACAAAACGTTAATAGGTTATTAAACTTTACGAAATATAACTTGTCCACGGTGCATTTTTGTTAACGCGCAATGTTTGTTATAAAATCTATCAAACAATAATAATTTGGAATCATTCTTCAATTACTGTTACATTACCACCCCTTAAAGATTTAATTATATCTTCGCAGACAATATAATTAAATCCATTTTTCCGAATCTATGACTCGTGTTCTGGCCGGTATTATCATAGTCCGCTTAATCAGCAAAGACTGCCGTTGCTATATGCTAAAGTCAGCATTTTTCTATCCTACAAACACCAGAGTCATCGACTATAGAAAATATGACAACCCGTAACAAGATGAAAAGCCTTGTCTTGTTACAATTGTAAGCTATATGGGCTGGATTCTAGAATACCTACCACACTTGAAATAGAAATTTTCTTGTTGCAATGTATTCTTTAAGCTAAAATATGATAAAGAATTATAAAATTCAAGCGCGGAAGCAAATATTTATATGATTTTTTACAAAAATAAAGTTAGATTTTACCTATTCTTGATGAATACGTTGTATATTGTAAGCTACATGGGCTGGATTCTAGAATACCTACCGCACTTGAAATAGCAATTTTCTTTTTGCAATGTTTTCTTTTAGCTAAAATATGATGAATTATAAAACTCGGGCGCGAAAGCAAATATTTATATGATTTATTACAAAAATTAAGTCAGATTGTACCTATTCTTGAAATGGATATTTTTGTTAAATCATTCATATTCATGCTTTAGAATCTTTACTATGGATGGTTTTAAGCATAGGACATTCCAAAGTGACCAATCAGTGGTACCAATCAGATAATAAACATTCAATTTTCTGGTGTCATTTTAATGAATACGTTGTATATTGTTAGCTACATAGGCTTGATTTTAGAATGCTTACCACACTTGAAATAGCAATTTACTTGTTGCAATGTTTTCTTTTAGCTAAAATATGATGGAGAATTATAAAATTTGGGCGCGGAACAAATATTTATATGATTTTTTACAAAAATAAAGTCAGATTTTACTTATTCTTGAAATGGATATTTTTGTTAAAACATTCATATTCACGCTTTAGGATCTATACTATGGATGGTTTCAAAAATTGGACATGCAAAAGTGACCAATATGTGGTACCAATCAGATAATAAACATTCAATTTTCTGGTGTCTTTTTAATGAATACGTTGTATATCATAAGCTACATGGGCTGGATTCTAGAATACCTACCACACTTGAAATAGCAATTTTCTTGTTGCAATGTTTTCTTTTAGCTAAAATATGATGAAGAATTATAAAATTTAAGCGCGGAAGCAAATATTTATACGAATTTTTCAAAAATAAAGTCAGATTTTACCTATTCTTTATGAATACGTTGTATATTGTAAGCTACATGGGCTGGATGCTAGAATACTTACCACACTTGAAATAGCAATTTTCTTGTTGCAATGTTTTCTTCTAGCTAAAATATGATAAGGAATTATAAAATTCGTCCGCGGAAGCAAATATTTATATGAATTTTTTAAAAATAAAGTCAGATTTTACCTATTCTTTATGAATACGTTGTATATTGTAAGCTACAAGGGCTGGATTCTAGAATACCTACCACACTTGAAATAGCAATTTTCTTGTTGCAATGTTTTCTTTTAGCTTAAATATGATAAGGAATTATAAAACTCGGGCGCGAAAGCATATATTTATATGATCTTTTACAAAAATAAAGTCAGATTTTACCTATTTTTGAAATGTATATTTTAGTTAAATCATTTATATTCATGCTTTAGGACCTATACTATGTATAATTTTAGCATTGGACATGCAAAAGTGACCAAAACGTGGTACCAATCAGATAATAAACATTCAATTTTCTGGTGTCATTTTAATGAATACGTTGTATATTATAGGCTAGCATGGGCTGGATTCTAGAATACCTACCACACTTGAAATAGCAATTTTCATGTTGCAATGTTTTCCTTTAGCTAAAATATGATGAAGAATTATGAAATTCGGGCGAGGAAGCAAATATTTACATGATTTTTTACAAAAATATAGTCAGATTTTACCTATTCTTGAAATGGATATTTTTGTTAAAACATTCATAGTCATGCTTTAGGATCTATACTATGGATAATTTTTGCATTGGACATGCAAAAGTGATCAAAACGTGGTACTAATCAGATAATAAACATTAAATTTTCTGGTGTCATTTTAATGAATACTTTGTTTATTATAAGCTACATGGACTGGATTCTGGAATACCTACCACACTTGAAATAGCAATTTTCTTGTTGCAATGTTTTCTTTTAGCTAAAATATGATGAAGAATTATAAAATTCGTCCGCGGAAGCAAATATTTATATGAATTTTTCAAAAATAAAGTCAGATTTTACCTATTCTTGATGAATACGTTGTATATTGTAAGCTACAAGGGCTGGATTCTAGAAAACCTACCACACTTGAAATAGCAATTTTCTTGTTGCAATGATTTCTTTTAGCTTAAATATGATGAAGAATTATAAAATTCGGGCGCGGAAGCATATATTTATATGAACTTTTACAAAAATAAAGTCAGAGTTTACCTATTTTTGAATTGTATATTTTAGTTAAATCATATATATTCATGCTTTAGGACCTATACTATAGATAATTTTAGCATTGGACATGCAAAAGTGACCAAAACGTGGTACCAATTAGATAATAAACATTCAATATTCTAGAGTCATTTTAATGAGTACGTTGTATATTGTAAGCTACAAGGGCTGGATTTTATAATACCTACCACACTTGAAATAGTAATTTTCTTGTTGAAATGTTTTCTTTTAGCTAACATATGATAAGGAATTATAAAATTCGGACGCGGAAGCAAATATTTATATGATTTTTTACAAAAATAAAGTCAGATTTTACCTATTCTTGAAATGGATATTTTCGTTAAAACATTCATATTCATTCTTCAGGATCTATACTATGAATAATATTAGCATTGAACATGCAAAAGTGACCAAAACGTGGTATCAATCATTTTATAAACATTCAATTTTCGGGTGCCATTTTAATGAATACGTTGTATATTTTAAGCTACATGGGCTGGATGCTAGAATACCTACCACACTTGAAATAGCAATTTTCTTGTTGCAATGTTTTCTTTTAGCTAAAATATGATGAAGAATTATAAAATTCGTCCGCGGAAGCAAATATTTATATGAATTTTTCAAAAATAAAGTTAAATTTTACCTATTCTTTATGAATACGTTGTATATTGTAAGCTACAAGGGCTGGATTCTAGAATACCTACCACACTTGAAATAGCAATTTACTTGTTGCAATGTTTTCTTTTTGCTAAAATATGATGAAGAATTATAAAATTCGGGCGCGGAAGCAAATATTTATATGATTTAAAAAAAAAATAAAGTCAGATTTTACTTATTTCTGAAATAGATATTTTTGTTAAAACATTCATATTCATGCTTTAGGATCTATACTATGGATAATTTTAGCATTGGACATGCAAAAGTGACCAAAACGCGGTACCAATCAGAAAATAAACATTCAATTTTCTGTTGTCATTTTAATGAATACGTTGTATATTTTAAGCTACATGGGCTGGATGCTAGAATACCTACCACACTTGAAATAGCAATTTTCTTGTTGCAATGTTTTCTTTTAGCTAAAATATGATGAAGAATTATAAAATTCATCCGCGGAAGCAAATATTTATATGAATTTTTCAAAAATAAAGTTAGATTTTACCTATTCTTTATGAATACGTTGTATATTGTAAGCTACAAGGGCTGGATTCTAGAATACCTACCACACTTGAAATAGCAATTTACTTGTTGCAATGTTTTCTTTTAGCTAAAATATGATGAAGAATTATATAATTCGGGCGCGGAAGCAAATATTTATATGATTTAAAAAAAAAATAAAGTCAGATTTTACTTATTTCTGAAATAGATATTTTTGTTAAAACATTCATATTCATGCTTTAGGATCTATACTATGGATAATTTTAGCATTGGACATGCAAAAGTGATCAAAACGTGGTACCAATCAGATAATAAACATTCAATTTTCTGGTGTCATTTTAATGAGTACGTTGTATATTGTAAGCTACAAGGGCTGGATTTTATAATACCTACCACACTTGAAATAGTAATTTTCTTGTTGAAATGTTTTCTTTTAGCTAAAATATGATAAGGAATTATAAAATTCGTCCGCGGAAGCAAATATTTATATGAATTTTTCAAAAATAAAGTCAGATTTTACCTATTCTTTATGAATACGTTGTATATTGTAAGCTACAAGGGCTGGATTCTAGAATACCTACCACACTTGAAATAGCAATTTTCTTGTTGCAATGTTTTCTTTTAGCTCAAATATGATAAGGAATTATAAAACTCGGGCGCAAAAGCATATATTTATATGATCTTTTACAAAAATAAAGTCAGATTTTACCTATTTTTGAAATGTATATTTTAGTTAAATCATTTATATTCATGCTTTAGGACCTATACTATGGATAATTTTAGCATTGGACATGCAAAAGTGACCAAAACGTGGTACCAATCAGATAATAAACATTCAATTTTCTGGTGTCATTTTAATAAATACGTTGTATATTATAGGCTAGCATGGGCTGGATTCTAGAATACCTACCACACTTGAAATAGCAATTTTCATGTTGCAATGTTTTCTTTTAGCTAAAATATGATGAAGAATTATGAAATTCGGGCGAGGAAGCAAATATTTACATGATTTTTTACAAAAATATAGTCAGATTTTACCTATTCTTGAAATGGATATTTTTGTTAAAACATTCATATTCATGCTTTAGGATAAATACTATGGATGGTCGTACCAATCAGATAATAAACATTCAATTTTCGGGTGTCATTTTAAAGAATACGTTGTATATGCTAAGCTACATGGGCTGGATTCTAGAATACCTGCCACACTTGAAATAGCAATTTTCTTGTTGCAATGTTTTCTTTTAGCTAAAATATGATGAAGAATTATAAAATTCGGGTGCAGAAGCAAATATTTATATGATTTTTTACAAAATAAAATTTAGAGTTTACCTATTCTTGATGAATATGATGTACAGGGTGCGGCAGCATAACTTCCTTTTTTCAAAACTCAATAAAAACTATTGTGTGCATCGGAAAATATTTATTCATTTTTTATAATGTAGGTACATGTCTAAAGTTTTTATTTACATTGTTTTGAAGATCAAATCTGTTAGGTGTTGCGAAGAATTTTCTCCTTTACCACTTTGCTAAATAATCAACAGGACAGGAGCTGTGATTTTTTAAAAAAATGTCCACTACTGCGAAAAAAAAAAATTATTTATTTCTCATTTCTTTTCTAGCCTATGTTGTAGACAGCCAAATTGCGAAGAATTTTCCCTTTTACCACTTTGCTAAATAATAAACAGGACAGGAGCTGTGTTGCAATAACCGAACATCCGCTTGAAAAGTAGGCCTCAACGGCAAAGGCACGCTCCTCACTATTCCAACGCATGATGGCGGCTGAACCGTGTCGGGACAAAACTTTACAGTACCCCCTCTTGAACGAGACCACTAGCGCTCCGCTATGACATCAACTAACTGAATGGCGCGCATTTTAAGAAAGGAAGTTATGCTGCCGCACCCTGTATTTTGTAAGCTACATGGGCTGGATTCTAGAATACCTACCACACTTGAAATAGCAATTTTCTTGTTGCAATCTTTTCTTTTAGTTAAAATATGATAAAGAATTATCAAATTCGGGCGCGGAAGCAAATATTTATATGATTTTTTACAAAAATAAAGTCAGATTTTACCTATTTTTGAAATGGATATTTTTGTTAAAACATTCATATTTGTGCTTTAGGATCTATACTATGGATAATTTTAGCATTAGACATGCGAAAGTGACCAAAACGTGGTACCAATCAGATAATAAACAATTAATTTTCAGGTGTCATTTTACTGAATACGTTGTATATTGTAAGGTACATGGGCTGGATTCTGGAATACCTACCTCACTTCAAATAGCAATTTTCTTGTTGCAATGTTTTCTTTTAGATAAAATATGATTAAGAATTAAAAATTTGGGCTTGGAAACAAATATTTATATGATTTTTTACATAAATAAAGTCAGATTTTACCTATACTTGATGAATACATTGTATATTGTAAGCTACATGGGCTGGATTCTAGAATACCTACCACATTTGAAATAGCTTTTTTCTTGTTGCAATGTTTTCTATTAGCTAAAATATGATGAAGAATTATAAAATTCGAGCGCGGAAGCAAATATTTATATGATTTTTACAAACATAAAGTGAGATTTTACCTATTCCAGAAGAGTATATTTTTGTTAAAACATTCATGTTCATGCTTTAGCATCTATACTATGGATGGTTTTAAACATTGGACATGCAAAAGTGACCAAAACGTGGTAGCAATTAGATAATAAACATTTAATTTTCGGGTGTCATTTTTATGAATACGTTGTATATTGTAAGCTACAAGGGCTGGATTCTAGAATACCTACCACACTTGAAATAGCAATTTTCTTGTTGTAATGTTTTCTTTTAGCTAAAATATGATGAAGAATTATAAAATTCGGGCGCGGAAGCAAAATATTTATATGATTTTTTACAAAAATAAAGTCAGATTTTACCTATTCTTGATGAATACGTTGTATATTGTTAGCTACATGGGCTGGATTCTAGAAAACCTAACACACTAGAAATAGCAATTTTCTTGTTGCAATGTTTTCTTTTAGATTAAATATGATGAAGAATTATAAAATTCGAACGCGGAAGCAAATATTTATATGATTTTTACAAATTTAAAAGTGAGATTTTACCTATTCTAGAAATGTATATTTTTGTTAAAACATTCATGTTCATGCTTTAGCATCTATACTATGCATGGTTTTAAACATTGGACATGCAAAAGTGACCAAAACGTGGTAGCAATTAGATAATAAACATTTAATTTTCGGGTGTCATTTTCATGAATACTTTGTATATTGTGTGCTACATGGGCTGGATTCCAGAATACCTACCACACTTGAAATAGCAATTTTCTTGCTGCAATATTTTCTTTTAGCTAAAGTATGATCAAAAATTATAAAATTCGGGCGCGGAAGCAAATATTTATATGATTTTTTACAAAAATAAAGTTAGATTTTACCTATTCTTGATGATTATGTTGTATATTGTAAGCTACTTGGGCTGGATTCTAGAATACCTACTACATTTGAAACAGCAGTTTTCTTGTTGCAATTGTTTTTTTTTAGCTAAAATATGATGAAGAATTATAAAATTCTGCGGAAAGCAAATATTTATATGATTTTTTACAAAAACTAAGTCAAATTTTACCTATTCTTGAAATTGATATTTTTGTTAAAACATTTATATTCATGCTTTAGGATCTACACTGTGGATAGTTTTAAGCATTGAACAAGCAAAAGTAACTAAAACGTGGTACCAATCAGATAATAAACATTCAATTGTCGGGTGTCATTTTAATGAATCCGTTGTATAATGTAAGATACATGGGCTGGATTCTAGAACACCTACCACACTTGAAATAGCAATTATCTTTATGCAATGTTTTCTTTTACTTAAAATATGATGAAGAATTATAAAATTCGGGCACGGAAGCAAATATTTATATGATTTTTTACAAAAATAAAGTCAGATTTTACCTATTCTTGAAATGGATATTTCTGATAAAACATTTATAATCATGCTTTAGGATCTATATTATGAATGGTTTTAGGCATTGGACATGCAAAAGTGACCAAAACGTAGTACGGTTCCAATCAGATAATAAACATTCACTTTTCGGGTGTCATTTTGATGAGTACGTTGTATATTGTAAGTTACATGGGCTGGATTCTAGAATACCTACCACACTTGAAATAGCAATTTACTTGTTGCAATGTTTTCTTTTAGCTAAAGTATGATGAAAAATTATAAAATTCGGGCGCGGAAGCAAATATCTATATGTATTTTTACAAAAATAAAGTCAGGTTTTACCTATTCTTGAAATGGATATTTTTGTTAAAACATTCATATGCATGCTTTAGGATCTATTCTAAGCATAGTCTTAAGCATTAGACATGCAAAAGTGACTAAAACGTGGTACCAATCAGATAATAAACATTAAATTTTCTGGTGTCATTTTAATGAATACGTTGTATACTATAAGCTATAAGGGCTGGATTCTAGAATACCTACCACACTTGAAAAAGCAATTTTCTTATTGCAATGTTTTCTTTTAGCTAAAATATGATGAAGAATTATAAAATTCGTCCGCGGAAGCAAATATTTATATGAATTTTTCAAAAATAATGTCAGATTTTACCTATTCTTGAATAATACGTTGTATATTGTAAGCTACAAGGACTGGATTCTAGAATACCTACTACACTTGAAATAGCAATTTTCTTGTTGCAATGTTTTCTTTTAGCTTAAATATGATGAAGAATTATAAAATTCGGGCGCGGAAGCATATATTTATATGATCTTTTACAAAAATAAAGTCAGATTTTACCTTATCTTGATGAATACGTTATATATTGTAAGCTACATGGGCTGGATTCTAGAATATTTACCACACTTGAAATAGCAATTTTCTTTATGCAATGTTTTCTTTTAGCTAAAACATGATGAAGAATTATAAAATTCGGGCACGGAAGCAAATATTTATATGACTTTTTACAAAAATAAAGTCAGATTTTACCTTTCTTGAAATGGATATTTTAGTTAAAACATTCATATTCATGCTTTAGGATCTATACTATGGATGGTTTTAAGCATGGGACATGCAAAAGTGACCAAAACGTGGTACCAGTCAGATAATAAACATTCAATTTTCGGATGTTATTGTAATGAATACGTTGTATATTGTAAGCTACATGGGCTGTATTCTAGAATATCTACCACACTTGAAATAGCAATTTTCTTGTTGCAATGGTTTCTTTTAGCTAAAATGTGATGTAGAATTATATAATTCGCGCGCGGAAGCAAATATTTATATGATTTTTTATAAGAAAAAAGTCAGAGATTATCTTTTCTTGATGAATACGTTGTATATTGTAAGCTACAAGGGCTGGATTCTAGAATACCTACCACACTTGAAACAGAAATTTTCTTGTTGCGATGTTTTCTTTTAGGTAAAATATGAAGAAGAATTATAAAATTCAGGCGCGGAAGCAAATATTTATATGTTTTTTTTTACAAAAATAAAGTCAGATTTTACCTATTCTTAAAACTGATATTTAGGATCTATACCATGGATGGTTTTAAGCATTGGACATGCAAAAGTGATCAAAACGTGGTACCAATCAAATAATAAACATTCAACTTTCGGGTGTAATTTTAATGAATACGTTGTATATTGTAAGCTACATGGGCTGGGTTCTAGAATACCTAACACACTTGAAATAGAAATTTTCTTGTTGTAATGTTTTCTTTTAGCTAAAATATGATGAAGAACTATAAATTCGGGCGCGGAAGCAAATATTTATTAGATTTTTTACAAAAATAAAGTCACATTTTACCTATTTTTGAAATGGATATTTTTATTAAAACATTCATATTCATGCTTTAGGATCTATACTATAGATAATTTTAGCATTGAACATGCAAAAGTGAAAAAACGTGGTACCAATCAGATAATAAACATTCAATTTTCAGGTGTCATTTTAATGAATACGTTGTATATTGTAAGCTACATGGGCTGGATTCTAGAATACCTACCACACTTGAAATACCAATTTTCTTGTTGTAATGTTTTCTTTCAGCTAAAATATGATATAGAATTATAAAATTCGGGCGCGGTAGCAAATATTTATATGATTTTGTACAAAAATAAAGTCAGATTTTACCTATACTTGATAACTACATTGTATATTGTAAGCTACATGGGCTAAATTTTAGAATACCTACCACACATGAAATAGCAATTTTCTTGTTGCAATGTTTTCTTTTAGCTAAAATATGATGAAGAATTATAAAATTCGGGCACGGAAGCAAATATTTATATGATTTCTTACAAAAATAAAGTCAGATTTTACCTATTGTTGATGAATACGTTGTATATTGGAAGCTACATGGGCTAAATTCTAGAATACCTACCGCACTTGAAATAGCAATTTTCTTGTTGCAATGTTTTCTTTTAGCTAAAATAAGATGAATAATTATAAAATTCGGGCGCGGAAGTAAATATTTATATAATTTTTTTACATAATAAAGTCAGATTTTACCTATTCTGGATGAATACGTTTATATTGTAAGCTACATAGGCTGGATTCTAGAATACCTACCATACTAGAAACAACAATTTTCTTGTTGCAATGTTCTCTTTGAGCTAAAGTATGATGAAGAATTATAAAATTCGGGCGCGAAAGCAAACATTTATATGATTTTTTTAAAAAACAATGTCAGATTTTACCTATTCTTGATGAATACGTTATATATTGTGAGCTACATGGGCTGGATTCTAGTATACCTACCACACTTGAAATAGCAATTTTCTTGTTGCAATGTTTTCTTTTAGCTAAAATATGATAAATAAATATAAAATTTGGGCGCGGAAGCAAATATTTATATATACCACACTTGAAATACCTATTTTCTTGTTGCAATGTTTTCTTTTAGCTAAAATATGATAAATAATTATAAAATTCGGGCGCGTAAGCAAATATTTATATGATTTTTTACAAATATGAAATCAGATTTTACCTATTCTTGATAAATAAGTTCTATAATGTAAGCTACATGGGCTGGATTCTAGAATACCTACCACACTTGAAATAGCAATTTTCTAGTTGCAATGTTTTTTTAGCTAAAACATGATAAATAATTATAAAATTCGGGCGCGGAAGCAAATATTTATATGATTTTTTACAAACATAAAGTAAGATTCTACCTATTCCTGATAAATAAGTTCTATATTGTAAACTATATGTGCTGGATTCTATAATACCTACCACACTTGAAATAGCTATCTTCTTGTTGAAATGTTTTCTTTTAGCTAAAATATGATGAAGACTTATAAAATTCGGGCGCGGAAGCAAATATTTATTTGATTTTTTACAGAAATAAAGTCAGATTTTACCTATTCTTGAAATGGATATTTTTGTTAAAACATTCATATTCATGCTTTAGGATCTATACTATGGATGGTTTTAAGCATTGGACATGCAAAAGTCGGGTGTCATTTTAATGAATATGTTGTATATTGTAAGCTACATGGGTTGGATTCTAGAATACCTACCTCACTTGAAATAGCAATTTTATTGTTGCAATGTTTTCTTTTAGCTAAAATGTGATGAAGAATTATAAAATTCGGGCGCGGAAGCAAATATTTATATGATTTTTTACAAAAATAATGTCAGATTTTACATATTCTAGCTGAATACGTTGTATATTATAGGCTACATGGCCTGGATTCTAGAATACCTACCACACTTGAAATAGCTACTTTCTTATTTCAATGTTTTCTTTTAGCTAAAATATGATAAAAAATTATCAAATTCCGGCGCGGAAGCAAATATTTATATGATTCTTTACAAAAATAAAGTCAGATTTTACCTTTTCTTGATGAATTCGTTGTATGTTATAAGCTACATGGGCTGGATTCTAGAATACCTACCTCACTTGAAATAGCAATTTTCTTGTTGCAATGTTTTCTTTTAGCTAAGATATGATGAAGAAATATAAAATTCGGGCGCGGAAGCAAATATTTATATGATTTTTTACAAAAATAAAGTCAGATTTTACCTATTCTTGATAAATAAGTTGTATATTGTAAGGTTAATGAGCTGTATTCTAGAATACCTACCACACTTGAAATAGCAATTTTCTTGTTGCAATGTTTTCTTTTAGCTAAAATATGATAAAGAATTATAATATTCGGACGCGGTAGCAAATATTTATATGATTTTGTACTAAAATAAAATCAGATTTTACCTATCCTTGAAATGGATATTTTTGTTAAAACATTCATATTCATGCTTTAGGAACTATAATATGGATAATTTTAGCATTGGACATGCAAAAGTGACCAAAATGTGGTACCAATCAGATAATAAACATTCAATTTTCGGGTGTCATTTTAATGAATACGTTGTATATTGTAAGCTACATGGGCTGGATTCTAGAATACCTACCACACTTGAAATACCAATTTTCTTGTTGTAATGTTTTCTTTCAGCTAAAATATGATATAGAATTATAAAATTCGGGCGCGGTAGCAAATATTTATATGATTTTGTACAAAAATAAAGTCAGATTTTACCTATACTTGATAACTACATTGTATATTGTAAGCTACATGGGCTAAATTTTAGAATACCTACCACACATGAAATAGCAATTTTCTTGTTGCAATGTTTTCTTTTAGCTAAAATATGATGAAGTATTATAAAATTCGGGCACGGAAGCAAATATTTATATGATTTCTTACAAAAATAAAGTCAGATTTTACCTATCCTTGATAACTACATTGTATATTGTAAGCTACATGGGCTGAATTCTAGAATACCTACCGCACTTGAAATAGCAATTTTCTTGTTGCAATGTTTTCTTTTAGCTAAAATAAGATGAATAATTATAAAATTCGGGCGCGGAAGTAAATATTTATATAATTTTTTTACATAATAAAGTCAGATTTTACCTATTCTGGATGAATACGTTTATATTGTAAGCTACATAGGCTGAATTCTAGAATACCTACCGCACTTGAAACAACAATTTTCTTGTTGCAATGTTCTCTTTGAACTAAAGTATGATGAAGAAATATAAAATTCGGGCGCGAAAGCAAACATTTATATGATTTTTTTAAAAAATAATGTCAGATTTTACCTATTCTTGATGAATACGTTATATATTGTGAGCTACATGGGCTGGATTCTAGTATATCTACCACACTTGAAATAGCAATTATCTTGTTGCAATGTTTTCTTTTGGCTAAAATATGATAAATAAATATAAAATTCGGGCGCGGAAGCAAATATCTATATATACCACACTTGAAATACCAATTTTCTTGTTGCAATGTTTTCTTTTAGCTAAAATATGATAAATAATTATAAAATTCGGGCGCGTAAGCATATATTTATATGATTTTTTACAAATATGAAATCAGATTTTACCTATTCTTGATAAATAAGTTCTATAATGTAAGCTACATGGGCTGGATTCTAGAATACCTACCACACTTGAAATAGCAATTTTCTTGTTGCAATGTTTTTTTAGCTAAAATATGATAAATAATTATAAAATTCGGGTGCGGAAGCAAATATTTATATGATTTTTTACAAACATAAAGTAAGATTTTACCTATTCTTGATAAATAAGTTCTATATTGTAAACTATATGTGCTGGATTCTATAATACCTACCACACTTGAAATAGCTATTTTCTTGTTGAAATGTTTTCTTTTAGCTAAAATATGATGAAGAATTATAAAATTCGGGCGCGGAAGCAAATATTTATTTAATTTTTTACAGAAATAAAGTCAGATTTTACCTATTCTTGAAATGGATATTTTTGTTAAAACATTCATATTCATGCTTTAGGATCTATACTATGGATGGTTTTTAGCATTGGACATGCAAAAGTGACCAAAACGTGGTACCAATCAGATAATAACCATTCAATCTTCGGGTGTCATTTTAATGAATATGTTGTATATTGTAAGCTACATGGGTTGGATTCTAGAATACCTACCACACTTGAAATAGCAATTTTCTTGTTGCAATGTTTCCTTTTAGCTAAAATATGATTAAGAATTATAAAATTCGGGCGCGGAAGCAAATATTTATATGATATTTTACAAAAATAATGTCAGATTTTACATATTCTAGATGAATACGTTGTATATTATAGGCTACATGGGCTGGATTCTAGAATACCTACCACACTTGAAATAGCAACTTTCTTATTTCAATGTTTTCTTTTAGCTAAAATATGATAAAAAATTATTAAATTCCGGCGCGGAAGCAAATATTTATATGATTCTTTACAAAAATAAAGTCAGATTTTACCTTTTCTTGATGAATACGTTGTATATTGTAAGCTACATGGGCTGGATTCTAGAATACCTACCTTACTTGAAATAGCAATTTTCTTGTTGCAATGTTTTCTTTTAGCTAAAATAAGATAAATAATTACAAAATTCGGGCGCGTAAGCATATATTTATATGATTTTTTACAAATATGAAATCAGATTTTACCTATTCTTGATAAATAAGTTCTATAATGTAAGCTACATGGGCTGGATTTTAGAATACCTACCACACTTGAAATAGCAATTTTCTTGTTGCAATGTTTTTTTAGCTAAAATATGATAAATAATTATAAAATTCGGGTGCGAAAGCAAATATTTATATGATTTTTTACAAACATAAAGTAAGATTTTACCTAATCTTGATAAATAAGTTCTATATTGTAAACTATATGTGCTGGATTCTATAATACCTACCACACTTGAAATAGCTATTTTCTTGTTGAAATGTTTTCTTTTAGCTAAAATATGATGAAGAATTATAAAATTCGGGCGCGGAAGCAAATATTTATTTGATTTTTTACAGAAATAAAGTCAGATTTTACCTATTCTTGAAATGGATATTTTTGTTAAAACATTCATATTCATGCTTTAGGATCTATACTATGGATGGTTTTAAGCATTGGACATGCAAAAGTGACCAAAACGTGGTACCAATCAGATAATAACCATTCAATCTTCGGGTGTCATTTTAATGAATATGTTGTATATTGTAAGCTACATGGGTTGGATTCTAGAATACCTACCACACTTGATATAGCAATTTTCTTGTTGCAATGTTTCCTTTTAGCTAAAATATGATGAAGAATTATAAAATTCGGGCGCGGAAGCATATATTTATATGATTTTTTACAAAAATAATGTCAGATTTTACATATTCTAGATGAATACGTTGTATATTGTAAGCTACATGGGCTAGATTCTAGAATACCTACCTCACTTGAAATAGCAATTTTCTTGTTGCAATGTTTTCTTTTAGCTAAGATATGATGAAGAAATATAAACTTCGGGCGCGGAAGCAAATATTTATATGATTTTTTACAAAAATAAAGTCAGATTTTACCTATTCTTGATGAATAAGTTGTATATTGTAAGCTACATGAGCTGTATTCTAGAGTACCTACCACACTTGAAATAGCAATTTTCTTCTTGCAATGTTTTCTTTTAGCGAAAATATGATTAAGTATTGTATTCTAGAATCCGGCCCATGTAGCTTACAATATACAACGTATTCATCAAGAATAGGTAAAATCTGACTTTATTTTAGTACAAAATCATATAAATATTTGCTTCCGCGCCCAAATTTTATAATTCTTTATCATATTTTAGCTAAAAGAAAACATTGCAACAAGAAAATTGCTATTTCAAGTGTGGTAGGTATTCTAGAATCCAGCCCATGTAGCTTACAATATACAAAGTATTCATCAAGAATAGGTAAAATCTGACTTTATTCTTGTAAAAAATCATATAAATATTTCCTTCCGCACCCGAATTTAATAATTCTTCTTCATATTTTAGCTGAAAACAAAACATTGCAAAATTCACTTTTGCATGTCCAATGCTTAAAACCATCAATAGTGTAGTTCCTAAAGCATGAATATGAATGTTTTAAAAAAAATATCCATTTCAAGAATAAGTAAAAATCTGACATTATTTTTGTAAAAAATCATATAAATATTTGCTTCCGCGCCCGAATTTTATAATTCTTCATCATATTTTAGCTAAAAGAAAAAATTGCAACAAGAAAATTGCTATTTCAAGTGTGGTGGGTATTCTAGAATTTAGCCCATTTAGCTTACAATATACAACGTATTCATCAAGAATAGGTAAAATTTGACTTTATTTTTGTTAAAAATCATATAAATATTTCTTTCCGCGCCCGAATTTTATAATTCTTCATTATATTTTAGCTAAAAGAAAACTTTGCAACAAGAAATTTGCTGTTTCAAGTGTGGTAGGTATTCTAGAATTCAGCCCATGTAGCTTACAATTTACAACGTATTCATCAAGAATAGGTAAAACCTGACTTTATTTTTGTAAAAAATCTTATAAATATTTGCTTCCGCGCCCGAATTTTATAATTCTTCATCATATTTTAGCTAAGAAAAACATTGCAACAAGAAAATTGCTATTTCAAGTGTGGTAGGTATTCTAGAGTCCAGCCCATGTAGCTTACAATATACAACGTAATCATTAAAATCACACCCGATAATTGAATGTTTATTATCTGACTGGTACCACGTTTTGGTCACTTTTGCATGTCCAATGCTTAAAACCATCCATATTATAGATCCTAAAGCATGAATATGAATGTTTTAACAAAAATATCCATTGCAAGAATAGGTAAAATCTGAGTTTATTTTTGTAAAAAATCATATAAATATTTGCTTTCGCACCCGAACTTTATAATTCTTCATCATATATAAGCTAAAAGAAAACATTGCAACAAGAAAATTGCTATTTCAAGAATGGTAGGTATTCTAGAATCCAGCTCACGTAGCTTACAATATACAATGTATTCATTAAAATAACACCCAAAAATTTAATGTTTATTATATGATTGGTACCACGTTTAGGTCACTTTTGCATGTCCAATGCTAAAATTATCCATAGTATAGATCCTAAAGCATGAATATGAATGTTTTAACAAAAATATCCATTTCAAGAATAGGTAAAATCTGACTTTATTTCTATAAAAAAATCATATAAATATTTGCTTCCGCGCCCAAATTTTACAATTCTTCATCATTTTTTAGCTAAAAGAAAATAACATTGCAACAAGAAATTTGCTATTTCAAGTGTGGTAGGTATTCTAGAATCCAACCCATGTAGCTTACAATATACAACGTATTTATTAAAAAGACACCCGAAAATTGAATGTTTATTATCTGATTGGTACCACGTTTTGGTCACTGTTGCATGTTCACTGCTAAAATTATCCATAGTATAGATCCTAAAGCATGAATATGAATGTTTTAGCAAAAATATCAAGTGTGGTAGGTATTCTAGAATCCAGCCCATGTAGCTTACAATATACAACGTATTCATCAAGAATAGGTAAAATCTGACTTTATTCTTGTAAAAAATCATATAAATATTTGCTTCCGCACCCGAATTTAATAATTCTTCTTCATACTTTAGCTGAAAAAAAAAAAACATTGCAAAATTCACTTTTGCATGTCCAATGCTTAAAACCATCAATAGTGTAGTTCCTAAAGCATGAATATGAATGTTTTAACGAAAATATCCATTTCAAGAATAAGTAAAAATCTGACATTATTTTTGTAAAAAATCATATAAATATTTGCTTCCGCGCCTGAATTTTATAATTTTTTATCATATATTAGCTAAAAGAAAACGTTGCAACAAGAAAATTGCTATTTCAAGTGTGGTAAGTATTCTAGAATCTAATCCATGTAGCTTAAAATATACAACGAATTCATTAAAATGACTCCCGAAAATTGAATTTTTATTATCTGATTGGTACCACGTTTTGGTCAGTTTTGCATGTCCAATGCTTAAAACCATCCATAGTATAGATTCTAAATCATGAATATGAAAGTTTTAACAAAAATATCCATTGCAAGAATAGATAAAATCAAGCCTATGTAGCCCATCAAGAATAGGTAAAATTTGACTTTATTTTTGTTAAAAATCATATAAATATTTCTTTCCGCGCCCGAATTTTATAATTCTTCATCATATTTTAGCTAAAAGAAAACTTTGCAACAAGAAATTTGCTATATCAAGTGTGGTAGATATTCTAGAATTCAGCCCATGTAGTTTACAATTTACAACGTATTCATCAAGAATAGGTAAAACCTGACTTTTTTTTGTAAAAAATCTTATAAATATTTGCTTCCGCGCCCGAATTTTATAATTCTTCATCATATTTTAGCTAAAAAAACATTGCAACTAGAAAATTGCTATTTCAAGTGTGGTAGGTATTCTAGAATCCAGCCCATGTAGCTTACAATATACAACGTATTCATTAAAATCAAACCCGAAAATTGAATGTTTATTATCTGACTGGTACCACGTTTTAGTCATTTTTGCATGTCCAGTGCTTAAAACCATCCATATTATAGATCCTAAAGCATGAATATGAATAGTTTAACAAAAATTTCCATTGCAAGAATAGGTAAAATCTGACATTATTTTTGTAAAAAATCATATAAATATTTGCTTCCGCGCCCGAACTTTATAATTCTTCATTATATTTTTGCTAAAAGAAAACATTGCAACAAGAAATTTGCTATTTCAAGTGTGGTAAGTATTCTAGAATCCAGCCCATGTAGCTTACAATACACAACGTATTCATCAAGAATAGGTAAAATCTGACTTTATTTTTGTAATAAATCATATAAATATTTGCTTTCGCACCCGAACTTTATAATTCTTCATCATATTTTAGCTAAAAGAAAACATTGCAACAAGAAAATTGCTATTTCAAGAATGGTAGGTATTCTAGATTCCAGCTCACGTAGCTTACAATATACAACGTAATCATCAAGAATAGGTAAAATCTGACATTAATTTTGTGAAAAATCATATTAATATTAGCTTCCGCGCCGGAATTTCAAAATTTTTTATCATATTTTAGCTAAAAGAAAACATTGCAACAAGAAAATTGCAATTTCAAGTGTGGTAGGTATTCTAGAAACCAGCCTATGTAGCTTACAATATACAACATATTCATTAAAATGGCACTCGAAAATCGAATGTTTATTATATTTAGAATCCAGCCCATGTAGCTTACAATATACAACGTATTCATCAAGCATAGGAAAAATCTGACTTTATTTTTGTAAAAAATCATATACATATTTGCTTCCGCGCCCGAATTTTATAATTCATCATCATATTTTAGCTAAAAGAAAATATTGCAACAAAAAAATTGCTATTTCAAGTGTGGTAGGTGTTCTAGAAACCAGAACATGTAGCTTACAATATACAACGTATTCATTAAAATGACACCCGAAAATTGAATGTTTATTATCTGATTGGTACCACGTTGTGGTCACTTTTGCATGTCCAATGCTAAAATTATCCATAGTATAGATCCTAAAGCATGAATATGAATGTTTTAACAAAAATATCCATTTCAAGAATAGGTAAAATCTGACTTTGTTTTTGTAAAAAATCATTTAAATATTTGCTTCCGCGTACGAATTTTATAATTCTTTATCATACTTTAGGTAAAAGAAAACATTGCAACAAGAAAATTGCTATTTTAAGTGTGGTAGGTATTCTAGAATCTAGCCCATGTAGCTTACAATATACAACGTATTCATCAATAATAGGTAAAATCTGACTTTATTATTGTAAAAAATCATACAAATATTTGTTTCCGCGCCCGAATTTTATAATTCTTTATCTTATTTTAGCTAAATAAAAACATTGCAACAAGAAAATTGCTATTTCAAGTGTCGTAGGTATGGAGATGAATGGACGAAATGTTTTATATTATTTTTATTATTATATTATAAACATTTACAATTTTTGTATTACAATATTCACATTTTTATTGTATTGACAGTCGCTATAAATAACCAACAAATTTTATTTTTCTCTGTCCAAGCCACTGCGTTCCGGTTGTTTCATGTGAGGGTCACATTAATGTGGTCGCCACATTAGCCTCCTTCCCCGTAGTTTTTACTTAGAATGTAAAAACGATGGTATTAATTAAAACTTAACAAATTATACTTCAAATGCAACAACGCGTCCAGATTTAGTTGTTTGTTTTTGTTTCGGAGTATTTTTTGTTACATTGTTTTCATTTTGAATAAATTTTTATTTACATATTCTCCATCTGCTATGTATGCTGGTTTTAATCGATTTATACTTATATTGTTTTTTCTTCCATTAATATCAAGCGTAAAATACTTGTCTGTTCTTTTTAAAACTTTAAATGGTCCAGTATAAGGGGTTTGTAGTGATCTTCTAACTGTATCATCTCTAATGAAGACGAAATCTGTTGTGTTCAAATCTTTATGTTTGAATATTGACGGATTGCTATGTCTTGATGCTTGTTTTGGTTTTATTTTTTTGAAAGTCTCCCGCAACTCTTTTAAAAAATCGGACGTAAAGTGTCTGTTTTTGTTTTTTGTAAAGAATTCTCCAGGTAATCTTAACGACTGACCAAAAACAAGTTCAGCTGGTGAAGTTTCTAAATCTTCTTTTACGGAAGAACGGAAACCCATTAAAATTGGTGGTAAAACGTCAGTCCATGAAGTATCATTGTGACACATTATTGCTGCTTTTAATTGGCGATGTAGTCTCTCGATCATTCCATTCGCTTGATGATAGGCAGTTGTTGTTAAGTGGTTTATTCCTGAAATCTTGCACAATTTTTTGAAAACTGAAGAAACGAATTGTCTTCCTCTGTCTGAAGTTATGCGTAATGGTGTACCATAACGAGCTATCCATCCTGAGAATAATTCTCTAGCCACAGTATCTGCTGTTATATCTGAAATTGGAATGACTTCTGGAAAACGAGTAAATCTATCTATTATTGTGAGACAGTATCGAAATCCTCTAGAATATGGTAATGGTCCTACAATATCAATGTGTATATCATCGAATCTAGCTGTTGGCGTTGTAAAATCATGTACCAATGCTTTTGTATGTCTTGTAATTTTGGAACGTTGACAAGCCATACAACATTTTGTCCATTTGTTACAATTCATTTTAATATTAGGCCAAACATATCGATTCGTTATAAGTCGTGTTGTTGTTTTGGCAGCTGGATGTGAAAGTGAATGAATACTATCAAATATTTGTTTTCGCAAACTTTTAGGAATATATAGTCGAATATTTTGGTTGCTAATGTCACAGTAAATTTCAGTATCACAGTGAGGAAAAGAAAATTTTTGAAGTTGAAGTGATGTTTTGTTTGAAAGTAGCTGTATGAGTTCCGGATCAGACATTTGTTCTTTTGCGATTTGATTGATATTTACTGACGTTGTTATTGATTTAATTCTAGAAAGAGCGTCTGCAACTATTATGATTTCCTTGTATGTATTGAATATCGGTAGAAAATTGGCCAATGTAATCTAGGTACCTGTATTGCCTAGGGGAACATTTTTCCAGATTTTGTTGGAAAGCATAAGTAAGTGATCTGTGATCAGTATTGAAAAATGTTTACCTTCAAACCAGTGCCTGAACTGTTTTACTGCTGTGTAGACTGATAATAGTTCTCTATCATAAGTACTATATTTCTTCTGAGTATTTGATAATTTCTTCGAATAAAAGGCTAGAGGTTGCCAACCTTCTTTGGTCAATTGATGTAGTGCTGCTCCTGTGGCGACGTCTGAAGCATCGCAGAATATAGCCAATTTACTATTATGTTGTGGATGTGCAAGAATCGTGGCATTTGATAATGCTTTTTTACATAATTCAAATTCTTTTTCCGTTTCTTTACTCCAATCAACTAATTGTTTGTTTTTTATCTTCCCTTTTAAATAGTCGTGGAGGGGGGCTTGTAATTTTGCTGCATTAGGTACAAACCTTCTAAAAAAATTGATAACTCCTAAAAATCTTCGTAATTCTGTTATATTGTTAGGTTTAGAATAATTAAGAATTGTTTGGATTTTATCTTCTGTATGTGATATTCCAGTTTTTGTAATTTTATGACCTAGAAAATTTAATTCATGTTTACCGAATTCGCATTTTTCTACATTAATAACCACTCCAAATTAAGACAATTTTTCGAAAAATTGTTTGAGATGTTCTAAGTGTTCATCTATATCTTCTGAAGCAATAAGAATATCGTCTAAATATGGAAACACAAATGGCAGATCTTTAGTTATATCATCAATGAATCTTTGAAATGTCTGGTCTGCATTTCTAAGTCCAAAACTCATTTTAATAAATTCAAAGAGGCCAAATGGCGTTATTATAGCTGTTTTTGGGATATCTTCCTCGGCAACTGGTATTTAATTATAAGCCTTTATTAAATCAATTTTAGAAAATATACTCTTACCAGATAGTATAATAGAACAATCTTCAATGTTTCTAATTGGATACTTGTCGGGTATTGTTCTTGCATTTAATGCCCTATAGTCTCCGCATGGTCGCCAGTGTCCTAATTTCTTTGGAACTAGGTGAAGTGGAGATGCCCAACTACTTTCAGAGCTTCTCACTATGCCGCGCTGTAACATTTCATCGATAACCTGTTTGGCAAGTATTAATTTTTCAGGAGATAACCTTCGTGCTTTGTATGATATAGGTGGGCCTTCTGTTGTTCTTATGTGATGAACTGTGTTATGTTTAACTTCCTTTGGTGCAATTTCTGGTCTAGTTATATCAGGGAAATCTACGAGTAATTTGTGATAAATTGTAGTACCTACCAGAGTTTTGATGTTGGGTTGTGTACTGTTTCTCAATTGTCCGTTTGTTGTTAAATTTGTGATTCCATCAATTAAACGTCTATTATGTAGATCAGGGATCTTCAAATGGCGGACCGCGGTCCGCTTGCGGACCGCCGACCCATTTTGTGCGGACCGCAAGAACACAGCAACTTGCACTACAGTGTACATAATTTGATAAAAATTAAAAGTATCCTTGTCGTCTTTGTTAACATCAATTCGAAAACTGCCGCGCGAAGTAATGAGCGAGACAGAGTTCGCGGACTGCGAAAGCGTTGATCGTCGCGGTGGTGAAGTGCGCGGAGCGTCGCGGGGGCAGGGGAAATCACGCGATCGCACTGCGCCGGTCGCCGGGGATCAGTGTTTTGTTTTAATTTTGTGTGACGGACGTCGGACTGCCCACGTGCTTGCAATATTACGTTTGCTTGTTTACTTACCCGAGTTTAAGTTCATATCCGTATACAAGAGCGAGTTTCATTACTATCGAACCGAAAAAAAGAAAAGTTGAAAATGAAAATAGATAGTTTTTGCCAGAATGAACTGACTTATATTGTTTTACTCTTCCAAATCGTGCCGGAGCAGTACCAATGTGCTTGATTTGTAACCAAAAGTAGCATTAATTAAAAGCTCGAATATAAAACGACATTATGGTACCAAACACAAATCGTTTGCCGAAAACTTTCCAATGGGTAGTGATCTGCGTAAGTCTAAAATTAAAAGTTTACTATCAAGTTACTCGTCTTCGACCCAGATCATAAATCGCTCAATGACCGAGCAGGAAAAATGCGGTGAGGCTTCTTTACGTATTTCTTGGACTCTTGCTAAGCATATGAAGCCATTTACTGATGCTGACGTAGTTAAAGAATGCTTTCTGGAGGCGGGTAATGCTTTATTTGAGAACAAAAAGGATGTTATTGAGACGATAAGACGGATTCCGTTATTTGCTTTTACTAGCACCAGAAATACACACGTTTTGGCAGAAGAAAGTCATTGTGATCTGAAGCGGCAGCTAAATAAGGCAAACTATTACGCGTTGGCTATGGATGAATCATGCGATATTCTTGATACAGCACAGTTAATTATTTTTGTACGCTACCTGGACCAAACGAATGAAACTTTTGTTGAGGAGATATTAGCTCTTTTGCCGCTATTAGGAAGAACCCGAGGAGAAGATATGATCAAAGCAGTGATGGATTATTTTGATAAAGATGAGGTAGACTTGAAAAAGCTTTTAGCGGTAACTACTGACGGTGCCCCAGCAATGGTTGGGAGTAAAAAAGGACTAGTTCACATGATGAGTAGCAATGCGAGATGTAATAAAAATTTGATTTCCTACCAGTGTATTATTCACCAAAGTGTGCTTTGCTGCAAACTCAATAATAATTTTGAGCGTATTATGCAAGAAGTGATGAAAATAGTAAATTTTCTTCGTGCGAAATCATTACTGCGACATCGTGAATTGAAATCATTCCTTAAAGACGTTGATGCACAATATGATGATCTACTTTTGCATAATAATGTTAGATGGTTAAGCAAAGGCTGCGTTTTAGAAAGATTCTACAGCATTTTAGAACACTTGAAGACATATCTTAATAACAGTGATCAGACTTCAGCTAACGTTTACTTAAGTTTTCTGAACGAAAAAGAAAATGTAGCCGCAATTGCTTTCTTGACTGATATTTTTAAACATATCAATAACATGAACCTTAAACTTCAAGGCAAGGGAAAGATTGTATGGGAGCTCATTTCAGAAGTAAAAAGTTTTTCGCGAAAACTCGATATCTTCATTAATGATCTTGGTAATGAATGCTTACACTTCCCTAATTTAAATAAAATAATTAGCAGTGACAACGAGATTGACGTCGGCAAATACAAGATGTTCTTAAAAGATCTTAAATCGGAATTTAATAACAGATTCGCAAATTTTAAGAAAATTGAGAATGTTGTAGAAATCCTCAGCAGCATTTATTTTCTGCAACCTGATGGAGAATGGAGCAACGAAGTTGCAATTGTTTTCGAAAGTGATAAAGCTGCTCTGCAGATGGAAATAATCGAATTCCAAGAAAACACAGTTTTAAAACACAAAAATGCGGAAGTTTCCTGTAAAGAGTTTTGGATAAAATTTGTGTGTGGTAATAAATATCCAGAACTACAAAAATTAGCTTTGAAACTTCTTACTTTGTTTGGGTCAACATATATTTTTGAAGCAGCGTTTTCCAAGATAAACTTCATTAAGAATAAATTTCGATCTCGACTTACTGATAAACATCTGCAGGGTTTAATGTCAATAGATTGCACTAATTTCACTCCAAATTTCAGGCAGATAGTTCGCAATAAAAAATGTCATTTTTCACATTGATATGTACAAAAATGTACCTGTTTTTTCTATTATTACATTTATTTAATAAACATATTTTTATAAAATTTTGTGTGGACCGCGATGGTCATTTCATTTATCAAAACGGACCCCGGGCGAAACTAATTGGCAACCCGTGATGTAGATCAACTATTAAATGGAAATGTGATAAGAAATCAGCTCCTATGATTGGTTTAGATACATCTGCGATTACGAATTTCCATTGAAATTTACGTCTTAAACCAAGATCTACGACTACAAGCCAATGCCCGAATGTATAAATTGGTGTTCCGTTTGCAGCATAACATATATACTTCGTTTGAACTTTTTTACCTTTAATATAGACTGAAGGATAAACACAAATATCTGACCCAGTGTCTAATAAATAGTCTATTTTGGTTTTCTTATCTGTAAGAATTAATCGACGGCTTAAATTTGAAGACTCACATGCCGTCACTGTGGATCTTGAATCGGGTTTTTTGATTTCTCGTAGGTGCATGGTGGTACACATTTTTGAGCCTTGTCTCCAAATTTATAATGATACCAACATTTTGAGTATTGCTTTCTTGTATTACTTTTTGATCTTGAATGAAATTTTTGCTTCAAAATTTGGTTTGTTAAAACTTCAACTTGTTTTGTCAAAGCTTTAACTTGTCGTTCTAAATCTGAAGTAGCAGCGATATTATTCGATGGTACTATTGGGTATGAGATGTCATGTATTTTGTCAGCAAGTTCTCCAAGTTTGTCTAATGACATATCAGATTGGGTCGCGAGAACAACCTGTATATTTTGTGGTAAACGCGTAAGCCATATGGTTTTCAGAAATTTATCGGGAACACAAGTTCCAACACTTTTAAGGTGACGTAGAAATTGAGATGGTTTTCTATCTCCAATTTCTTCTTTTTCAAGTAGCTGTCTTGTTCGTTCTTCTTGAGATTGTGATAAACGGGAAGTAAGCGCCTCTTTTAGAGTAGAGTATGGAGAATTTAGTGGAGGTTTAATAATTATGTCTTCTACTTCGCTGGCGTATTTTGGATCCAGATTTGATATGGCGTACTTAGTATTTAGTAGTTTCAGATGAAATTGCCACCCTTTCTATGCTAGTGCGTGGTAAAGGTTGAGGCGACTGAGGGAAAACTTGCTTTTGCAGACTTGCTCCTGGTAATTCATCTTCATTCATTTTGTATGTCGGAGGTCACCAAATATGGAGATGAATGGACGATATGTTTTATATTATTTTTATTATTATATTATAAACATTTAAAATTTTTGTATTACAATATTTACAATTTTATTGTATTGACAGTCACTATAAATAACCAACAAAATTTATTTTTCTCTGTCCAAGCCACTGCGTTCCGGTGAATATGTAAGGGTCACATTAATGTGGTCACCACATAGGTATTCTAGAATCCAGCCCATGTAGCTTACAATATACAACGTATTTATTAAAATGACACCCGAAAATTGAATGTTTATTATCTGAATTGGTACCATGTTTTGGTCACTTTTGCATGTCCAATGCTAAAATTATCAATAATATAGATCCTAAAGCTTGAATGTGAATGTTTTAACAAAAATATCCATTTCAAGAATAGGTAAAATCTGACTTAACTTTTGTAAAAAATCATATATATATATATATATATATATATTTGCATCCGCGCCCGAATTTTATAATTTTTCATCATATTTTAGCTAAAAGAAAACATTGCAACAAGAAAATTGCTATTTCAAGTGTGGTAGGTATTCTAGAATCCAGCTCATGTAGCTTACAATATACAAGGTATTCATTAAAATGACACCCGAAAATTGAATATTTATTATCTGATTGGTACCACGTTTTGGTCACTTTTGCATGTCCAATGCTTTAAACCATCCATAGTATAGATCCTAAAGCATGAATATGAATGTTTTAACAAAAATATCCATTTTAAGAATAGGTAAAATCTGACTTTATTTTTGTAAAAAATCATATAAATATTTGCTTCCGCGCCTGAATTTTATAATTCTTTATCATATTTTAGCTAAAGAAAACATTGCAACAAGAAAATTGCTATTTCAAGTGTGGTAGGTATTCAAGAATCCAGCCCATGTAACTTACAATATACAACGTATTTATCAAGAATAGGTAAAATCTGATTTTATTTTGTAAAAAATCATATAAATATTTGCTTCCGCGCCCGAATTTTATAATTCTTTATCATATTTCAGCTAAAAGAAAACATTGCAACAAGAAAATTGCTATTTCAAATGTGGTAGGTATTCTAGTATCCAGCTTACAATATACAACGTATTCATTAAAATGACACCCGAAAATTTAATGTTTTTTTATCTAATTGGTACCACGTTTTGCTCACTTTTGCATGTCCAGTGCTAAAATTATCCATAGTATAGATCCTAAAGCATGAATATGAATGTTTTAACAAAAATATCCATTTCAAGAATAGGTAAAATCTGACTTTATTTTTGAAAAAAATCATATAAATATTTGCTTCCGCGCCCGAATTTTATAATACTTCATCATACTTGAGCTAAAAGAAAACATTGCAACAAGAAAATTGCTATTTCAAGTGTGGTAGGTATTCTAGAATCCAGCCTATTTAGCTTACAATATCCAACGTATTCATCAAGAATAGTTAAAATCTGACTTTATTTTTGTAAAAAATCATATAAATATTTGCTTCCGCGACCGAATTTTATAATTATTCATTATATTTTAGCTAAAAGAAAACATTGCAACAAGAAAATTGCTATTTCAAGTGTGTTAGGTATTCTAGAAAACAGCCTATGTAGCTTACAATATACAACGTTTCATTAAAATGACACCCGAAAATTGAATGTTTATTATCGGATTGGTACCACGTTTTGGTCACTTTTGCATGTCCAGTGCTTAAAACCATCCATAGTATAGATCCTAAAGCATGAATATGAAAGTTTTAACAAAAATATCCATTTCAAGAATAGGTAAAATCTGACTTTATTTTTGTAAAAAATCATATAAATATTTGCTTCCCCGCCCGAATTTTATAATTTTTCATCATATTTTAGCTAAAAAAAACATTGCAACAAAAATATTGCTATTTCAAGTAGTGATGGGATAATTCGAATTAAAAATAACCTGTCATCCGATTATAGAAATAATCTGTATAATTCGATTATAAAATTCGACAATGTGAATTAAAAATAATCGGCTAGTGCAGGGATAATAAAAATATTTCCAGACAACATAATTATTTTAGAATGTCATTTTAAATTAATTTTAGTTAAAACAAAAAAATAATGGCAAGATTGACATAATCCTTCCCTGACTTGACCGTGGAAGTTATCTCTTGTTCATTCATTTTCGATTGTACCCGAGTGCAGCCGAATCAAAACTCGTGATATTATTTAGCTCGGTTGATCGGTTGCTCGGCTGCGCCTGACCGAAAGAAAAATCATTAGAATTATCATCCGATTATTAACTAGGCAACGATTACCTTGAGCTCGAGCGGTTTCGGAAAGACTGAGTGAAAAATAATTCGAATTATCATCCAAATATTAAATCAACAACGATTAACTTGAAATCGAGCGGTTTCGGGAAGACCTAGTGAAAAATAATTCGAATTATCATCCGATTATTAAAATAAACAAATCGGTAGAATTCGATTATTCAAATAATCCGATTATGCCCATCACTAATTTCAAGTGTGGTAGGTATTCTACAATCCAGCCCATGTAGCTCACAATATACAACGTATTCATTAAAATGACACCCGAAAATTGAATGTTTACTATCTGATTGGTACCATGTTTTGCTCACTTTTGCATGTCCAATGCTAAAGTTATCCATAGTATAGATCCAAAAGCATGAATATGAATGTTTTAACAAAAATATCCAATTCAAGAATAGGTAAAATCTGACTATTTTTGTAAAAAATCATGTAAATATTTACTTCCGCGCCCAAATTTTATAATACTTCATCATATTTTAGCTAAAAGAAAACATTGCAACAAGAAAATTGCTATTTCAAGTGTGGTAGGTATTCTAGAATCCAGACCATGTAGCTTACAATATGCAACGTATTCATCAAGAATAGGTAAAATCTGACTTTATTTTTGTAAATATTCTTACAAATATTTGCTTCCGCGCCCGAATTTTATAATCCTTCATCATATTTTAGCTAAAAGAAAACATTGCAAAAATAAAGTTGCTATTTTAAGTGTGGTAGGTATTTTAGAATCCAGCCCATGTAGCTTACAGTATACATCGTATTCATCAGGAAAAGGTAAAATCTAACATTATTTTTGTAAAAAATCATATGAATATTTGCTTCCGCGCCCGAATTTTTTAATTCTTCATAATATTTAAGCAAAAATAAACCTTGCAACAATAAAATTGCTATTTCAAGTGTGGTAGATATTTTAGAATCCAGCCCATGTAGCTTACAATATACTACGTATTCATCAGGAAAAGGTAAAATCTAACATTATTTTTGTAAAAAATCATATAAATATTTGCTTCCGCGCCCGAATTTTTTAATTTTTTATAATATTTTAGCTAAAAGAAAACATTGCAACAAGAAAATTGCTATTTCAAGTGTGGTAGGTATTCTAGATTCCAGCCCATGTAGCTTACAATATGCAACTTATTCATCAAGATTAGGTAAAATCTGACTTTATTTTTGTAAAAAATAATATAAATATTTGCTTCCGCGCCCGAATTTTATTATTCTATATCATATTTTAGCTAAAAGAAAAATTGCAGCAAGAAAATTGCTATTTCAAGTGTGGTAGGTATTTAAGAATCCAGACCATGTAGCTTACAATATACAACGTAATCATCAAGAATAGGTAAAATCTGACTTTATTTTTGTAAAAAATCATATAAATATTTGCTTCCCCGCCGGAATTTTATAATTTTTCATCATATTTTAGCTAAAAGAAAACATTGCAACATGAAAATTGCTATTTCAATTGTGGTAGGTATTTTAGAATCCAGCCCATGTAGCTTACAATATACAACGTACTCATTAAAATGACACCCGAAAATTTAATGCTTATTATCTGATTGCTACCACGTTTTGGTCACTTTTGCATGTCAAATGCTTAAAACCATCCATAGTATAGATCCTAAAGCATGAATAAGAATGTTTTAACACAAATATCCATATCAAGAATAGGTAAAATATGACATTATTTTTTAAAAAAATCATTTAAATATTTGCTTTCGCGACCGAATTGTTTAATTCTTCATCATATTTTAGCTAAAAGAAAACTTTGCAACAAGAAAATTGCTATTTCAAATGTTGTAGGTATTCTTTAATCCAGCCCATGTAGCTTACAATATACAACGTATTCATCAAGAATAGGTAAAATCTGACTTTATTTTTGTAAAAAATCATATGAATATTTACTTCCGCGCCCGAATTTTATTATTGTTTATCATAATTTAGCTAAAAGAAAACATTGCAGAAAGAAATCTGCTATTTCAAGTGTGGTAGGTTTTCTAGAATCCAGCCCATGTAGCTTACATTATACAACGTATTCATCAAGAATAGCTAAAATCTGACATTATTTTTGTAAAAAATCATATAAATATTTGCTTCTGCGCCCGAATTTTATCATTTTTCATCATATTTTGAATGTTTATTATCTGATTGGTTCAACGTTTTGATCACTTTTGCATGACTAATGTTAAAATTATCCATAGTATAGATCATAAAGCATGAATATGAATGTTTTAACAAAAATACCCATTTCCTGAATAGGTAAAATCTGACTTTATTTTTGTAAAAAATCATATAAATATTTGCTTCCTCGCCCGACTTTTATATATCTTCATCATATGTTAGCTAAAAGAAAACATTGCAACAAGAAAATTGCTATTCGAAGTGTGGTAGGTATTCTAGAATCCAGCCCATGTAGCTTACAATATACAACGTATTCATTAAGAATAGGTAAAATCTGACTTTATTTTTATAAAAAATCATATAAATTTTTCTTCCGCGCCCTAATTTTATAATTTTTCATTATATTTTAGCTACAAGCAAACATTGCAACAAGAAAATTTCTATTTCAAGTGTGGTAGGTATTCTAGAATCCAGCCCAGGTAGCTTAAAATATACCAAGGTTTGTAAATATAGAAGGTTGTCTCATTCGCATAAGAGCAATGTATTCGATGGTGGGGGTAATGGTAGGGATAACGTGACGTCATTGCTAGACCCAAGACTTGTGACAGCCATATAGGGTTAATTTACTTTTATTAATATTAAACTAAATTTGACATTAAATAATATAATTTGAGGTAAATTAAATAGTTTTCTATTGTTATATAACTACTCAAATAAAAATATTTGATTATTATTATTAAAGATGCCAGGAACACGATGTACTGTTGCAAGTTGTACCAATAGTTTGGTTAAAACAAAAAAATTGTCAAAGCAACTTTCGTACCACCGCTTTCCAACAAACAAATTGACACGAGAACAAAGGATTCAACGCTGCAAAAGAGATGGAAAGTGGAACGCAGATGCGTCATGTTTGTTCTGAACATTTTTCGGAAGATGATTTCATTCGCGATTTGAAAGCAGAACTATTGAATGTAAGATTTTTAAACGTTTTAAATAATATCAATTATTTGACCAAACTTTATTATAAATACGTATTAAGTTCTGCAGAGTAGGATTATAAATTTACTAAATATTTAAAAGTACAAATTAGAACACAATTTTTACCTTTCGTCACTCAGTAACAGAAGTATTGGAATCATACTAAAAATCGGATAGTGAGTTTTCAATGGATGAGTACGTTTTGAAGTCCCTGGAACACGATTTTAATATTTTTACGATGATGTCTGTCCGTGTGTATGTGGATGGATGGATGGATGGATAGATGGATGGATATGGATGGATGGATGGATTGATGTTGTTGCAACGATTACTCAAATACCATTAAATAAAAACATTTGAAATTTTGGGTGTAACATTGTGACATCCTAGATTAGATCTGATTAGATTTTGTTGTTAATCGTAATCCGGAAGTGGTGTTTTCATGAAGATCTGAAGCGTTTTTCTGAAATATCTTAATTATTTATGAATATTTGAGAATTTTTGTAAATAATAATTTAATATTATGTCATTAGCTAAAATTTTATAGTTCAAATTTGATCTTACGTAGCTCCATTTATGTATTACAATCAATTAATTTTACAGTATATTTGTTACAATTGCGGTTAAACTGTTTACCTATGAAAGTAAATGTTTTATATTTGACATTAACAATTATTATAAATTCTAAACAGGATAAGCACTTTAAATGTCTGTACTATTTGATTTTAATATTTTTACTTGGATGTGTGGCTGTGTATGTATGTGTATGCTTGTGAACAAATAATGATTTACATCGTTTAGAATATGTATGAATATATATTAGCAAAATGAAAGATTTTTTTTATATATTTTCTAAATTTGTCACATGTAATTATCAAATATGAAGTATTTAAGTCATTTTAAAACTGTTAAAATGTGGACATATTTTGTGTTTTTATTGTAAACTACAGGAAAGTAAAAGAAATAGCGGGAAGTAATATCTTTTACACTTTTTATTTACCTTTATTTCAAGATTAAAGTATGTTGTTCTGTTAATAGTTTGTTATAGTTCTTTAAATAAAAGCATTATTATTTAGTAATAATATTACATTTTATTGAGCTATTGAAATTATATTCCCGGTCAGATCAGCTCTAGCGCTTAAGTCACACGCCAGCGCATGCGTATATAGACAAACACTGAATGAGGCAACCTTCTATATCTATAAACCTTGACAATATACAACGTATTCATTAAAATGACACCCGAACATTGAATGTTTATTATCTGATTGGTACCACGGTTTGGTCACTATTGCATGTTTAATGCTAAAATTATCCATAGTTTAGATCCTAAAGCAAGAATATGAATGTTTTTACAAAAATATCAATTTCAAGATTAGGTAAAATCTGACTTTATTATTGTAAAAAATCATATAAATTATTGCTTTCGCGCCCGAATTTTATAATTCTTCATCATATTTCAGCTAAAAGAAATTATTGCAACAAGAAAATTGCTATTTCAAGTGTGGCCGGCATTCTAGAATCCAGCCCATGTAGCTTACAATATACAACTTATTCATCAAGAATAAGTAAAATCTGACTTTATTTTTGTAAAAAATCATATAAATTTACGCTTCCGCGCCCGAATTTTATAATTTTTAATCATATTTTAGCTAAAAGAAAACATTGCAACAAGAAAACTGTTATTTCAAGTGTGGTAGGTATTCTAGCATCCTGCCCATGTAGCTTACAATATACAACGTATTCATCAATAATAGGTAAAATCTGACTTTATTTTTGTGATTAATTATATAAATATTTGCTTCCGCGCCCGAATTTTATAATTCTTCATCATATTTTAGCTAAAAGAAAACATTGCAACAAGAATATTGCTATTTCAAGTGTGGTAGGTATTCTTGGATCCAGCCCATGTAGCTTAAAATATACAACGTATTCATTAAAATGACACCCGAAAATTGAATGTTTATTGTCTGATTGGTACCACGTTTTGGTCACTCTTGGATGTCCAATGTTTAAATTATCCATAGTTTAGATCCTAAAGCAAGAATATTATTGTTTTAACAAAAATATCAATTTCAAGAATAGGTAAAACCTGACTTTATTTTTGTAAAAAATCATATAAATATTTGCTTCTGCGTCCGAATTTTATAATCCTTTATCATATTTTAGCTAAAAAAAAACATTGCAACAAGAAAATTGCTATTTCAAGTGTGGTAGGTATTCTAGAATCCAGCCTATGTAGCTTACAATATACAACGTATTCATTAAAATGACACTTAAAAATTGAATGTTTATTATGTGATTGGTACCACGTTTTGGTCACTTTTGCATGTCCAATGCTTAAAACCATCCATAGTATAGATCCTAATGCATGAATATGAATGTTTTAACAAAAATATCCATTTCAAGAATAGGTAAAATCTGACTTTATTTTTGTAAAAAATCATATAAATATTTGCTTTCGCGCCCGAATTTTATAATTCTTTATCATATTTTAGCTAAAAGAAAACATTGCAACAAGAAAATTGCTATTTCAAGTGTGGTCGGTATTCTAGAATCCAGCCTATGTAGCTTACAATGTACAACGTATTCATTAAGAATACTAAAATCTGACACTATTTTTGTAAAAAATCATATAAATATTTGCTTCCGCACCCGAATTTTATAATTCTTCAACATATTTTAGCTAAAAGAAAACATTGCAAGAAGAAAATTGCTATTTCAAGTGTGGTAGCTATTGTAGAATCCAGCCCATGTAGCTTACAATATAATATTAATAATATAATAATAATAGTTTATTTGTTTTTAGACTCATGGTCTTATACAAATGGATTGGCTTACAAATTACAATACATTTTCAATATTTAAATATATACATTTCCAATATAATTATTATACAAGTCATTATACAAGTGGTTGAAATTAATAAATTTGTTATTATATTTATTTATTCATCTAAACAAAAGCTCCTCAATTTGAGTGCACCGACCAAGAAATAAAATGTATTATCCAATTTGGTTTTATTAAGTTTCGAGAAAAGTAAAAAGAAGTTATTCTCTGTTCGTCCCTGGAGATATCCTGTCAAGTACTGATCCCTTATGGGTTTATAGATTGGACATTTAATAAACAGGTGGTAAATATTTTCACTGTTTTGTCTATTGCATATTCTACATTTGTTTATGCCAATGTCGTATTTGATTTAATTTACTATTAATTTTAAATTGTCTTTACGCGATAGCCTTAATTGAGCTATAAGTCTTGTTCTTTGAAATGATGCTTGAAGATATAAGTAATTATCGTTACAGCAGTTACTATTCTCTATTGGTTTTATTAATCTGAAATGATCATTATATTTCGAATTTATTAGTTTTCCTAAATCTTTTTCTTTCAAATTTATCTTGGCTGTGTCCAGTATTGTCTTAATTTCATACTGATTAATTTTTTGATTTTCACAAATACGAACCAAAGCCCAGTTCTTCTAATTTCATTCTTAACTGTGTGTACCAATTATATTCTATTTTGTTGTTCATTGACCTATCTAGTTCATAGAGACAATTATAAATTATTTTTTGATACCGATGTTTTTCTAATTTCAATATTTTGACCCACCAGTTGAGAGCGCGCTTGAGAATTTCTATTTCAATATGATCTAAATTCGCTTCTATTCTGATCATATAGTTTGGTGTAGATCTTGGTAATTGTAATATACATTTTATATATCTGGTCTGAAGTGCTTTAATCTTTTCTATATATCTTAGTGCCCATACTTCTGACGCGTATAATGCCGTAGCCTGAACAGTTGATTGTAACAGTTTAAGCTTCTCATTCCATCCATTCGATTTACCTTTACATAGTATGGTCTTTACGTTACTTTGTGCTAGTTTGGCCTTTTTTAATGCATGTGAAGAGTGTTCAACAAATTTACCGGAACTAGTAAAGATTACTCCAAGATAACAAAACTGATTTACTTCTTCTATGCTATTATTATTGTATGTGAAGGAATAAGGAAGATTGCTTAGCCGACCTTTATGAAAGGGGAGGATTTTTGTTTTGGAATTATTTACTGTTAACGAATTAATTTTACAATACTCGTGTAACAAATTTAATTTCTTTTGTATATCTACTGGGGAGTTACATAGAATTAGCGCATCATCTGCGTAAGCTAGCATTAGCAAATCACTTAATCCATCGATATTTAATCCCTTCATAACAGCTTTTCTCAGATATTCTTCCAGATCGTTAATAAAGATATTAAAAAGTGTAGGGGATAGGCTGTCCCCTTGCATTACGCCTTCCGTCATCTCTACCGAACTTTCAAATTGGATACTAGGGTCTTGAAAATAAAATTTTGCATTTCTATAAAAGTTAAAAATAATTCTAATAAGTTTTGAGCTCATACCTGTCTTGTATATTTTTTTCCATAATATATCATGTTTGATTGAATAGAAAGCACGTTTAAAGTCTATGAAAATTGCAAATATACATGCCTTTTTTAGCCGAAGGTATAAATGTATTATAGAAGTTAAATTAAAGATGTTGTCAACAGTACTACGGTTTTTTCTAAAGCCAGCTTGATTTTCTGCAAGGATATTATTGCTTTCCAAAAAATTTTGTATACGAGAGTTAAGAATTAGTGTAAATAATTTAGAGATGCATTTAATTATGGCAATAGCACGGTAATTAAGACAGTCTCGAGTATCACCTTTTTTGTGCAACATAAATATGTTAACTTGAGACCATGTCGATGGGACAGCTTCGTTTTCCATAATTTTGTTATATAAATTCAGAGTATAGTGTAACCAGTTTGTTGATAGATGCTTCAGAAAGTCATTATTAATACCATCTAACCCAGGCGCTTTACCATTTTTTTAATTTTTGAATTCCTGTTTCTAGTTCTCTTAAGCTAATATTTACGTCAAGTACTGGGTGTAAGCAGTTCAAAAAATCTACCCTTTCCTGCATATCATTTTCATAACAGTATAGGTTTTTGTAAAAAATTTACCATTCTTCGGCGCTTATATCATTTACGAAATTATTTCTGGGTTTGAGTTTTCGAATTGTTTGCCAAAAATCAATATTATTTTTAGTATTTATTAAACTAATTGATACTGTTTCTCGATAAATCTTTTTAGATTGATGTATCATTGTACGGTATTTGCGTTTACTTTCAATAATTTTTTTTAAGTTATAGTTATAGTTATAGGTATTATAGTTATTTCATTATGTTGCCATGTTTCACAAAAACAAAGTATTTCACACATTGCTAATTTTTCTTTAATTTCCAAATCTAAATTAAATAATGAATTGTACCCGCTTAAATTCCAAAATATTATTTTTAAATTATTACATGAACGATTTTTAGTTTTGTAGGACGTTAATGTACTTAACTTCTCATTTTTGTTGGGGGACGATGCTGATCTCTTCTTCGTTGTTGGATAGATGGAAGCGAAAAAATTCTGTGATGTTACTCTACTTCTCTACGTATTCATTTTCAACACGCTATCGTTGTCTTGAGTGTGAATCGTCTCCAGGTGAAGTTCTGTTTCTTTTACCCTTCGGTATGTTATTTACTATGATTTTCTTTCCTACGAGTTTAGCTTGTTTACAATCCCTCCTTAGCTGTTTTACTTCCTCCAGGAGATGTTTCTTTTCTTCCCAAGCTTTTGTGGTGAGATCTTCGTTTATAAATATCCCCGTACCTTTCAGATTAATTCTGTTATTGATAATTTTCTTTCTGAGTTTCAGTGTTGCAAGTTTTCCTATTACTGGTCTACTATAGTCTTGTTACAATTTTCCAATCCTAAATACTTCTTCGCTGTGGTTTGCCGTGATTGGAATATGTAATAATTGGTCAATGATCGTTATAACCTTACATTCGAGATCAACTTTATTCGATTCGTCTTCTTTTATACCTATGAATACGAGGTTCTTTTTTTACTTGTATTTCCAATTTTAGATTTTTTGGTTTTGATTGTCTAGCTTGTTTTCAAGAAATGAACAGGATTTTTTTACTTCCTCGATACCTTTAAGGAATGTACTTATTTCTTTATTGATTTCATCGATCTTAGTCTCACTTGCGTCTAATTGAGACAGTTTCTGAAGAATTTTTTGTAAATCTTCACTAGCGCACATGTTAAATGTAAGGTTATGTTTACAATTTTAAATTTATTTTTATTAATTTTCACTTGTATTAGTTGTACTTATTAATTTAATATAAATAATCACTTTATATATGAAATGTTTGATATATTATACGATATAATAGTTTAAAATGTATCATAGCAAAAAATACCTCTTTATTCTGCATTATCAATGTTGCCAATCGTAGCTTACAATATACAACGTATTCATTAAAATGACACCCGAAAATTTAATGCTTTATATCTGATTGGTACCACGTTTTGGTCACTTTTGCATGTCAAAGAATGTGCAAAGAATTATAAAATTCAGGCGCGGAAGTAAATATTTATATGATTTTTTACAAAAATAGTGTCAGATTTTACATATTCTTGATGAATACGTTGTATATTGTAAGCTACATGGGCTGGATTCTAGAATACCAACCACAATTGAAATAGCAATTTTCTTGTTGCAATGTTTTCTTTTTGCTAAAATATGATGAAGAATTATAAAAATCGGGCGCAAAAGCAAATATTTATATGATTTTTTACAAAAATAAAGTCAGATTTTACCTATTCTTGAAATGGATATTTTTGTTAAAACATTCATATTCATGCTTTAAGATCTATACTATGGATGGTTTTAAGCATTGGACATGCAAAAGTGACCAAAACGTGGTACCAATCAGATAATAAAAATTCAATTTTCGGGTGTCATTTTAATGAATACGTTGTATATTGTAAGCTACATGGGCTGCATTCTAGAATACCTACCACACTTGAAATAGTAATTTTCTTGTTGCAATGATTTCTTTTAGCTAAAATATGATAAAAAATTATAATGATCATGCGCGGAAGCAAATATTTATATGATTTTTTACAAAAATAAAGTCAGATTTTACCTATTCCTAAAATGGATATTTTTGTTAAATCATTCATATTCATGCTTTATGATCTATACTATGGATAATTTTAGCATTAGACATGCAAAAGTGACCAAAACAAGGTACCAATCAGATAATAAACATTCAGTTTTCGGGTGTCATTTTTATGAATACGTTGTATATTGTAAGCTACATGGGCTGGATTCTAGCATACCTACCCACTTGAAATAGCAATTTTCTTGTTGCAATGTTTTCTTTTAGCTAAAATATGATGAAGAATTATAAAATTCGGGCGCGGAAGCAGATAGTTATATAATTTTTTACAAAATAAAGTCAAATTTTACCTATTCTTGACGAATACGTTGTATATTGTAAGCTACATGGGCTGGATTCTAGAATACCTACCACACTTGAAATAGCAATTTTCTTGTTGCAATGTTTTCTTTTAGCTAAAATATGATAAAAAATTATAAATTTTGGGCGCGGAAGCAAATATGTATATGAATTTTTACAAAAATAGATGCAGATTTGTCCTATTCTTGATAAATACGTTGTATATTGTAAGCTACATGGGCTGGATTCTAGAATACCTACCATACTTAAAATCTGAATATTCTTGTTGCAATGTTTTCTTCTAGCCAAACTATGATGAAGAATTATAAAATTCGGGCGCGGAAGCAAATATGTATATGATTTTTTACAATAATAAAGTCAGATTATACCTATTCTTGAAATGGATATTTTTGTTAAAACATTCATATTCATCATTAGGATCTATACTATGGATGGTATTAAGCATTGGAAATGCAAAAGTGACCAAAACGTGGTACCAGTCAGATAATAAATAGAGCTGACACTTTTATGCACTAAAAAGTGACAAAATATGCACATAAAATGGTGACAAATTTGAAGAATATATGCATTAAAAATATAATTTTATGCACATAAATCTCATTTTATGTTTTTATTTTATATTTCCAACACTACATATAAAATACAAAAATTGATAAACATGAATACATAACAAAAATTGCACTGAACATAAGAAAAGCATTTTAATGTTAAACTATAATTATTTTTTAAACATCGGATAGATCAATAATATAATGCAATACTTTAAAAAACAAAAATTCTATTCAATATTTAAGTTTTTGTTACAGTCACAAATTAAATATTTTTCAATATTAATATAAGTAATGGAATGACGTGTATCTGATAAAATGTGTTTATAATTTGAAAAGGTACGTTCTACATCACATGAAGTAACATGGGCAAATTTCAAATTAGCTACTAAATGTTTAATATTTTCATTTTCAATCAATTTTATATTTTAAAATATACGAAGAAGTAATGAACCAAATTAGAGAATATATAGCTAGACAAAATATCCCCTATCCTTCCGTATTGATTGTTTTATTTTCGGTAAGCCATAGAAAAAGAAAATAGAGAAAGATATATAATGAAAGTATTGTTCGAGCTTTGCTCGCTAGAGGCATCAGTGTAGTTGTCATTATTTTCTGTTATTTATTATTATTTACGGTATTTGTTTTATCAACGATGCATTACATTTAATTATTTCTGAAACACATTGATTTAAAAGATCCAATTCTAATGTCAATCTTAAAAGCACGGGCGCCTCTAGTGAGCAATACTCAAACAATACTAGTAGACATATGTCATATGTCTATCTCTATTTTCTCTGTTTGGCTTACAGAAAACAAAACATACCAAGAAAAGTTTTGTCTAGTTATATTTTTTGTTGGACTCATCCGTTCAATTCTGTAAGTTCACAAGTTACCAACATAAAGACAAACATTTAAAATTTAATAAAAAGAAATAATAATAAAGAAATAATAATTTGCTAAAAAATACAAAAAAAATATACTCGAAAACAAAAAATATGTTCAAAATATACACAAAAATCTAAAAATATGCACAAAATAGTAAAATATGCATAATATTATAAATTATGCATTGTCATATTAAAAATATAGTTTACATTTTGTTTGATTCGTCCAGAAATCAAGGTCTAATTGAAATATATATTGGCAAACAAAATATGCATTTGCATAAAATTGTCAGCTCTAATAATAAACATTCAATTTTCGGGTGACATTTTAATGAATACGTTGTATATTGTAAGCTACATGGGCTGGATTCTAGAGTACCTACCACCCTTGAAATAGCAATTTTCTTGTTGCAATGTTTTCTTTTAGCTAAAATATGACGAAGAAATATAAAATTCGGGCGCGGAAGCAAATATCTATATGATTTTTTACAAAAATAAAGTCAGATTTTACCTATTCTTGATGAATACATTGTATATTGTAAGCTACATGTGCTGGATTCTAGAATACCTACCACACTTGAAATAGCAATTTTTTTGTTGCAATGGTTTCTTTTAGCTAAACTATAATAAAGAATTATAAAATTCGGGCGCGGAAGCAAATATGTAAATGATTTTTTACAAAAATAAAGTCAGATTTTACCTATTGTTAAAATGGATATTTTTGTTAAATCATTCATATTCATGCTTTAGGATCTATACTATGGATAGTATTAAACATTGGACATGCAAAAGTGACCAAAACGTGGTACCAATCACATAATAAACATTCAATTTTCAGGTGTCATTTTAATGAATACGTTGTATACTGTAAGCTACATGGGCTGGATTCTAGAATACCTGCCACACTTGAAATAGCAATTTTATTGTTGCAATGTTTTCTTTTAGCTAAAATATGATAATGAATTATAAAATTCGAGCGCGGAAGCAAATATTTATATGAATTTTCACAAAAATAAAGGCAGATTTGTCCTATTCTTGATGAATACGTTGTATATTGTAAGCTACATGGGCTGGATTCTAGAATACATACTACACAGAAAATAGCAATTTTCTTGTTGCAATGTATTCTTTTAGCTAAACTATGATGAAGAATTATAAAATTCGGGCGCGGATGCAAATATTTATATGATTTTTTACAAAAATAAAGTCAGGTTTTACCTATTCTTGCAATGGATATTTTTGTTAAAACATTCATGATCATGCTTTTGGATGTTTACAATGGATAATATTAGCATTGGACATGCAAAATTGACCAAAAGGTGGTACCAATCAGATAATAAACATTAAGTTTTCGGGAGTCATTTTACTGAATACGTTGTATATTGTAAGCTACATGGGCTGGATTCTTGAATACCTACCACACTTGAAATAGCAATTTTCTAGTTGCAATGTTTTCTTTTAGCTAAAATATGATAAAGAGTTATAAAACTTAGGCGCGGAAGCAAATATTTATATGATTTCTTACAAAAATAAAGTCAGATTTTACCTATTCTTGATGAATACGTTTTATATTGTAAGCTACATGGGCTGTACTCTTGAATACCTACCACACTTGAAATGGCAAATTTCTTGTTGCAATGTTTTCTTTTAGCTAAAATATGATGAAGATCTATAAAATTCGGGCGCGGAAGCAAATATTTATATGATATTTTACAAAAATAAAGTCTATTTTTACCTATTATTGATGAATACGTTGTATATTGTAAGCTATATGGGCTGGATTCTAGAATACCTACCACACTTGAAATAGCAATTTTCTTGTTGCAATGTTTTCTTTTAGCTAAAGTATGATGAAGAATTATAAAATTCGGGCGCGGAAGCAAATATTTATATGTTTTTTTACAAAAAGAAAGTCACATTTTACCTATTCTTGATGAATACGTTGTATATTTAAACTAAATGGGCTGGATTCTAGAATACCTACCACACTTGAATTAGCAATTTTCTTGTTGCAATGTTTTATTTCAGCTAAAATATGACAAAGATTTATAAAATTCGGGCGCGGAAGCAAATATTTATATGATTTTTTACAAAAATAAAGACAGATTTTACCATTTCTTGATGAATACGTTGTATATTGTAAGCTACATGGGTTGGATTTTAGAATAACTACCACACTTGAAATAGCAATTTTCTTGTTGCAATGTTATCTTTTAGCTAAAATATGACAAAGATTTATAAAATTCGGGCGCAGAAGCAAATATTTATATGATTTTTTACAAAAATAAAGACAGATTTTACATATTCTTGAAATGAAAATTTTTGTTAAAACATTCATATTCATGTTTTAGGATCTATACTACGGATAATTTTAGCATTAGACATGCAAAAGTTACCAAAACGATTTACCAATCAGATAAATAACATTCAATTTTCGGGTGTCATTTTAATGAATACGTTGTATATTGTAAGCTACATGAGCTGGATTCTAGAATACCTACCACACTTGAAATAGCAATTTTCCTGTTGCAATGTTTTCTTTTAGCTAAAATATGATGAAGAATTATTAAATTCGGGCGCGGAAGCAAATACTTATATTACTTTTTACAAAAATAATGTCAGATTTTACCTATTCTTGCAATGGATATATTTGTTTAAACACTCAGATTTATGTTTTAGGATCTATACTATAGATAATTTTAGCATTAGACATGCAAAAGTGACCAAAACGTGGTACCAATCAAATAATATACATTAAATTTTCGGGTGTCATTTTAATGAATAAGTTGTATATTGTAAGCTACATGGGCTGGATTCTAGAATACCTACTAAAGTTGAAATAGCAATTTTCTTGTTGCAATGTTTTCTTTTAGCTAAAATATGATGAAGAATTATAAAATTCGGGAACGGAATTAAATATTTATGACTTTTTACAAAAATAAAGTCAGATTTCACCTACTCTTGAAAAGGATATTTTTTTTAAAACATTTGTATTCATGCGTTAGGATCTATACTATGGATGGTTTTAAGCATTGGACATGCAACAGTGACCAAAGCGTAGTACCAATCAAATAATAAACATTCAATTTTCGGGTGTCATTTTAAAGAATACGTTGTATTTTGTAAGCTACATGGGCTGGTTTCTAGAATAACTACCATCCTTGAAATAGCTATTTTCTTGTTGCAATGTTTTTTTTAGCTAAAATATAATGAAGAAATATAATATTCGGGCGCGGAAGCAAAGATTTATATGATATTTTACAAAAATAAAGTGTGATTTTACCTATTCTTGATGAATACGTTGTATATTGTAAGCTACATGGGCTGGATTCTAGAATACCTACCACAATTGAAATAGCAATTTTCTTGTTGCAATGTTTTCTTTTAGCTAGAATATGGTGAAAAATTATAAAATCCGGCCGCGGAAATAAATATCTATATTATTTTTTGCAAAAATAAAGTCAAATTTTACCTTTTCTTGAAGAATACGTTGTATATTGTAAGCTACATGGGCTGGATTCTAGAATATCTACCACACTTGAAATAGCAAATTTCTTGTTGCAATGTTTTCTTTTAGCTAAAATATGATGTAGAATTATAAAATTTGGGCCCGGAAGCAAATATTTATGACTTTTTACAAAAATAAAGTCTTATTTTACCTATTCTTGAATTTTTTTTTTGTATCTCCTAAGAATTTTACAATCTATCTAAATATAGAGTAGAGTAGAGTAGAGGATTTATTAACTATGTTACTTACAGAAGTTTATAGCACGTCATAATAATAATATAATACAAATAATTGAAACATAGAATTATATATCATTAAACTTGTATACTTCCTGTCAATATTCAAAGTTCATTGAATTGTAAGATAAAAAATTCATCTAAAGAATAGAAGCAATATTTCAAAATAAATAATTTCACTGTTTTTTTAAATATTTTTGAATCCATTTTCTTGATGTTTTTCCGGAAGCTTATTATAGAGGTCGAAATTTAATCTCTGATTTATAGATTTTTGAAATTTATGACAAGGTTTCCTCAATAAATTAGCAGATCTTGTATTATATGAGTGAAAATTACCATTTTTTAAAATATTGGATTTTGTAGCATGAATTTCTATTAATGTATAATAGATATAAAGTGATGGTAGTGGCATTATTTTCAAATCAATAAAGGCTTGACGACAATGATCTCTAAACCCTAAATCTGATAATATTCTAATGGCCGTCTTTTGTAATCTAAAAATTTTAAGTGAATATGAAGTGTTGGCTACTTGATACAATTATTCAATTTATATATTTTATGATTATTGTATCTTAGAAAAATAACAACAAGTTTATATATTATGTCAATGAAATACATTAGAATATTATATTAATAAATACATTAAAGTTGTTATATTTTGTGTGTTATTCGACCACTACATTATTTACTACTACATTAGAATATAACAAATTGGCGACGAGGATAGTTGTGAAATAAAACTTAAAACATGTCAGAACACCTGCTTGAACAAGTCTTACTACAAATGCAAGAAAACCAGCAACAGCAACAAAAATTATTTGCGGAATTAATAGCCAGCATTACTCAAGGACACAAAGAAGAAAAATCCAAAATGAATAATGCTGAAATCATCATAGAATCATTATCAAATAGTATACAACAATTTGTATATGATCCAGAAAATGGATTAACCTTCGACAAGTGGTATGAGAGATATGAAGACGTTATTATATCTGATACAAATAATTTAGATGATTCTGCCAAAGTTCGATTATTATTACGTAAACTGGATTTAAAATCACATAATAAATATATGAATTATATTTTACCTAAATCACCAAGAGAATCAAATATAAATCAAATAAGGCAAAAACAGAAATACCAATATGAAAAACAAGAAGAATTAAACAAACTACGAAACCAAAATATCCTTGTTGGAATTGTGGTCAAATGCATTTTGTAAGAGAATGCAATTATAGAAATAACAAATGTAAGGAATGCGACAAAATTGGCCATAAAGAAAGATATTGCAATAGTGCTTCAAAAAGGAAATATAACAATCAGGTAACTACAAATAATTACCATGCAAAATCACAAGTTATTGTTACAGTAAATAAAATAAATTATAACGATGATAGAAAATTTATAAATATCAAAATTAATAATTACCCTGTACAGCTACAATTAGACACAGCTAGCGACATATCAATGATCACTGAAGAAATGTGGGAACAACTAGGCCGACCGAGTAAAACATCTACAAATTTTGCAGCAAACAGTGCAACAGGACATAGGTTACATATTACAGGAGAATTCATGTGTGACAAAACAGTAAATGGAATAACCAAATGTGGAAAATGTTTTATCACAAGTATACCAAATCTAAATTTGTTTGGAATTAAGTGGATAAAATTATTTGATCTGTGGTCAGTTCCATTTAACACAATATGTAATACAATTACTTCATCATCATCATCATCAACGAATCAAATAAAACAACAATTAATAGAACATTTCCCAAAGATTTTCAGCAACACATTAGGACTATGTACGAAAACCAAAGTTAAGTTACATTTAAAACCTGATGCAAAACCAATATATATGAAGAAGCGTCCAGTATCATATGCTGCACTTCCGAAAATAGACCAAGAATTGAAAAGACTAGAAGATTTAGGAATAATTACACCAGTGGATTTTTCATCTTGGGCAGCACCAATTGTTGTAGTAAGCAAACCAAATGGTAATATTAGAATTTGCGCCGATTATTCTACTGGCCTTAATATTGCTTTGGAACCAAATCAACATCCAATTCCCTTACCAGATGATATTTTTGCAAAATTGTCAGGTAAATCATATTTCTCTTGTATTGATTTTTCTGATGTATATTTTCAACTCGAAGTTGAAAAAGAATCACAAGAACTTCTAGTTATAACTACCCATAGAGGTCTCTACAAATATAAACGTCTTCCTTTTGGCGTGAAATCCTCACCAGGTGAATTTCAAAAAATCATTGATGCTATGATCGCAGATCTTCCATTTGTAAGTGCTTATTTGGATGATTTAATTGTGGCAAGTGCTGATGAAAATGAGCAATTAAATCATCTAAAAATCTTATTTCAACGAATTTCTGAATATGGCTTCGTTGTAAAACAAGAAAAATGTCAGTTTTGTATGCATGAAGTGAAACTATTGGGTCATATTGTTTCTTCACAGGGTCTGACACCAGATCCAGCAAAAATACAAGCAATTAAAGATATGCCCATTCCTTCAAATCTTTCAGCAGTTCGAGCATTCTTAGGTGCAATTAATTATTACGGTAAATTTGTTCATAAATTACAACATATACGATGTCCATTAGACCAGTTGTTACACAAAAATATTGAATTTAAATGGTCAAAAGCTTGCGATGAAGCTTTTCACAAAATTAAAAATATTTTACAAAGCGACTTGTTATTAACACATTTTAATCCAAAATTACCAATTATTGTAGCAGCAGACGCAAGCAATCGTGGAATTGGTGCAGTAATATTTCACGAATTTGCAGATGGACACAGGAAGGCAATTTATCACGCTTCTAGAACTTTAACAAAAGCTGAGCAAAAATTTAGCCAAATTGAAAAAGAAGCACTTGGTATAGTATTTGCAATTACAAAATTTCATAAAATGTTATCTTCGCGCAAATTCGTGTTGGAGACAGATCATAAGCCACTACTTCATATTTTTGGAAACAAAAAAGGTATTCCTATTTATACTGCTAATAGACTACAACGTTGGGCTTTGACACTGATGTCATATGATTTTGAAATTCGGTACATTCCAACTCATTCATTTGGTTATGCAGACATTTTATCACGTTTAATAAATTCAAATAAACAACAGGATGAAGAATTTATCATAGCATTAGTACATTGGGAAACATCTATTAATCAAATTCAAAAAGAATCTTTTAGTACATTACCAATTAAATTTCAACATATTCAATATGAAACTAAAATTAGTCCAATATTACAAAAGGTAATCACGTACATGAATAACGGTTGGCCTACAAATAAAAAGGATATCAGTCTTGAAATTCAATCTTATTTTACAAGAAAAGAATCACTTTTAGTTGTAAAGGATTGTTTAATGTTTAATGAAAGAATTGTCATTCCTGCAAAATTAAAAAAAAATATTCTTAAAGAATTACACAATGGTCATCCTGGTATTAAGAGGATGAAATCATACGCTAGAAGTTTTGTATATTGGCCAAACATAGACAAAGAAATTGAAAAATTTGTAAAAGAATGTGAAAAATGCGCTAAATATAGAAAATCTCCAATTAAATCAATTCTTCATTTATGGCCCATTGCACAAGAACCAATGGAGAGGGTTCACATTGATTATGCAGGCCCAATTGAAGATTATTATTTTTTAATCTTTGTGGATGCTCATAGTAAATGGCCAGAAATTTTTATGACGAAAACAACCACAACTACAAAAACAATCAAATATCTTCAAGAAGGTTTTTAGTAGATTTGGTTTACCAAAAATAATTGTTTCGGACAATGGTACACAATTCACCAGTCACTTGTTCAAAGAATTTTGTGAAAAATTGGGTATAGAACATTTTAAAACACCACCTTACCATCCTCAATCTAATGGTCAAGCTGAAATATTTGTAGATATTTTCAAAAGAGCTATTTCGAAAATTAAAGAAGAGGAAGGAATGGAACAAGCATTAAATGTATTTTTAACAACATATCGTTATACACCTAATAATACCTACAACACTTGCAATAGCGATTTTCTTGTTGCAATGTTTTCTTTTAGCTAAAATATAATAAAGAATTATAAAATTCGGGCGCGGAAGCAAATATTTATATGTTTTATTACAAAAATAAAGTCAAAATTTAAATATTCTTGATGAATACGTTGTATATTGTTAGCTACAAGGGCTGAATTCTAGAATACCTACCACACTTGAAATAGCAATTTTCTTGTTGCAATGTTTTCTTTTAGCTAAAATATGATAAAGAATTATAAAATTCGGGCGGGGAAGCAAATATTTATACGATTTTTTACAAAAATAAAGTCAGATTTTTCCTATTATTGATAAATACATTGTATATTGTAAGCTACATGGGCTGGATTCCAGAATACCTACCACACTTGAAACATCAATTTCCTTGTTGCAATATTTTCTTTTAGCTAAAATATGATAAAGAATTATAAAATTCGGGCGCGGAAGCAAATATTTATATTATTTTTTACAAAAAGAAAGTCAGATTTTACTTATTCTTGAAATGGATATTTTTGTTAAAACATTCATATTCATGCTTTAGGATCTATACTATGGATGGTTTTAAGCATTGGACATGCAATAGTAACCAAAACGTGATACCAATCAATTAATAAACATTTAATTTTCGGGTGTCATTTTAATAAATACGTTGTATACTGTAAGCTATATGGGCTGGATTCTATAATACCTACCACACTTGAAATATCAATTTTCTTGTTGCAATATCTTTTAGCTAAAATATGATGTAGAATTAAGAAATTCGGGCGCGGAAGCAAATATTTATATGATTTTTTACAAAAATAAAGTCAGATTTTACCTATTCTTTGTTTTTTGAGGTCAGAGGTTGGCAGCAGTGTTTGTCACGGTTTTCTCAGCTGAGATATATATATATATATATATATATATATATATATATATATATATATTTGATTTTTTACACACGTGCACTGCACATAACCTCACTTATAAGAAGCATAATGTTGCTGGGTTAATATGACACAATTTTTAATTAATTCTTATGGTTTTTAGGATGAGTGGAAGTCAAAGAGAAGTATCTCTAGATGTCCTAAGGGATTCAAGTCCCAAGGACGTCGTGACTATGGAGGAGCAGCTCCTACGTAGCCCAAATCCATCCACTTCCAAACGCGAGGAGTCTATAGAAAAGCTCCGATTAAATGAGCAGAAAAGTAAACTGAGCGCTTTAAGTGGCTCATAAAAAGTGGGCTTAGTGCTGACGAAGCACGTGTCAATGCCCTTCAACCCATAAAGTATAAGGGTCCAAAAGGCAAAAAACAGATGCTAAAGGCCAACCCAGCAGTGGTGCTCCGTTACCACCTGATAAGGCCCCGCCCTCTGTGAGCTTTAAACAGGCAATCCTAGGCACACGCGTCGGCATCCTGCACTATAATTATCTGGAGGATATTTTGGAAACAGGACAGCTGACTAAAATTCAGGATGCAATCCTGGATTTAATCATTAAGGAAGCTAAAGGCTCTGTGAAGCCTAAGTTTCTTGGGACAACCTTCAAGTCCGGATGGCTAAGCGTCATCTGCGCCGACAAAGCCACCGCCGAGTGGCTATTTGGCAAAGTCGATAGCTTAAAGCTGTAGAGGAAAAGGATTTGCCGAAGTCCAGCACTGTATATACATTTTTCCCTAACAGTAAAAACAATCCGACAGATCAGATATTGAATCTGATAGAGGGTCAAAACGAGGGCCTGGATACCAAGCAGTGGAGGGTTTTAAAGAGGACAGATGAGGGCTCGGCAGTGCTTCTTACACTGACCATAGACTCGACGTCCTCAAACACCCTACAGCTACTGCTACAAATTTGGCCAGACAACAATTAGGCTAAAGGGTAAAAAACCCAACAAAAAGCCTGCCAAATAAGCCACTACCAGTACTGCTACAGGTAAGCTTAACATAAAAAAGGAAGCAGGGAGTAATGCCACCAATATTAACACTGGAAATTCCAGATTAAAAGTAGGTAAAGGTAAAGAGGCTGCCTCAAAGCATCTACCCAATCTCACACCTACACACTCCAAGACACCACGGGCCGTCGGATTCACGCACAAAGGCAAACAAGTTCCTAGCTGCGACGTGGCTCTGAACAAAACGTGATGTCTAGCAGTAATATAAAGATGCTGCAAGTGAACCTTCAACACTGAAAAACTGCCTCTGATATGTTGAACAAAACATTCACCACCACTAACACCGATATAGTGCTAGTTCAAGAGCCTTATGTGTATGGAGGCGTAGTAAGGAAACTTACTACACCAGTAGGTAAGTTAACCTACTGTATTGAAGATGTCATTCTAAGAGCAGCATTGCTCATTAAGACATCGATTAAATTCGTAACATTAAATAAATTTATATCTAGAGATTTGGTAGCTGTGGAAGCTACACTGCGTATATTAGGAGGTACGCAAGAGGTAATCATTGCATCGGCGTATTTCCCGGGAGAAACGATGGCCGCCCCACCTCCTCTGGTAAGGAACCTGATCTCCTACTGCAAACATAGAAACAGAAACCTCATCCTGGGATATGATGCAAACGCACACCATACAGTTTAGAGTAGTACGGACATAAATACAAGGGGTGAGTACCTTTTCGAATTTATTTCTAAGATATAATAAATAGGGGTAAAGAAGCCACTTTTATTACTAAAAACAGGCTAAAGGTATTGGACATTACGTTAGCCACTCCTCAAATTAGCTCTGAAATATATAATTGGCATGTCTCAAATGAAGCCTCAATATCGGATCATAGATATTTAAGGTTCGAGATAAAGGCTAATAAAGAACCTAAAACTCAAATTCGTATTCCGAAACTAACAGACTGGGTCTTATACGAAGGTCACTTAAAGTGTGAAGTGGAAGAACTTACGAAAATTAATATAAACACAATTGAGGAACTGGAAACAGCCTCTATTGACTTTCATAATGCGCTACACACAGCATATGAAAACAGCTGTACAGTAAAGCTTTGACATAGTACTAGGAAAGTACTTTTATGGACCGAGGAGCTAAGTAAACAAAGAGTCACTGTTAGAAGGTTATACAATAAAACCAAAAGCAGTGGCAGCGATGAGAGCTGGGAGCAATATAGAAGTGCCCTAACCTCATATAATAAAGAAATTCGCAGATCTAAAAGGAATGCATGGCGTAGTTTTTGTGAGGGCTTATCAGAAACGCCCACGGTAACTCGCCTTCAGAAAGTCCTATCAAAAGAAAGATCATACGAATGAAATTGGCCTACTAAAGAAAGCAGACGGAGATATTACGACAGATTTAAAGGAAACATTGGAGCTTCTGTTAAGCACACACTTCCCACGATCGTCGTGGCCAGTTGAGAAATAGGACTATTCCTCCGGAGCTACAACTAAGCTAAGCTTAATTAACAGTCTTAACACTGCTAATAATATTTTTACAGAAAACAGAGTTGAATGGGCGATAAATATTTTTAAACCCTACAAGACACCTGGTGGAGATGGCATTTTTCCGGCACTTTTGCAGAAATGCATAAAGGATAAACTGCCAATACTCTGCGAACTATACAAGGGAAGCCTAAAGTTAGGATACATTCCCACATTGTGGAGGAAATCTAATGTAGTCTTTATACCTAAAGGTGGAGGGCGTCCAAGAGTCCAGCCTAAGTCATATAGACCCATTAGTTTATCATCATTTATACTGCAAGGTATGGAAAAGGTCTTAGATCAATACCTTAGGAATAAAGTGATAACTGCTTCACCACTAAACGTACATCAATTTGCTTACCAGGAAGCAAAATCGACAGCTTCGGCTCTCCATAATCTTGTCACTAAAATAGAGATAACCTTTATTGCAAAAGAAATAGCTCTGGGAATATTTATAGATATTGAGGGTGCCTCTGATAACATCTCCTATAAGTCCATTGAAAGAGCTGCTAGGTCAAAAGGTTTCGACCCAGCTGTAGTGGAGTGGATAAAAGCCATGCTGCTAAGTCGAACGATTACAACCTCGATAGGAGGAGAATCAGTGATGATAAAAACCAACAGAAGATGCCCACTAGGTGGGGTTCTATCACCTCTACTCTGGTAAATTGTCACTGATGACCTCCTAAATAGGCTCAATAAAGCTGGCTATTTTGCAAACGGATATGCAGACGACGTTGCAATTATGGTCAGAGGACGTAGTGACACCACTATCTCGTACCTTACACAAAAAGCTCTAAATCTAGTGCATGAGTGGTACCTGAAACATGAACTTAGTGCAAACCTTAGCAAAACTACAATCGTCCCCTTCACAAAGAGTAGGAAGCTAAATCTTCAAGCTCCTTACTTGAAGGGTGCTAGAATTGAGTTTTCTACAGAGGTTAAGTATCTAGGAATCATTCTAGACCAAAAACTCACGTGGAACTCACATGTCAACAAGATTACAAAAAAATCAGCAGTGGCGTTAAACACACGCCGTCGGCTTCTGTGAAAAAACTGGGGACTACAGACAAAAATGACCCATTGGGCATATACTAGTGTTGTAAGACCCATGATCACCTACGCGTCACTTGTATGGTGGCCAAAAGTGAAACAAATCACAGCACAGGTGATATGAGTACCTGTCCGACTGCAGCAGTGATTCTGGGGCTAACACATCTACACATTCAGGTGAAAAAAAAAGCGATGCTACAGGCACTGACTCTCTGCAGAACGAAACACTTTATGCCCGGAGATTTCGTAGGCCACTTGGAAATTCTAAGGGAAGTACAACCAGATAAACTGGCCTGGTCTGTCTGTGATAAGATGACAACAAAATACAATTTTGACCAGAAGTATAAGGTTGTTATTTGTAATCGCCTTGAATGGGCAACGGAAAGACCTGTTGAAAGGGATTTTTTGTCCTGGTTCACTAATGGTTCAAAATTGGACACAGGAGGAACTGGAGTAGGTGTGCTTGGCCCAGATTGCCTAATTAAGGAAACAATAGGCACCTGCTCCACAATTTTTCAGGCTAAAATTTATGCAATAAATCTCTGTGCTCACATAAACCTAGATAAAGGTCTAAAAGGAGCATTTATAAATATAATGTCAGACAGCCAGGCAGCTTTAAAGGCATTGAATGCCTTCACATGTAAATCAAAGCTAGTCTGGAACTGCACGGAGATTCTTCAATTGCTATCCGAATCAAACCACGTCACCATACAGTGGGTACAAGGGCACGAGGGAATCCTAGAAAACGAGAAATCTGATAAACTTGCAAAAAAAGGGGCTAAACTTTCAAACTACGTGCCGCAACCTTCATGTGGTCTTCCACAAAGCCACTATAAGAAGGTGGACAAAAACTGGGAGGAATCTGCCATATCCTCATATTAGAAAAATATTCCAGGCCTCAATCAAGCTCGGAAATTCATTTCTTTAGCTTCGGCAAACGACAAAGAGTTACTAGCTCTCAGCAAAAAGGATCTTAATATAATGACAGGAATTCTCACTATCCACTATTCTTTAAAGTACCATTTGCACAAAATTGATATAGCTGAAAATAAAACCTATCGACTCTGTGAAGAGGACGAAGAATCTTAGGAACATATACTGTGTGAATGCTCAACCGTAACTGCGCAAAGACTCAATCAACTATTTAGGAGGTATCTTACGGTAGATGAGATCAAGAACTCCCGGAGCCATAACCGCCTTCATCAAAAATCTGGATCTACTTCCGGAAAACTAAGTAAGGGCTGTGTCACAATAGACCTTCTAGGACGCGTTGACAAAAAGCGACAAACCTCTTAAACCCTCGTATACATACAATACAATACAATACCTATTCTTGATGAATACGTTGTATATTGTAAGCTACATGGGCTGGATTCTAGAATACCTACCAAACTTCAAATAGCTATTTTCTTGTTGCATTGTTTTCTTTTAGCTAAAATATGATAAAGAATTATAAAATTCGGGCGCGGAGCATATATTTATATGATTTTTTACAAAAATAAAGTCAGAATTTACCTACTCTTGAATTGGATATTTTTGTTAAAACATTCATATTCATGCTTTAGGATCTATACTATGGATAATTTTAGCATTGGACATGCAAAAGTGACCAAAACGTGGTACCAATCAGATAAGAAACATTCAATTTTCGGGTGTGATTTTAATGAATACGTTGTATATTGTAAGCTACATGGGCTGGATTCTAGAATACCTACCACACTTGAAATAGCAATTTTCTTGTTGCAATGTTTTCTTTTAGCTAAAATATGATAAAGAATTAAAAAATTCAATGGATATTTTTGTTAAAACATTCATAATCATGCTTTAGGATCTATACTATGGATAATTTTAGCATGGGACAAAAGTGACCAAAACGTGGTACCAATCAGATAATAAACATTTAATTTACGGGTGTCATTTTAATAAATACGTTTTATATTATTAGTGTGTGCACGTGCTATTGTCAGCTCTGTGTTGATATTATTTTTTTGCGGTTTTTTAATCATTTTATTTTTGTGTTTAACTTTATTATTTGTGTAAGGTTTTTTACTGTGTGTGTATCATTTCAGGAGCCCAAATTTGTGAGTCTGTTATACTTTTTTTTAATATTTTGTATCAATATTGAGAGTCTTTGCGCTAAGTCAGTTTAAACACGTTAAGTCGTCTCACAGTGCTGTATTGACAGTGGCGTATCTGCAATATTTCTTTTATATTATTTTATTGTTTATTTTATTTTAAATAGTTGTGGTATCAATTTACTTTTACTTTATCAGTTTTTTTTACACATTTTTCATTGGTACATTTGTACAAGTTTATTTATTATTTTAGTATTTTTATTTAGATGTAAGTTTATCTCCTAGGCTTTTATTTCCATCATCCGTTTTCCTCATTGAGAGTAACAACCAATCTCTATTGTTTTCATTTTCCGTGGTCCTACTCCTGTACGTGTTTTCTAACCTTGAGCCGTGAGGGACCGCACTGGTGCCTTCTATTCCTGCCTCGTGTACTGTGTCTCTCATTCATTTTCATTAGAATTAAACTTTAGGATTTCGCATTATTATTTTAGTTATTTTATTCTGGTATTTAAATTTTATATTATTACAATGTTATAATGGCTGACTGCGCCAAATGCAGATTTAAAAGAAAAGATCAAAGTCTTATAAACTGTGAAGGATCATGTGGTAAACGTTTTCATAAATCTTGTCTTAATATAAGTGAACAAGTTTGTAGTATTGTAGAAAAAAATAACTTTTTCTATCTATGTGATGTTTGTAGACGAACCTGTGATATAGTTGATAAAAACGATGTTTTAGTTAAAATTATTGAACTCCACAAATCTTTTTCTAAAATTACTGTCAATAAGAGCGATGAAAATATTCCCAACCTTTTTGATACGTTACAATCGACTTTAGTAAATAAATTAGAATCAATTTTTAATTCATTCAAAACCGAGGTTTACAAAGATATCGACAACAAGTTTTCATCTATGAAACAATCTATTTCGAATGCCTCTAATCCTGGTTCCACATCGCTATCTTATGCTTCAATGGTTAAAACTAAAAATCCGGAACCACCAATAGTAGTCAAACCTAAATCTGGTGCTCAAACATCTGGAATTACGAAATCCGATATGTTGCGGTCACTCAATCCAGTTGAAAATGATATTCAAATATCAAATATTAAAAATTCGACCAAAGGCAGTGTAGTAATAAATTGTGATAATAATGCAAGCTCCACTGAATTTAAAAAAATTCTAACTGAGAAGTTAAGTGAGAAATACGAGGTTAAATAGCTTCCATTGTTAAATCCTAGAATTAAGGTTGTTGGAATATCGGAAAAATTTGATTCTACGGTTTTAAATAATTATTTAAGAATGCAAAATAAAGCATGCTTTTCTGAGGATAGTGTTTGTGAGGTAATCTCGATTAAACCATTACGGAAAAATGAAAATATGTATCAATCAGTAATTCAAGTTGATCATAAAACTTATTTTAATGTGATGAATATGGGTAAGCTCTTTATTGGATATGACTTTTGTACTGTGTATGATGCCATTGAAGTACGGCGTTGCTATAATTGTTGCGGTTTTAATCATTTAGCATCTCAATGTGCCAAACAAAGCTCAACCTGCCCCAAATGTTCAGAATCTCATCGATTTGATGCCTGCACAGCAACTTTATTAAAATGTCCTAACTGTACACAATTAAAAACGGCAACCAATGTTAATATACCAACTGATCACTCTGCATGGGATAACGAATGTCATGTATATACAGAAGCATTACGAAAATTTGAAAAAAATATACTGGATGATAAATAGCAATTACAGATTCGGGATTCCCCTTCCCCGGATTTTCATTTTGACAACTGTTCTGCATCTACATCCGCATCAAATAAATCACATAATAATTATGAGTATCAATCAATGAAGCATATAAGAATTACTGTTCTAAACTGCAAACAGACTTAGTTCAGGAACCAAAGAAATTTTGGTCATTCGTTAACAATAAACGTAAAACTTCGGATATTCCTTCTGTCATGAATTATAATAATAATTCGATTGAAAATGCTCAGTGTATAGTGAATTGTTTTGCTGATTATTTTTCTAACTCATTTAATGATAATTCAAAGTCTGATAGCTTAGATTTGCCTAAATCCAGCAACTTCTCTACTCTAGTTATAAGGTCAGTAACAGAGGAAGAAGTATTATCTGCTATTCTAAAATTAAAATCAAATATGACAACTGGACCTGATTTAATTCCTTCATTTATTATTAAAGATTGTGCTGCTGTTTTTGTAAAGCCGCTTTTAACTATATTCAATGCTATTCTAAAAAATTCGACTTACCCTGAGAACTGGAAAATATCAAGAGTAAAACCAATTTATAAAAAAGGGGATAAAAATGATATTACCAACTACAGACCTGTTGCAATAATTTCAAATTTCAGCAAAATCTTCGAATTTATTTTACATAGTCGAATGTATAATCATGTGTGCGGTATGATTTCCATAAATCAGCACGGTTTTATGAAAGGTAGATCTACTGTTACGAATCTTATGTGTAAAACACAGATAATATGCGAAGCAATGGATCAACAACGCCAGGTTGACGTCGTGTACACAGACTTTTCTAAGGCTTTTGATAAGTTGGATCACTCTCTTCTTTTGAATAAACTTAAAAATTATGGTTTTTCTGAATCACTTTTATGTCTTATCATATATCCATAACAGACATCAGTTTGTCAGCATAAATGGATTTCAGTCCGAGTATTTCTTACAAAAATCTGGTGTACCTCAGGGTTCTGTACTGGGGCCTCTATTCTTTAACATTTTCATTAATGATATAACAGCTAATATCGACGTCGAACATTTATTATATGCAGATGATCTGAAACTCATGTGTACCATATCCTCTATCAACGATTGTGAAAATTTACAAAAAAATTTGGATAATATTTACGAATGGTGCAAAGATAATAAACTTAATTTAAACACGAGCAAATGCCACTGCATGACTTTCAGTAAAAAACATACCCCAATTTTTTTTCAATACTCTATAAATAATTATGTTTTAGATAGGCCAAATATTTCACATAATTTAGGAGTAATTTTCGACCCAAAATTAACTTTCACTAAGCATATTGAAACTAAAAAAGCGACTGCACTAAGATTTCTAGGATTCTTAATTCGAAACTCTGAAATGTTTACTGATTTGAACACTTTAACACTACTATTTATTTCACTAGTTCGTCCGCATCTTGAGTACTGCTCTGTCATATGGAACCCGTTACACAATAACCAAATTGAGGTATTGGAAGAAGTACAAAGAAAATTTTTAAAATTTTTAAAATTTATTTTAGAGGGCACATACCCTCCTAGAGGTATACCGCAAGCCTTTTTGTTGAAAGCTTTTAATCTGCCTTCGTTACAACAGAGACGACATGTTAATGCTATAATTCTATTACACAAAATTATACATAATCGTATAGATTTTATTCAAATTATGAACAGAATCTCCTTCCAAGTTGTCAGGATATCAGCACGACACAAAAATACTTTTAATCTAAAATCCGCAAGATCTATTATATTAAATAAGTCACCTGTACATCAAATGGTAAATTCCCATAACATAATTGAAATTGACATAGATATTTTTTTTAATTCCATTAATGATATCAAAAAGTATTTTTCCCAATTATAAATGTTTTTCTCTCTTACCCTGTAATTGGGCATTTTTGCATTTGGGTAATGTATGTATAATAATAATAATAATAATAATAATAATAATAATAATAATATTGTAAGCTACATGGGCTGGATTCTAGAATACCTACCACAATTGAAATAGCAATTTTCTTGTTGCTATGTTTTCTTTTTGCTAAAATATGATGAAGAATTATAAAATTCGGGCGCGGAAGTAAATATTTATTTGATTTTTTACAAAAATAAAGTCAGATTATTCCAATTTTTGATGAATACGTTGTATATTGTAAGCTACATGGGCTGGATTCTAGAATACCTACCACACTTGAAATAGCAATTTTGTTGTTGCAATGTTTTCTTTTAGCTAAAATATGATAAAGAATTATAAAATTCGGGCACGGAAGCAAATATTTATATGATTTTTTACAAAAATAATGTCAGACTTTACCTATTATTGAAATTGATATTTTTGTTATAACATTCATGTTCATGCTTTAGGATTTATACTATGGATGGTTTTAAGCATTGAACTTGCAAAAGTGACCAAAACGTGTTACCAATCAGATAATAATCATTTAATTTTCGGGTGTCATTTTAATGAATACGTTGTATTTTGTAAGCTACATGGGCTGGATTCTACAATACCAACTACACTTGAAATAGTAATTTTCTTGTTGCAATGTTTTCTTTTAGCTAAAATATGATGAAAAATTATAAATTTCGGGCGCGAAAGCAAATATTTATATGATTTTTTACAAAAATAAAGTCAGAATTTACCTTTTCTTGATGAATAGGTTGTATATTTTAAGCTACATGGGCTGGATTCTAGAATACCTACAACACTTGAAACAGCAATTCTCTTGTTGCAATGTTTTCTTTTAACTAAAATGTAACTTACAATATACAACGTATTCATTAAGAATAGGTAAAATCTGACTATTTTTGTGAAAAATAATATAAATATTTGCTTCCGCGCCCGAATTTTATGATTCTGCATCATATTATAGCTAAAAGAAAATATTGCAACAAAAAAAATGCTATTTTAAGTGTGGTAGATATTCTAGAAACCAGCCCATGTAGCTTACAATATACAACGTATTCATTAAAATAACACTTAAAAATTAAATGTTTCTTATCTGATTGGTACCAGGTTTTGGTCACTTTTGCATGTCCAATGCTAAAATTATCCATAGTATAGATCCTAAAGCATGAATATGAATGTTTTAACAAAAATATCCATTTGAAGAATAGGTAAAATCTGACTTTATTTTTGTAAAAAATCATATAAATATTTGCTTCCGCGCCCGAATTTTATAATTCTTTATCATATTTTAGCTGAAAGAAAACATTGCAACAAGAAAATTGCTATTTCAAATGTGCTAGGTATTCTAGAATCCAGCCCATGTAGCTTACAATATACAACGTATTCATTAAGAATACTAAAATCTGACACTATTTTTGTAAAAAATCATATAAATATTTGCTTCCGCACCCGAATTTTATAATTCTTCAACATATTTTAGCTAAAAGAAAACATTGCAAGAAGAAAATTGCTATTTCAAGTGTGGTAGCTATTGTAGAATCCAGCCCATGTAGCTTACAATATAATATTAATAATATAATAATAATAGTTTATTTGTTTTTAGACTCATGGTCTTATACAAATGGATTGGCTTACAAATTACAATACATTTTCAATATTTAAATATATACATTTCCAATATAATTATTATACAAGTCATTATACAAGTGGTTGAAATTAATAAATTTGTTATTATATTTATTTATTCATCTAAACAAAAGCTCCTCAATTTGAGTGCACCGACCAAGAAATAAAATGTATTATCCAATTTGGTTTTATTAAGTTTCGAGAAAAGTAAAAAGAAGTTATTCTCTGTTCGTCCCTGGAGATATCCTGTCAAGTACTGATCCCTTATGGGTTTATAGATTGGACATTTAATAAACAGGTGGTAAATATTTTCACTGTTTTGTCTATTGCATATTCTACATTTGTTTATGCCAATGTCGTATTTGATTTAATTTACTATTAATTTTAAATTGTCTTTACGCGATAGCCTTAATTGAGCTATAAGTCTTGTTCTTTGAAATGATGCTTGAAGATATAAGTAATTATCGTTACAGCAGTTACTATTCTCTATTGGTTTTATTAATCTGAAATGATCATTATATTTCGAATTTATTAGTTTTCCTAAATCTTTTTCTTTCAAATTTATCTTGGCTGTGTCCAGTATTGTCTTAATTTCATACTGATTAATTTTTTGATTTTCACAAATACGAACCAAAGCCCAGTTCTTCTAATTTCATTCTTAACTGTGTGTACCAATTATATTCTATTTTGTTGTTCATTGACCTATCTAGTTCATAGAGACAATTATAAATTATTTTTTGATACCGATGTTTTTCTAATTTCAATATTTTGACCCACCAGTTGAGAGCGCGCTTGAGAATTTCTATTTCAATATGATCTAAATTCGCTTCTATTCTGATCATATAGTTTGGTGTAGATCTTGGTAATTGTAATATACATTTTATATATCTGGTCTGAAGTGCTTTAATCTTTTCTATATATCTTAGTGCCCATACTTCTGACGCGTATAATGCCGTAGCCTGAACAGTTGATTGTAACAGTTTAAGCTTCTCATTCCATCCATTCGATTTACCTTTACATAGTATGGTCTTTACGTTACTTTGTGCTAGTTTGGCCTTTTTTAATGCATGTGAAGAGTGTTCAACAAATTTACCGGAACTAGTAAAGATTACTCCAAGATAACAAAACTGATTTACTTCTTCTATGCTATTATTATTGTATGTGAAGGAATAAGGAAGATTGCTTAGCCGACCTTTATGAAAGGGGAGGATTTTTGTTTTGGAATTATTTACTGTTAACGAATTAATTTTACAATACTCGTGTAACAAATTTAATTTCTTTTGTATATCTACTGGGGAGTTACATAGAATTAGCGCATCATCTGCGTAAGCTAGCATTAGCAAATCACTTAATCCATCGATATTTAATCCCTTCATAACAGCTTTTCTCAGATATTCTTCCAGATCGTTAATAAAGATATTAAAAAGTGTAGGGGATAGGCTGTCCCCTTGCATTACGCCTTCCGTCATCTCTACCGAACTTTCAAATTGGATACTAGGGTCTTGAAAATAAAATTTTGCATTTCTATAAAAGTTAAAAATAATTCTAATAAGTTTTGAGCTCATACCTGTCTTGTATATTTTTTTCCATAATATATCATGTTTGATTGAATAGAAAGCACGTTTAAAGTCTATGAAAATTGCAAATATACATGCCTTTTTTAGCCGAAGGTATAAATGTATTATAGAAGTTAAATTAAAGATGTTGTCAACAGTACTACGGTTTTTTCTAAAGCCAGCTTGATTTTCTGCAAGGATATTATTGCTTTCCAAAAAATTTTGTATACGAGAGTTAAGAATTAGTGTAAATAATTTAGAGATGCATTTAATTATGGCAATAGCACGGTAATTAAGACAGTCTCGAGTATCACCTTTTTTGTGCAACATAAATATGTTAACTTGAGACCATGTCGATGGGACAGCTTCGTTTTCCATAATTTTGTTATACAAATTCAGAGTATAGTGTAACCAGTTTGTTGATAGATGCTTCAGAAAGTCATTATTAATACCATCTAACCCAGGCGCTTTACCATTTTTTTAATTTTTGAATTCCTGTTTCTAGTTCTCTTAAGCTAATATTTACGTCAAGTACTGGGTGTAAGCAGTTCAAAAAATCTACCCTTTCCTGCATATCATTTTCATAACAGTATAGGTTTTTGTAAAAAATTTACCATTCTTCGGCGCTTATATCATTTACGAAATTATTTCTGGGTTTGAGTTTTCGAATTGTTTGCCAAAAATCAATATTATTTTTAGTATTTATTAAACTAATTGATACTGTTTCTCGATAAATCTTTTTAGATTGATGTATCATTGTACGGTATTTGCGTTTACTTTCAATAATTTTTTTTAAGTTATAGTTATAGTTATAGGTATTATAGTTATTTCATTATGTTGCCATGTTTCACAAAAACAAAGTATTTCACACATTGCTAATTTTTCTTTAATTTCCAAATCTAAATTAAATAATGAATTGTACCCGCTTAAATTCCAAAATATTATTTTTAAATTATTACATGAACGATTTTTAGTTTTGTAGGACGTTAATGTACTTAACTTCTCATTTTTGTTGGGGGACGATGCTGATCTCTTCTTCGTTGTTGGATAGATGGAAGCGAAAAAATTCTGTGATGTTACTCTACTTCTCTACGTATTCATTTTCAACACGCTATCGTTGTCTTGAGTGTGAATCGTCTCCAGGTGAAGTTCTGTTTCTTTTACCCTTCGGTATGTTATTTACTATGATTTTCTTTCCTACGAGTTTAGCTTGTTTACAATCCCTCCTTAGCTGTTTTACTTCCTCCAGGAGATGTTTCTTTTCTTCCCAAGCTTTTGTGGTGAGATCTTCGTTTATAAATATCCCCGTACCTTTCAGATTAATTCTGTTATTGATAATTTTCTTTCTGAGTTTCAGTGTTGCAAGTTTTCCTATTACTGGTCTACTATAGTCTTGTTACAATTTTCCAATCCTAAATACTTCTTCGCTGTGGTTTGCCGTGATTGGAATATGTAATAATTGGTCAATGATCGTTATAACCTTACATTCGAGATCAACTTTATTCGATTCGTCTTCTTTTATACCTATGAATACGAGGTTCTTTTTTTACTTGTATTTCCAATTTTAGATTTTTTGGTTTTGATTGTCTAGCTTGTTTTCAAGAAATGAACAGGATTTTTTTACTTCCTCGATACCTTTAAGGAATGTACTTATTTCTTTATTGATTTCATCGATCTTAGTCTCACTTGCGTCTAATTGAGACAGTTTCTGAAGAATTTTTTGTAAATCTTCACTAGCGCACATGTTAAATGTAAGGTTATGTTTACAATTTTAAATTTATTTTTATTAATTTTCACTTGTATTAGTTGTACTTATTAATTTAATATAAATAATCACTTTATATATGAAATGTTTGATATATTATACGATATAATAGTTTAAAATGTATCATAGCAAAAAATACCTCTTTATTCTGCATTATCAATGTTGCCAATCGTAGCTTACAATATACAACGTATTCATTAAAATGACACCCGAAAATTTAATGCTTTATATCTGATTGGTACCACGTTTTGGTCACTTTTGCATGTCAAAGAATGTGCAAAGAATTATAAAATTCAGGCGCGGAAGTAAATATTTATATGATTTTTTACAAAAATAGTGTCAGATTTTACATATTCTTGATGAATACGTTGTATATTGTAAGCTACATGGGCTGGATTCTAGAATACCAACCACAATTGAAATAGCAATTTTCTTGTTGCAATGTTTTCTTTTTGCTAAAATATGATGAAGAATTATAAAAATCGGGCGCAAAAGCAAATATTTATATGATTTTTTACAAAAATAAAGTCAGATTTTACCTATTCTTGAAATGGATATTTTTGTTAAAACATTCATATTCATGCTTTAAGATCTATACTATGGATGGTTTTAAGCATTGGACATGCAAAAGTGACCAAAACGTGGTACCAATCAGATAATAAAAATTCAATTTTCGGGTGTCATTTTAATGAATACGTTGTATATTGTAAGCTACATGGGCTGCATTCTAGAATACCTACCACACTTGAAATAGTAATTTTCTTGTTGCAATGATTTCTTTTAGCTAAAATATGATAAAAAATTATAATGATCATGCGCGGAAGCAAATATTTATATGATTTTTTACAAAAATAAAGTCAGATTTTACCTATTCCTAAAATGGATATTTTTGTTAAATCATTCATATTCATGCTTTATGATCTATACTATGGATAATTTTAGCATTAGACATGCAAAAGTGACCAAAACAAGGTACCAATCAGATAATAAACATTCAGTTTTCGGGTGTCATTTTTATGAATACGTTGTATATTGTAAGCTACATGGGCTGGATTCTAGCATACCTACCCACTTGAAATAGCAATTTTCTTGTTGCAATGTTTTCTTTTAGCTAAAATATGATGAAGAATTATAAAATTCGGGCGCGGAAGCAGATAGTTATATAATTTTTTACAAAATAAAGTCAAATTTTACCTATTCTTGACGAATACGTTGTATATTGTAAGCTACATGGGCTGGATTCTAGAATACCTACCACACTTGAAATAGCAATTTTCTTGTTGCAATGTTTTCTTTTAGCTAAAATATGATAAAAAATTATAAATTTTGGGCGCGGAAGCAAATATGTATATGAATTTTTACAAAAATAGATGCAGATTTGTCCTATTCTTGATAAATACGTTGTATATTGTAAGCTACATGGGCTGGATTCTAGAATACCTACCATACTTAAAATCTGAATATTCTTGTTGCAATGTTTTCTTCTAGCCAAACTATGATGAAGAATTATAAAATTCGGGCGCGGAAGCAAATATGTATATGATTTTTTACAATAATAAAGTCAGATTATACCTATTCTTGAAATGGATATTTTTGTTAAAACATTCATATTCATCATTAGGATCTATACTATGGATGGTATTAAGCATTGGAAATGCAAAAGTGACCAAAACGTGGTACCAGTCAGATAATAAATAGAGCTGACACTTTTATGCACTAAAAAGTGACAAAATATGCACATAAAATGGTGACAAATTTGAAGAATATATGCATTAAAAATATAATTTTATGCACATAAATCTCATTTTATGTTTTTATTTTATATTTCCAACACTACATATAAAATACAAAAATTGATAAACATGAATACATAACAAAAATTGCACTGAACATAAGAAAAGCATTTTAATGTTAAACTATAATTATTTTTTAAACATCGGATAGATCAATAATATAATGCAATACTTTAAAAAACAAAAATTCTATTCAATATTTAAGTTTTTGTTACAGTCACAAATTAAATATTTTTCAATATTAATATAAGTAATGGAATGACGTGTATCTGATAAAATGTGTTTATAATTTGAAAAGGTACGTTCTACATCACATGAAGTAACATGGGCAAATTTCAAATTAGCTACTAAATGTTTAATATTTTCATTTTCAATCAATTTTATATTTTAAAATATACGAAGAAGTAATGAACCAAATTAGAGAATATATAGCTAGACAAAATATCCCCTATCCTTCCGTATTGATTGTTTTATTTTCGGTAAGCCATAGAAAAAGAAAATAGAGAAAGATATATAATGAAAGTATTGTTCGAGCTTTGCTCGCTAGAGGCATCAGTGTAGTTGTCATTATTTTCTGTTATTTATTATTATTTACGGTATTTGTTTTATCAACGATGCATTACATTTAATTATTTCTGAAACACATTGATTTAAAAGATCCAATTCTAATGTCAATCTTAAAAGCACGGGCGCCTCTAGTGAGCAATACTCAAACAATACTAGTAGACATATGTCATATGTCTATCTCTATTTTCTCTGTTTGGCTTACAGAAAACAAAACATACCAAGAAAAGTTTTGTCTAGTTATATTTTTTGTTGGACTCATCCGTTCAATTCTGTAAGTTCACAAGTTACCAACATAAAGACAAACATTTAAAATTTAATAAAAAGAAATAATAATAAAGAAATAATAATTTGCTAAAAAATACAAAAAAAATATACTCGAAAACAAAAAATATGTTCAAAATATACACAAAAATCTAAAAATATGCACAAAATAGTAAAATATGCATAATATTATAAATTATGCATTGTCATATTAAAAATATAGTTTACATTTTGTTTGATTCGTCCAGAAATCAAGGTCTAATTGAAATATATATTGGCAAACAAAATATGCATTTGCATAAAATTGTCAGCTCTAATAATAAACATTCAATTTTCGGGTGACATTTTAATGAATACGTTGTATATTGTAAGCTACATGGGCTGGATTCTAGAGTACCTACCACCCTTGAAATAGCAATTTTCTTGTTGCAATGTTTTCTTTTAGCTAAAATATGACGAAGAAATATAAAATTCGGGCGCGGAAGCAAATATCTATATGATTTTTTACAAAAATAAAGTCAGATTTTACCTATTCTTGATGAATACATTGTATATTGTAAGCTACATGTGCTGGATTCTAGAATACCTACCACACTTGAAATAGCAATTTTTTTGTTGCAATGGTTTCTTTTAGCTAAACTATAATAAAGAATTATAAAATTCGGGCGCGGAAGCAAATATGTAAATGATTTTTTACAAAAATAAAGTCAGATTTTACCTATTGTTAAAATGGATATTTTTGTTAAATCATTCATATTCATGCTTTAGGATCTATACTATGGATAGTATTAAACATTGGACATGCAAAAGTGACCAAAACGTGGTACCAATCACATAATAAACATTCAATTTTCAGGTGTCATTTTAATGAATACGTTGTATACTGTAAGCTACATGGGCTGGATTCTAGAATACCTGCCACACTTGAAATAGCAATTTTATTGTTGCAATGTTTTCTTTTAGCTAAAATATGATAATGAATTATAAAATTCGAGCGCGGAAGCAAATATTTATATGAATTTTCACAAAAATAAAGGCAGATTTGTCCTATTCTTGATGAATACGTTGTATATTGTAAGCTACATGGGCTGGATTCTAGAATACATACTACACAGAAAATAGCAATTTTCTTGTTGCAATGTATTCTTTTAGCTAAACTATGATGAAGAATTATAAAATTCGGGCGCGGATGCAAATATTTATATGATTTTTTACAAAAATAAAGTCAGGTTTTACCTATTCTTGCAATGGATATTTTTGTTAAAACATTCATGATCATGCTTTTGGATGTTTACAATGGATAATATTAGCATTGGACATGCAAAATTGACCAAAAGGTGGTACCAATCAGATAATAAACATTAAGTTTTCGGGAGTCATTTTACTGAATACGTTGTATATTGTAAGCTACATGGGCTGGATTCTTGAATACCTACCACACTTGAAATAGCAATTTTCTAGTTGCAATGTTTTCTTTTAGCTAAAATATGATAAAGAGTTATAAAACTTAGGCGCGGAAGCAAATATTTATATGATTTCTTACAAAAATAAAGTCAGATTTTACCTATTCTTGATGAATACGTTTTATATTGTAAGCTACATGGGCTGTACTCTTGAATACCTACCACACTTGAAATGGCAAATTTCTTGTTGCAATGTTTTCTTTTAGCTAAAATATGATGAAGATCTATAAAATTCGGGCGCGGAAGCAAATATTTATATGATATTTTACAAAAATAAAGTCTATTTTTACCTATTATTGATGAATACGTTGTATATTGTAAGCTATATGGGCTGGATTCTAGAATACCTACCACACTTGAAATAGCAATTTTCTTGTTGCAATGTTTTCTTTTAGCTAAAGTATGATGAAGAATTATAAAATTCGGGCGCGGAAGCAAATATTTATATGTTTTTTTACAAAAAGAAAGTCACATTTTACCTATTCTTGATGAATACGTTGTATATTTAAACTAAATGGGCTGGATTCTAGAATACCTACCACACTTGAATTAGCAATTTTCTTGTTGCAATGTTTTATTTCAGCTAAAATATGACAAAGATTTATAAAATTCGGGCGCGGAAGCAAATATTTATATGATTTTTTACAAAAATAAAGACAGATTTTACCATTTCTTGATGAATACGTTGTATATTGTAAGCTACATGGGTTGGATTTTAGAATAACTACCACACTTGAAATAGCAATTTTCTTGTTGCAATGTTATCTTTTAGCTAAAATATGACAAAGATTTATAAAATTCGGGCGCAGAAGCAAATATTTATATGATTTTTTACAAAAATAAAGACAGATTTTACATATTCTTGAAATGAAAATTTTTGTTAAAACATTCATATTCATGTTTTAGGATCTATACTACGGATAATTTTAGCATTAGACATGCAAAAGTTACCAAAACGATTTACCAATCAGATAAATAACATTCAATTTTCGGGTGTCATTTTAATGAATACGTTGTATATTGTAAGCTACATGAGCTGGATTCTAGAATACCTACCACACTTGAAATAGCAATTTTCCTGTTGCAATGTTTTCTTTTAGCTAAAATATGATGAAGAATTATTAAATTCGGGCGCGGAAGCAAATACTTATATTACTTTTTACAAAAATAATGTCAGATTTTACCTATTCTTGCAATGGATATATTTGTTTAAACACTCAGATTTATGTTTTAGGATCTATACTATAGATAATTTTAGCATTAGACATGCAAAAGTGACCAAAACGTGGTACCAATCAAATAATATACATTAAATTTTCGGGTGTCATTTTAATGAATAAGTTGTATATTGTAAGCTACATGGGCTGGATTCTAGAATACCTACTAAAGTTGAAATAGCAATTTTCTTGTTGCAATGTTTTCTTTTAGCTAAAATATGATGAAGAATTATAAAATTCGGGAACGGAATTAAATATTTATGACTTTTTACAAAAATAAAGTCAGATTTCACCTACTCTTGAAAAGGATATTTTTTTTAAAACATTTATATTCATGCGTTAGGATCTATACTATGGATGGTTTTAAGCATTGGACATGCAACAGTGACCAAAGCGTAGTACCAATCAAATAATAAACATTCAATTTTCGGGTGTCATTTTAAAGAATACGTTGTATTTTGTAAGCTACATGGGCTGGTTTCTAGAATAACTACCATCCTTGAAATAGCTATTTTCTTGTTGCAATGTTTTTTTTAGCTAAAATATAATGAAGAAATATAATATTCGGGCGCGGAAGCAAAGATTTATATGATATTTTACAAAAATAAAGTGTGATTTTACCTATTCTTGATGAATACGTTGTATATTGTAAGCTACATGGGCTGGATTCTAGAATACCTACCACAATTGAAATAGCAATTTTCTTGTTGCAATGTTTTCTTTTAGCTAGAATATGGTGAAAAATTATAAAATCCGGCCGCGGAAATAAATATCTATATTATTTTTTGCAAAAATAAAGTCAAATTTTACCTTTTCTTGAAGAATACGTTGTATATTGTAAGCTACATGGGCTGGATTCTAGAATATCTACCACACTTGAAATAGCAAATTTCTTGTTGCAATGTTTTCTTTTAGCTAAAATATGATGTAGAATTATAAAATTTGGGCCCGGAAGCAAATATTTATGACTTTTTACAAAAATAAAGTCTTATTTTACCTATTCTTGAATTTTTTTTTTGTATCTCCTAAGAATTTTACAATCTATCTAAATATAGAGTAGAGTAGAGTAGAGGATTTATTAACTATGTTACTTACAGAAGTTTATAGCACGTCATAATAATAATATAATACAAATAATTGAAACATAGAATTATATATCATTAAACTTGTATACTTCCTGTCAATATTCAAAGTTCATTGAATTGTAAGATAAAAAATTCATCTAAAGAATAGAAGCAATATTTCAAAATAAATAATTTCACTGTTTTTTTAAATATTTTTGAATCCATTTTCTTGATGTTTTTCCGGAAGCTTATTATAGAGGTCGAAATTTAATCTCTGATTTATAGATTTTTGAAATTTATGACAAGGTTTCCTCAATAAATTAGCAGATCTTGTATTATATGAGTGAAAATTACCATTTTTTAAAATATTGGATTTTGTAGCATGAATTTCTATTAATGTATAATAGATATAAAGTGATGGTAGTGGCATTATTTTCAAATCAATAAAGGCTTGACGACAATGATCTCTAAACCCTAAATCTGATAATATTCTAATGGCCGTCTTTTGTAATCTAAAAATTTTAAGTGAATATGAAGTGTTGGCTACTTGATACAATTATTCAATTTATATATTTTATGATTATTGTATCTTAGAAAAATAACAACAAGTTTATATATTATGTCAATGAAATACATTAGAATATTATATTAATAAATACATTAAAGTTGTTATATTTTGTGTGTTATTCGACCACTACATTATTTACTACTACATTAGAATATAACAAATTGGCGACGAGGATAGTTGTGAAATAAAACTTAAAACATGTCAGAACACCTGCTTGAACAAGTCTTACTACAAATGCAAGAAAACCAGCAACAGCAACAAAAATTATTTGCGGAATTAATAGCCAGCATTACTCAAGGACACAAAGAAGAAAAATCCAAAATGAATAATGCTGAAATCATCATAGAATCATTATCAAATAGTATACAACAATTTGTATATGATCCAGAAAATGGATTAACCTTCGACAAGTGGTATGAGAGATATGAAGACGTTATTATATCTGATACAAATAATTTAGATGATTCTGCCAAAGTTCGATTATTATTACGTAAACTGGATTTAAAATCACATAATAAATATATGAATTATATTTTACCTAAATCACCAAGAGAATCAAATATAAATCAAATAAGGCAAAAACAGAAATACCAATATGAAAAACAAGAAGAATTAAACAAACTACGAAACCAAAATATCCTTGTTGGAATTGTGGTCAAATGCATTTTGTAAGAGAATGCAATTATAGAAATAACAAATGTAAGGAATGCGACAAAATTGGCCATAAAGAAAGATATTGCAATAGTGCTTCAAAAAGGAAATATAACAATCAGGTAACTACAAATAATTACCATGCAAAATCACAAGTTATTGTTACAGTAAATAAAATAAATTATAACGATGATAGAAAATTTATAAATATCAAAATTAATAATTACCCTGTACAGCTACAATTAGACACAGCTAGCGACATATCAATGATCACTGAAGAAATGTGGGAACAACTAGGCCGACCGAGTAAAACATCTACAAATTTTGCAGCAAACAGTGCAACAGGACATAGGTTACATATTACAGGAGAATTCATGTGTGACAAAACAGTAAATGGAATAACCAAATGTGGAAAATGTTTTATCACAAGTATACCAAATCTAAATTTGTTTGGAATTAAGTGGATAAAATTATTTGATCTGTGGTCAGTTCCATTTAACACAATATGTAATACAATTACTTCATCATCATCATCATCAACGAATCAAATAAAACAACAATTAATAGAACATTTCCCAAAGATTTTCAGCAACACATTAGGACTATGTACGAAAACCAAAGTTAAGTTACATTTAAAACCTGATGCAAAACCAATATATATGAAGAAGCGTCCAGTATCATATGCTGCACTTCCGAAAATAGACCAAGAATTGAAAAGACTAGAAGATTTAGGAATAATTACACCAGTGGATTTTTCATCTTGGGCAGCACCAATTGTTGTAGTAAGCAAACCAAATGGTAATATTAGAATTTGCGCCGATTATTCTACTGGCCTTAATATTGCTTTGGAACCAAATCAACATCCAATTCCCTTACCAGATGATATTTTTGCAAAATTGTCAGGTAAATCATATTTCTCTTGTATTGATTTTTCTGATGTATATTTTCAACTCGAAGTTGAAAAAGAATCACAAGAACTTCTAGTTATAACTACCCATAGAGGTCTCTACAAATATAAACGTCTTCCTTTTGGCGTGAAATCCTCACCAGGTGAATTTCAAAAAATCATTGATGCTATGATCGCAGATCTTCCATTTGTAAGTGCTTATTTGGATGATTTAATTGTGGCAAGTGCTGATGAAAATGAGCAATTAAATCATCTAAAAATCTTATTTCAACGAATTTCTGAATATGGCTTCGTTGTAAAACAAGAAAAATGTCAGTTTTGTATGCATGAAGTGAAACTATTGGGTCATATTGTTTCTTCACAGGGTCTGACACCAGATCCAGCAAAAATACAAGCAATTAAAGATATGCCCATTCCTTCAAATCTTTCAGCAGTTCGAGCATTCTTAGGTGCAATTAATTATTACGGTAAATTTGTTCATAAATTACAACATATACGATGTCCATTAGACCAGTTGTTACACAAAAATATTGAATTTAAATGGTCAAAAGCTTGCGATGAAGCTTTTCACAAAATTAAAAATATTTTACAAAGCGACTTGTTATTAACACATTTTAATCCAAAATTACCAATTATTGTAGCAGCAGACGCAAGCAATCGTGGAATTGGTGCAGTAATATTTCACGAATTTGCAGATGGACACAGGAAGGCAATTTATCACGCTTCTAGAACTTTAACAAAAGCTGAGCAAAAATTTAGCCAAATTGAAAAAGAAGCACTTGGTATAGTATTTGCAATTACAAAATTTCATAAAATGTTATCTTCGCGCAAATTCGTGTTGGAGACAGATCATAAGCCACTACTTCATATTTTTGGAAACAAAAAAGGTATTCCTATTTATACTGCTAATAGACTACAACGTTGGGCTTTGACACTGATGTCATATGATTTTGAAATTCGGTACATTCCAACTCATTCATTTGGTTATGCAGACATTTTATCACGTTTAATAAATTCAAATAAACAACAGGATGAAGAATTTATCATAGCATTAGTACATTGGGAAACATCTATTAATCAAATTCAAAAAGAATCTTTTAGTACATTACCAATTAAATTTCAACATATTCAATATGAAACTAAAATTAGTCCAATATTACAAAAGGTAATCACGTACATGAATAACGGTTGGCCTACAAATAAAAAGGATATCAGTCTTGAAATTCAATCTTATTTTACAAGAAAAGAATCACTTTTAGTTGTAAAGGATTGTTTAATGTTTAATGAAAGAATTGTCATTCCTGCAAAATTAAAAAAAAATATTCTTAAAGAATTACACAATGGTCATCCTGGTATTAAGAGGATGAAATCATACGCTAGAAGTTTTGTATATTGGCCAAACATAGACAAAGAAATTGAAAAATTTGTAAAAGAATGTGAAAAATGCGCTAAATATAGAAAATCTCCAATTAAATCAATTCTTCATTTATGGCCCATTGCACAAGAACCAATGGAGAGGGTTCACATTGATTATGCAGGCCCAATTGAAGATTATTATTTTTTAATCTTTGTGGATGCTCATAGTAAATGGCCAGAAATTTTTATGACGAAAACAACCACAACTACAAAAACAATCAAATATCTTCAAGAAGGTTTTTAGTAGATTTGGTTTACCAAAAATAATTGTTTCGGACAATGGTACACAATTCACCAGTCACTTGTTCAAAGAATTTTGTGAAAAATTGGGTATAGAACATTTTAAAACACCACCTTACCATCCTCAATCTAATGGTCAAGCTGAAATATTTGTAGATATTTTCAAAAGAGCTATTTCGAAAATTAAAGAAGAGGAAGGAATGGAACAAGCATTAAATGTATTTTTAACAACATATCGTTATACACCTAATAATACCTACAACACTTGCAATAGCGATTTTCTTGTTGCAATGTTTTCTTTTAGCTAAAATATAATAAAGAATTATAAAATTCGGGCGCGGAAGCAAATATTTATATGTTTTATTACAAAAATAAAGTCAAAATTTAAATATTCTTGATGAATACGTTGTATATTGTTAGCTACAAGGGCTGAATTCTAGAATACCTACCACACTTGAAATAGCAATTTTCTTGTTGCAATGTTTTCTTTTAGCTAAAATATGATAAAGAATTATAAAATTCGGGCGGGGAAGCAAATATTTATACGATTTTTTACAAAAATAAAGTCAGATTTTTCCTATTATTGATAAATACATTGTATATTGTAAGCTACATGGGCTGGATTCCAGAATACCTACCACACTTGAAACATCAATTTCCTTGTTGCAATATTTTCTTTTAGCTAAAATATGATAAAGAATTATAAAATTCGGGCGCGGAAGCAAATATTTATATTATTTTTTACAAAAAGAAAGTCAGATTTTACTTATTCTTGAAATGGATATTTTTGTTAAAACATTCATATTCATGCTTTAGGATCTATACTATGGATGGTTTTAAGCATTGGACATGCAATAGTAACCAAAACGTGATACCAATCAATTAATAAACATTTAATTTTCGGGTGTCATTTTAATAAATACGTTGTATACTGTAAGCTATATGGGCTGGATTCTATAATACCTACCACACTTGAAATATCAATTTTCTTGTTGCAATATCTTTTAGCTAAAATATGATGTAGAATTAAGAAATTCGGGCGCGGAAGCAAATATTTATATGATTTTTTACAAAAATAAAGTCAGATTTTACCTATTCTTTGTTTTTTGAGGTCAGAGGTTGGCAGCAGTGTTTGTCACGGTTTTCTCAGCTGAGATATATATATATATATATATATATATATATATATATATATATATATATATATATTTGATTTTTTACACACGTGCACTGCACATAACCTCACTTATAAGAAGCATAATGTTGCTGGGTTAATATGACACAATTTTTAATTAATTCTTATGGTTTTTAGGATGAGTGGAAGTCAAAGAGAAGTATCTCTAGATGTCCTAAGGGATTCAAGTCCCAAGGACGTCGTGACTATGGAGGAGCAGCTCCTACGTAGCCCAAATCCATCCACTTCCAAACGCGAGGAGTCTATAGAAAAGCTCCGATTAAATGAGCAGAAAAGTAAACTGAGCGCTTTAAGTGGCTCATAAAAAGTGGGCTTAGTGCTGACGAAGCACGTGTCAATGCCCTTCAACCCATAAAGTATAAGGGTCCAAAAGGCAAAAAACAGATGCTAAAGGCCAACCCAGCAGTGGTGCTCCGTTACCACCTGATAAGGCCCCGCCCTCTGTGAGCTTTAAACAGGCAATCCTAGGCACACGCGTCGGCATCCTGCACTATAATTATCTGGAGGATATTTTGGAAACAGGACAGCTGACTAAAATTCAGGATGCAATCCTGGATTTAATCATTAAGGAAGCTAAAGGCTCTGTGAAGCCTAAGTTTCTTGGGACAACCTTCAAGTCCGGATGGCTAAGCGTCATCTGCGCCGACAAAGCCACCGCCGAGTGGCTATTTGGCAAAGTCGATAGCTTAAAGCTGTAGAGGAAAAGGATTTGCCGAAGTCCAGCACTGTATATACATTTTTCCCTAACAGTAAAAACAATCCGACAGATCAGATATTGAATCTGATAGAGGGTCAAAACGAGGGCCTGGATACCAAGCAGTGGAGGGTTTTAAAGAGGACAGATGAGGGCTCGGCAGTGCTTCTTACACTGACCATAGACTCGACGTCCTCAAACACCCTACAGCTACTGCTACAAATTTGGCCAGACAACAATTAGGCTAAAGGGTAAAAAACCCAACAAAAAGCCTGCCAAATAAGCCACTACCAGTACTGCTACAGGTAAGCTTAACATAAAAAAGGAAGCAGGGAGTAATGCCACCAATATTAACACTGGAAATTCCAGATTAAAAGTAGGTAAAGGTAAAGAGGCTGCCTCAAAGCATCTACCCAATCTCACACCTACACACTCCAAGACACCACGGGCCGTCGGATTCACGCACAAAGGCAAACAAGTTCCTAGCTGCGACGTGGCTCTGAACAAAACGTGATGTCTAGCAGTAATATAAAGATGCTGCAAGTGAACCTTCAACACTGAAAAACTGCCTCTGATATGTTGAACAAAACATTCACCACCACTAACACCGATATAGTGCTAGTTCAAGAGCCTTATGTGTATGGAGGCGTAGTAAGGAAACTTACTACACCAGTAGGTAAGTTAACCTACTGTATTGAAGATGTCATTCTAAGAGCAGCATTGCTCATTAAGACATCGATTAAATTCGTAACATTAAATAAATTTATATCTAGAGATTTGGTAGCTGTGGAAGCTACACTGCGTATATTAGGAGGTACGCAAGAGGTAATCATTGCATCGGCGTATTTCCCGGGAGAAACGATGGCCGCCCCACCTCCTCTGGTAAGGAACCTGATCTCCTACTGCAAACATAGAAACAGAAACCTCATCCTGGGATATGATGCAAACGCACACCATACAGTTTAGAGTAGTACGGACATAAATACAAGGGGTGAGTACCTTTTTGAATTTATTTCTAAGATATAATAAATAGGGGTAAAGAAGCCACTTTTATTACTAAAAACAGGCTAAAGGTATTGGACATTACGTTAGCCACTCCTCAAATTAGCTCTGAAATATATAATTGGCATGTCTCAAATGAAGCCTCAATATCGGATCATAGATATTTAAGGTTCGAGATAAAGGCTAATAAAGAACCTAAAACTCAAATTCGTATTCCGAAACTAACAGACTGGGTCTTATACGAAGGTCACTTAAAGTGTGAAGTGGAAGAACTTACGAAAATTAATATAAACACAATTGAGGAACTGGAAACAGCCTCTATTGACTTTCATAATGCGCTACACACAGCATATGAAAACAGCTGTACAGTAAAGCTTTGACATAGTACTAGGAAAGTACTTTTATGGACCGAGGAGCTAAGTAAACAAAGAGTCACTGTTAGAAGGTTATACAATAAAACCAAAAGCAGTGGCAGCGATGAGAGCTGGGAGCAATATAGAAGTGCCCTAACCTCATATAATAAAGAAATTCGCAGATCTAAAAGGAATGCATGGCGTAGTTTTTGTGAGGGCTTATCAGAAACGCCCACGGTAACTCGCCTTCAGAAAGTCCTATCAAAAGAAAGATCATACGAATGAAATTGGCCTACTAAAGAAAGCAGACGGAGATATTACGACAGATTTAAAGGAAACATTGGAGCTTCTGTTAAGCACACACTTCCCACGATCGTCGTGGCCAGTTGAGAAATAGGACTATTCCTCCGGAGCTACAACTAAGCTAAGCTTAATTAACAGTCTTAACACTGCTAATAATATTTTTACAGAAAACAGAGTTGAATGGGCGATAAATATTTTTAAACCCTACAAGACACCTGGTGGAGATGGCATTTTTCCGGCACTTTTGCAGAAATGCATAAAGGATAAACTGCCAATACTCTGCGAACTATACAAGGGAAGCCTAAAGTTAGGATACATTCCCACATTGTGGAGGAAATCTAATGTAGTCTTTATACCTAAAGGTGGAGGGCGTCCAAGAGTCCAGCCTAAGTCATATAGACCCATTAGTTTATCATCATTTATACTGCAAGGTATGGAAAAGGTCTTAGATCAATACCTTAGGAATAAAGTGATAACTGCTTCACCACTAAACGTACATCAATTTGCTTACCAGGAAGCAAAATCGACAGCTTCGGCTCTCCATAATCTTGTCACTAAAATAGAGATAACCTTTATTGCAAAAGAAATAGCTCTGGGAATATTTATAGATATTGAGGGTGCCTCTGATAACATCTCCTATAAGTCCATTGAAAGAGCTGCTAGGTCAAAAGGTTTCGACCCAGCTGTAGTGGAGTGGATAAAAGCCATGCTGCTAAGTCGAACGATTACAACCTCGATAGGAGGAGAATCAGTGATGATAAAAACCAACAGAAGATGCCCACTAGGTGGGGTTCTATCACCTCTACTCTGGTAAATTGTCACTGATGACCTCCTAAATAGGCTCAATAAAGCTGGCTATTTTGCAAACGGATATGCAGACGACGTTGCAATTATGGTCAGAGGACGTAGTGACACCACTATCTCGTACCTTACACAAAAAGCTCTAAATCTAGTGCATGAGTGGTACCTGAAACATGAACTTAGTGCAAACCTTAGCAAAACTACAATCGTCCCCTTCACAAAGAGTAGGAAGCTAAATCTTCAAGCTCCTTACTTGAAGGGTGCTAGAATTGAGTTTTCTACAGAGGTTAAGTATCTAGGAATCATTCTAGACCAAAAACTCACGTGGAACTCACATGTCAACAAGATTACAAAAAAATCAGCAGTGGCGTTAAACACACGCCGTCGGCTTCTGTGAAAAAACTGGGGACTACAGACAAAAATGACCCATTGGGCATATACTAGTGTTGTAAGACCCATGATCACCTACGCGTCACTTGTATGGTGGCCAAAAGTGAAACAAATCACAGCACAGGTGATATGAGTACCTGTCCGACTGCAGCAGTGATTCTGGGGCTAACACATCTACACATTCAGGTGAAAAAAAAAGCGATGCTACAGGCACTGACTCTCTGCAGAACGAAACACTTTATGCCCGGAGATTTCGTAGGCCACTTGGAAATTCTAAGGGAAGTACAACCAGATAAACTGGCCTGGTCTGTCTGTGATAAGATGACAACAAAATACAATTTTGACCAGAAGTATAAGGTTGTTATTTGTAATCGCCTTGAATGGGCAACGGAAAGACCTGTTGAAAGGGATTTTTTGTCCTGGTTCACTAATGGTTCAAAATTGGACACAGGAGGAACTGGAGTAGGTGTGCTTGGCCCAGATTGCCTAATTAAGGAAACAATAGGCACCTGCTCCACAATTTTTCAGGCTAAAATTTATGCAATAAATCTCTGTGCTCACATAAACCTAGATAAAGGTCTAAAAGGAGCATTTATAAATATAATGTCAGACAGCCAGGCAGCTTTAAAGGCATTGAATGCCTTCACATGTAAATCAAAGCTAGTCTGGAACTGCACGGAGATTCTTCAATTGCTATCCGAATCAAACCACGTCACCATACAGTGGGTACAAGGGCACGAGGGAATCCTAGAAAACGAGAAATCTGATAAACTTGCAAAAAAAGGGGCTAAACTTTCAAACTACGTGCCGCAACCTTCATGTGGTCTTCCACAAAGCCACTATAAGAAGGTGGACAAAAACTGGGAGGAATCTGCCATATCCTCATATTAGAAAAATATTCCAGGCCTCAATCAAGCTCGGAAATTCATTTCTTTAGCTTCGGCAAACGACAAAGAGTTACTAGCTCTCAGCAAAAAGGATCTTAATATAATGACAGGAATTCTCACTATCCACTATTCTTTAAAGTACCATTTGCACAAAATTGATATAGCTGAAAATAAAACCTATCGACTCTGTGAAGAGGACGAAGAATCTTAGGAACATATACTGTGTGAATGCTCAACCGTAACTGCGCAAAGACTCAATCAACTATTTAGGAGGTATCTTACGGTAGATGAGATCAAGAACTCCCGGAGCCATAACCGCCTTCATCAAAAATCTGGATCTACTTCCGGAAAACTAAGTAAGGGCTGTGTCACAATAGACCTTCTAGGACGCGTTGACAAAAATCGACAAACCTCTTAAACCCTCGTATACATACAATACAATACAATACCTATTCTTGATGAATACGTTGTATATTGTAAGCTACATGGGCTGGATTCTAGAATACCTACCAAACTTCAAATAGCTATTTTCTTGTTGCATTGTTTTCTTTTAGCTAAAATATGATAAAGAATTATAAAATTCGGGCGCGGAGCATATATTTATATGATTTTTTACAAAAATAAAGTCAGAATTTACCTACTCTTGAATTGGATATTTTTGTTAAAACATTCATATTCATGCTTTAGGATCTATACTATGGATAATTTTAGCATTGGACATGCAAAAGTGACCAAAACGTGGTACCAATCAGATAAGAAACATTCAATTTTCGGGTGTGATTTTAATGAATACGTTGTATATTGTAAGCTACATGGGCTGGATTCTAGAATACCTACCACACTTGAAATAGCAATTTTCTTGTTGCAATGTTTTCTTTTAGCTAAAATATGATAAAGAATTAAAAAATTCAATGGATATTTTTGTTAAAACATTCATAATCATGCTTTAGGATCTATACTATGGATAATTTTAGCATGGGACAAAAGTGACCAAAACGTGGTACCAATCAGATAATAAACATTTAATTTACGGGTGTCATTTTAATAAATACGTTTTATATTATTAGTGTGTGCACGTGCTATTGTCAGCTCTGTGTTGATATTATTTTTTTGCGGTTTTTTAATCATTTTATTTTTGTGTTTAACTTTATTATTTGTGTAAGGTTTTTTACTGTGTGTGTATCATTTCAGGAGCCCAAATTTGTGAGTCTGTTATACTTTTTTTTAATATTTTGTATCAATATTGAGAGTCTTTGCGCTAAGTCAGTTTAAACACGTTAAGTCGTCTCACAGTGCTGTATTGACAGTGGCGTATCTGCAATATTTCTTTTATATTATTTTATTGTTTATTTTATTTTAAATAGTTGTGGTATCAATTTACTTTTACTTTATCAGTTTTTTTTACACATTTTTCATTGGTACATTTGTACAAGTTTATTTATTATTTTAGTATTTTTATTTAGATGTAAGTTTATCTCCTAGGCTTTTATTTCCATCATCCGTTTTCCTCATTGAGAGTAACAACCAATCTCTATTGTTTTCATTTTCCGTGGTCCTACTCCTGTACGTGTTTTCTAACCTTGAGCCGTGAGGGACCGCACTGGTGCCTTCTATTCCTGCCTCGTGTACTGTGTCTCTCATTCATTTTCATTAGAATTAAACTTTAGGATTTCGCATTATTATTTTAGTTATTTTATTCTGGTATTTAAATTTTATATTATTACAATGTTATAATGGCTGACTGCGCCAAATGCAGATTTAAAAGAAAAGATCAAAGTCTTATAAACTGTGAAGGATCATGTGGTAAACGTTTTCATAAATCTTGTCTTAATATAAGTGAACAAGTTTGTAGTATTGTAGAAAAAAATAACTTTTTCTATCTATGTGATGTTTGTAGACGAACCTGTGATATAGTTGATAAAAACGATGTTTTAGTTAAAATTATTGAACTCCACAAATCTTTTTCTAAAATTACTGTCAATAAGAGCGATGAAAATATTCCCAACCTTTTTGATACGTTACAATCGACTTTAGTAAATAAATTAGAATCAATTTTTAATTCATTCAAAACCGAGGTTTACAAAGATATCGACAACAAGTTTTCATCTATGAAACAATCTATTTCGAATGCCTCTAATCCTGGTTCCACATCGCTATCTTATGCTTCAATGGTTAAAACTAAAAATCCGGAACCACCAATAGTAGTCAAACCTAAATCTGGTGCTCAAACATCTGGAATTACGAAATCCGATATGTTGCGGTCACTCAATCCAGTTGAAAATGATATTCAAATATCAAATATTAAAAATTCGACCAAAGGCAGTGTAGTAATAAATTGTGATAATAATGCAAGCTCCACTGAATTTAAAAAAATTCTAACTGAGAAGTTAAGTGAGAAATACGAGGTTAAATAGCTTCCATTGTTAAATCCTAGAATTAAGGTTGTTGGAATATCGGAAAAATTTGATTCTACGGTTTTAAATAATTATTTAAGAATGCAAAATAAAGCATGCTTTTCTGAGGATAGTGTTTGTGAGGTAATCTCGATTAAACCATTACGGAAAAATGAAAATATGTATCAATCAGTAATTCAAGTTGATCATAAAACTTATTTTAATGTGATGAATATGGGTAAGCTCTTTATTGGATATGACTTTTGTACTGTGTATGATGCCATTGAAGTACGGCGTTGCTATAATTGTTGCGGTTTTAATCATTTAGCATCTCAATGTGCCAAACAAAGCTCAACCTGCCCCAAATGTTCAGAATCTCATCGATTTGATGCCTGCACAGCAACTTTATTAAAATGTCCTAACTGTACACAATTAAAAACGGCAACCAATGTTAATATACCAACTGATCACTCTGCATGGGATAACGAATGTCATGTATATACAGAAGCATTACGAAAATTTGAAAAAAATATACTGGATGATAAATAGCAATTACAGATTCGGGATTCCCCTTCCCCGGATTTTCATTTTGACAACTGTTCTGCATCTACATCCGCATCAAATAAATCACATAATAATTATGAGTATCAATCAATGAAGCATATAAGAATTACTGTTCTAAACTGCAAACAGACTTAGTTCAGGAACCAAAGAAATTTTGGTCATTCGTTAACAATAAACGTAAAACTTCGGATATTCCTTCTGTCATGAATTATAATAATAATTCGATTGAAAATGCTCAGTGTATAGTGAATTGTTTTGCTGATTATTTTTCTAACTCATTTAATGATAATTCAAAGTCTGATAGCTTAGATTTGCCTAAATCCAGCAACTTCTCTACTCTAGTTATAAGGTCAGTAACAGAGGAAGAAGTATTATCTGCTATTCTAAAATTAAAATCAAATATGACAACTGGACCTGATTTAATTCCTTCATTTATTATTAAAGATTGTGCTGCTGTTTTTGTAAAGCCGCTTTTAACTATATTCAATGCTATTCTAAAAAATTCGACTTACCCTGAGAACTGGAAAATATCAAGAGTAAAACCAATTTATAAAAAAGGGGATAAAAATGATATTACCAACTACAGACCTGTTGCAATAATTTCAAATTTCAGCAAAATCTTCGAATTTATTTTACATAGTCGAATGTATAATCATGTGTGCGGTATGATTTCCATAAATCAGCACGGTTTTATGAAAGGTAGATCTACTGTTACGAATCTTATGTGTAAAACACAGATAATATGCGAAGCAATGGATCAACAACGCCAGGTTGACGTCGTGTACACAGACTTTTCTAAGGCTTTTGATAAGTTGGATCACTCTCTTCTTTTGAATAAACTTAAAAATTATGGTTTTTCTGAATCACTTTTATGTCTTATCATATATCCATAACAGACATCAGTTTGTCAGCATAAATGGATTTCAGTCCGAGTATTTCTTACAAAAATCTGGTGTACCTCAGGGTTCTGTACTGGGGCCTCTATTCTTTAACATTTTCATTAATGATATAACAGCTAATATCGACGTCGAACATTTATTATATGCAGATGATCTGAAACTCATGTGTACCATATCCTCTATCAACGATTGTGAAAATTTACAAAAAAATTTGGATAATATTTACGAATGGTGCAAAGATAATAAACTTAATTTAAACACGAGCAAATGCCACTGCATGACTTTCAGTAAAAAACATACCCCAATTTTTTTTCAATACTCTATAAATAATTATGTTTTAGATAGGCCAAATATTTCACATAATTTAGGAGTAATTTTCGACCCAAAATTAACTTTCACTAAGCATATTGAAACTAAAAAAGCGACTGCACTAAGATTTCTAGGATTCTTAATTCGAAACTCTGAAATGTTTACTGATTTGAACACTTTAACACTACTATTTATTTCACTAGTTCGTCCGCATCTTGAGTACTGCTCTGTCATATGGAACCCGTTACACAATAACCAAATTGAGGTATTGGAAGAAGTACAAAGAAAATTTTTAAAATTTTTAAAATTTATTTTAGAGGGCACATACCCTCCTAGAGGTATACCGCAAGCCTTTTTGTTGAAAGCTTTTAATCTGCCTTCGTTACAACAGAGACGACATGTTAATGCTATAATTCTATTACACAAAATTATACATAATCGTATAGATTTTATTCAAATTATGAACAGAATCTCCTTCCAAGTTGTCAGGATATCAGCACGACACAAAAATACTTTTAATCTAAAATCCGCAAGATCTATTATATTAAATAAGTCACCTGTACATCAAATGGTAAATTCCCATAACATAATTGAAATTGACATAGATATTTTTTTTAATTCCATTAATGATATCAAAAAGTATTTTTCCCAATTATAAATGTTTTTCTCTCTTACCCTGTAATTGGGCATTTTTGCATTTGGGTAATGTATGTATAATAATAATAATAATAATAATAATAATAATAATAATAATATTGTAAGCTACATGGGCTGGATTCTAGAATACCTACCACAATTGAAATAGCAATTTTCTTGTTGCTATGTTTTCTTTTTGCTAAAATATGATGAAGAATTATAAAATTCGGGCGCGGAAGTAAATATTTATTTGATTTTTTACAAAAATAAAGTCAGATTATTCCAATTTTTGATGAATACGTTGTATATTGTAAGCTACATGGGCTGGATTCTAGAATACCTACCACACTTGAAATAGCAATTTTGTTGTTGCAATGTTTTCTTTTAGCTAAAATATGATAAAGAATTATAAAATTCGGGCACGGAAGCAAATATTTATATGATTTTTTACAAAAATAATGTCAGACTTTACCTATTATTGAAATTGATATTTTTGTTATAACATTCATGTTCATGCTTTAGGATTTATACTATGGATGGTTTTAAGCATTGAACTTGCAAAAGTGACCAAAACGTGTTACCAATCAGATAATAATCATTTAATTTTCGGGTGTCATTTTAATGAATACGTTGTATTTTGTAAGCTACATGGGCTGGATTCTACAATACCAACTACACTTGAAATAGTAATTTTCTTGTTGCAATGTTTTCTTTTAGCTAAAATATGATGAAAAATTATAAATTTCGGGCGCGAAAGCAAATATTTATATGATTTTTTACAAAAATAAAGTCAGAATTTACCTTTTCTTGATGAATAGGTTGTATATTTTAAGCTACATGGGCTGGATTCTAGAATACCTACAACACTTGAAACAGCAATTCTCTTGTTGCAATGTTTTCTTTTAACTAAAATGTAACTTACAATATACAACGTATTCATTAAGAATAGGTAAAATCTGACTATTTTTGTGAAAAATAATATAAATATTTGCTTCCGCGCCCGAATTTTATGATTCTGCATCATATTATAGCTAAAAGAAAATATTGCAACAAAAAAAATGCTATTTTAAGTGTGGTAGATATTCTAGAAACCAGCCCATGTAGCTTACAATATACAACGTATTCATTAAAATAACACTTAAAAATTAAATGTTTCTTATCTGATTGGTACCAGGTTTTGGTCACTTTTGCATGTCCAATGCTAAAATTATCCATAGTATAGATCCTAAAGCATGAATATGAATGTTTTAACAAAAATATCCATTTGAAGAATAGGTAAAATCTGACTTTATTTTTGTAAAAAATCATATAAATATTTGCTTCCGCGCCCGAATTTTATAATTCTTTATCATATTTTAGCTGAAAGAAAACATTGCAACAAGAAAATTGCTATTTCAAATGTGCTAGGTATTCTAGAATCCAGCCCATGTAGCTTACAATATACAACGTATTCATTAAAATGACACCCGAAAAATGAATGTTTATTATCTGATTGATACCTCGTTTTGGTCACTTTTGCATGTCCAATGCTGAAAACCATCCATAGTATAGATCCTAAGGCATGAATATGAATGTTTTAACAGAAATATCCATTTGAAGAATAGGTAAAATCTGACTTTATTTTTGTAAAAAATCATATAAATATTGGCTTCCGCGCCCGAATATTATAATTTTTTATCATATTTTAGCTAAAAGAAAACATTGCAACAAGAAAATTGCTATTTCAAGTGTTGTAGGTATTTTAGAATCCAGACCATGAAGCTTACAATATACAACGTATTCATTAAAATCGCACCCGAAAATTGAATGTTTATTATCTGATTGGTACCACGTTTTGGTCACTTTTGCATGTCCAATGCCAAAATTATCCATAGTTTAGATCCTAAAGCAAGAATATGAATGTTTTTACAAAAATATCAATTTCCAGAAAAGGTAAAATCTTACTTTATTTTTGTAAAAAATCATATAAAAATTTGCTTCGGCGCCCGAATTTTATAATTTTTATCATTTTTTAGCTAAAAGAAAACATTGCAACAAGAAAATTGTTATTTCAAGAGTGGTAGGTATTCTAGAATCCAGCTTATGTAGCTTACAATATGCAACGTATTCATCAAGAATAGGTAAAATCTAACTTTATTTTTGTAAAAAATTATATAAATATTTTCTTCCGCGCCCGAATTTTTATAATTTTTCATTATATTTTAGCTAAAAGAAAACATTGCAACATGAAAATTGTTATTTCAATTGTGGTAGGTATTCTAGAATCCAGCCCATGTAGCTTACAATATACAACGTACTCATTAAAATGACACCCGAAAATTTAAAGCTTATTATCAGATTGCTACCACGTTTTGGTCACTTTTGCATGTCCAATGCTTAAAACCATCCATAGTATAGATCCGAAAGCATGAATTTGAATGTTTTAACAAATATACCCATATCAAAAATAGTTAAAATATGATTTTATTTTTGAAAAAAAATCATTTAAATATTTGCTTCCGCGACCGAATTTTTTAATTCTTCATCATATTTTAGCTAAAAGAAAACATTGCAACAAGAAAATTGCTATTTTAAGTCTGGTAGGTATTCTAGAATCCAGCCCATGTAGCTTAAAATATACAACGTATTCATCAAGAAAAGGTAAAATCTGACTTTATTTTTGTAAAAAATCATATAAATATTTGCTTCCGCGCCCGAATTTTATATTTTTCATCATTTTTTAGCTAAAAGAAAACATTGCAACAAGAAAATTGTTATTTCATGTGTGGTAGTTATTCTAGAATCCAGCTTATATAGCTTACAATATACGACGTATTCATCATGAATAGGTAAAATCTGACTTAATTTTTGTAAAAATTTATATAAGTATTTGCTTCCGCGCCCGAATTTTATAATTTTTCATTATATTTTAGCTAAAAGAAAACATTGCAACATGAAAATTGCTATTTTAATTGTGGTAGGTATTCTAGAATCCAGCCCATGTTGCTTACAATATACAACGTATTCATTTAAACGACACCCGAAAATTGAATGTTTATTATCTGATTGGTACCACGTTTTGGTCACTTTTGCATGTCCAATGCTTATATAACAAGTCTAAGTCAGCACATTCTAGTGGCACCAATTAAGTAAATAGGAAATGGATGTAATATATAAAAATATTGAGTAAGGTAAAGCTAATATTTGCTGACTTAGCACTTGTGTCTTTTGTATATATAGAGTAAGGTAATGAATAGGAGAGTAGTGATAAACGGCAATAGAAGTGTGAGTAACATCGAAAGTGTACCGTCAACAATATACATTATCATCGAAAGTGTACAACAATATACATTATATTTATTTGTTTATATATTCAAACGTGAGTATTTCTGTTTAATTCAATCTCCATCTCCTAGTACTTTTTCCGTCTCCAGTCTGACAAAGAACCCCATATTAAATATTTTTGTCAGTCCTATCCTCACCGAGGAAGGGTTACAAATTGGTGGCAGCGGTTCGGGAATTTTTTTGTCAGATTAGAGTAACCTTTCGGGGTTCACTCGTGGAACGACAAGTATTAGAAGTTGTCAGTTAACATCATAAACAAAATATGGCAAACGGGGAAAATTCGGGAGAGGTAATCAAAGAGTTAGAGAGTCGCTTCAACGCATCAAAAATAAAGTTCAGTACGGCAGCAAATGTTTTGGATGAATTTTGCGGGGAAAAACCGGAAGAATATTTTGCAAAAGTTAAAATACGAAAAGACATTGAGGAATGGACAGACCAGGACACAGTTGATCTGGTGCGAATAAGACTAACAGGCCAGGCTTTCGAACTGTACATGAACAAACCAGAACTTCACAGTAAAACTCTATCACTGAAAGAATTCGCGCAACATTTTCTAGACAGATTTTCAAAAAAACGATTACCGGGACAAATTTACAATGACTTATCTAACTATACACAAACACCTAACGAAACTGTACAACAATTCGCTCAGAGGTTACGGCAACTAAACAGAGAATTATTGCAACAACGAGGCGTGGAACAGAATTTCGTAGATAAACTATGTATGCATCAATTTAAAACAGGGTTAAAAATGGAAATAAAAAGATATATACGGGCAATAAAGGACGCACAGGAAAACTTGTTATTTGACGACGCCGTGATGATGGCAGAAAGAGAAGAAATGGAAATCCTACGTGAAAGAATAGGACAAATAGAAATCGGAGCTGTAAACAAGAATCCACCATAAATAGAAAAAAAAATGTTGCACTTGTGGGGCCACTGACCATTTTAAAAGAGACTGCAAGCAAAGAGAAAGATGGACATGTTGGAAGTGTGGAAAACCAGACCATATTGCTATAGGGTGCAGAGAGAAAATATACAATAACAGCCGTCAATACCAGTTTCATAGAAGTAATGGCGGTTACAGGAATCAACCGCCAAACCAAGATACGAGATACTACGGCAACAACAGATTTAAGGAAAATCAACAAAGGTATGAACAAAATTCACGCTATCAAACAAATAACAGTCATCATTTAAACGAGTAGCCCCTCTCGCATACGCCCCACCGCGGGAGGTACTAGATAACTCAAATCAAAATAAACCCATAGTAATCACTCAAATCGAAAAAAATAATAATTATATTCCAAATTTAGTATTAGCATCAGTAAATAATAAATCAGTAAAAATTTTAATAGATACGGGATCGGCAGTTTCATAAGTTAAAAGTAGAGTTGTTAAGGGGCAACAAATAAAATCAGAAAGCATCGGAACTTTAACTTCTATCTCGGGCGGCGAATTAGATTATTTTGGAGTAACGGATGTAAAATTTAATTTTAATAAGGTAAATATTAAGTTCAAGTGTGTTGTTTGTTCGGAAAAATTAAAATTAGAAGCCGACGGTATTTTAGGCCGTGATTTTCTCAAACAGAATGAGGCTAGTATAAATTATTACTCTAACGAAGTTATAACAGGTAACACAAGTATTCCATTGATAACAGACAGCAAAGCAAAAGAAATGCTGACAACAGCAAAGGTAATGTCAACAACAAACAATATCGCTACAAGGCCGCATGACATAGTTGATGTAGGTCAGCGCGATGTGGATAACGCTTTAAAAAATAGACGAGATAAAGCAAAGTCATTAAAGGTAAACGCAGAAAGTAGAGATTGGTACATTGAAACAAGGAAGATCACCTACACGGAAAATTGGGATAGTTAGATTAAAGTACACAGAAAGAATTTTACCTAATTGCGAATTTATGTGTACTGCCATACAGAACTTAATTTACCCTGGGGGCAAGATCATAATGGAACCAGAAGAAATCAAAATTCATGGGTTAATGGCGGCAAGAATCCTTACAAGGGCAGAAAAAGAGATACCCGTAAAATTAATTAACGTAACAAGCAAAGAGATTATAATTCGTAAAAATACGATCATAGGTAAAGCGGAAGTATGGCTCAATGAACCGAAACGAGGATTAGACAATGAGTCATACAAGGTTCAGATAAACGCAGTTCAAAGAAATAGTGATAGGAAAAGGATCGAAGATCAACTAGAGTTAGATTACCTGCCTCACGAGGTGCAACAGGAATTGTTGATGTTATTAGAAGAGTACGAAGATATATTTCACAAGGAAGATACGAAATTGGGGTGCACACACAAGGTGAAACACAAAATAATTACAGGGGACGTGCAACCGATTGCAAAAGCACCATACCGGGTTCCTTTTAGCCAAAAAGAACCACTTAAGAAGGAAATAAGGAAAATTCTGGATGCAGGGGTAATAGAGCCATCGGATTCGCCATGGTCAGCACCAGTTGTCATGGTACCTAAGAAATCAGAGAATGGCGAAAAGAAAGTTAGAGTGTGTATAGATTTCAGAGGGTTAAATAAGGTTACAAAAAGGGACTATTTCCCTGTTGCCAATTTGCAGGAGACTTTGGATCAATTAGGGAATGCTAATATGTTTACCACATTAGATTTGGCTTCTGGATACTGGTAAGTATAATTAGATGAGCAGGACAAAGAAAAAACAGCGTTCACAACTGACGGAGGACATTATCAGTTTACAAAAATTGCGTTTGGTCTAGCGAATGCACCCAGCACATTTCAGAGACTGATGAATAGTATCTTAGCAGGGTTGCAAGGTGAGAAATGTTTGGTTTATCTGGATGATATCATTGTATTTAACGGGGGAGGAATACAAGAGCATTTACATCGATTAAGAGAAATTTTTGATAAATTACGTCAAGCAAATTTGAAATTACAACCAAGCAAATGTAAATTTTTGAAGTCAGAAACAAAATATTTAGGTCACATTATAACAGGAGAAGGGATAAAACCAGATAACGACAAAATTTCAATTATTCAAAATTATCCAAAACCTAGAAATGTAAAAGATTTGTGGGATTTTAGAGACGTTTTATTCATAATTTCGCGGAAACCGCGAAACCTTTAACCGAATTAACAAAGAAAGATAAAGAATTTAATTGGAACGAAAAGTGTCAGCAAGCGTATGAAAAATTAAAAAATGCCCTATGCTCAGATTCAGTGTTAGCTCATCCAGATTTTTCAAAAGAATTTATCTTGTATACGGATGCCACTGGCACAGCAATTAGTGCTATTCGAAGTCAAAAGATTGGAGGGTACGAGAGACCGATAGCATTCGCTAGTCGACAATTACAGCCTGCCGAAAGAAACTATACAACATCAGAATGGGAATGTCTAGCAGTATGTTGGGGTGTAAAGCACTACCGATGTTATCTATATGGCCGCAAATTTACTGTCATAACGGACCACAAGCCACTGAAATGGTTGATGACATTTAAAGGTGACAATTCACGGCTAGCCAGCTGGGCACTAACCTTAAGTGAACACGATTTCGAAGTTATACATAGACCGGGAAAAAAACATATTAATGCTGACGTATTATCACGAATACCAGTAAATATGATTAATACCAAAATTCAAAGCTACGAACCCGTATGGGACAGACATACTATACTTACAAAACAACAGACAGATAAAGATATAAAGCAAATGAAGACCAAAGATGGATTTTTTACGGACACCGAGGGCTTGTTGTTTAAAGAAAAAACCGGAGACAAGAGACATCATAAACTCGTCAGTAGGTATAATCGGCGGATACGAGCCCACTTCCGCTTCCGGTCTTGGTATTACGCTAGTGTTTGCACGCCTAGGTTGTATGCAACCCACATGCGTGTGTTGCGCTGTGTGCTGCTGTTGTTCTATTGAATTTTTATCTATGCAACCCACATGCGTTGTGTGTGTGTTTGTGTGCGTGTGTGTGTTGTTCAGATAAATAATATAGATCTCACTCCTGCAACCCTCTACCTCCGAACCTGCCGCCCTCTCCCTCCGCCCCTGCCACCCTCTCTCTATCTTTTATATTTATATTTATTTATGTGGGACAACAACAATTAGAATGATTTATATCTGTACACAATTCAAAATTACAATTGTTTATATACATTTTTATTTTATTTATTATATTTTTTAAAACAGAGTACGCTTTATCACAGTAAAATCTGCTGAGATACATGGTAAAAGTATACATGACACCCTTTCTATCTCTCTATCTTTTATATTTATTTATATGGGACAACAACAATTAGAATGATTTATATCTGTACACAATTCAAAATTACAATTGTTTATATACATTTTTATTTTATTTATTATATTTTTTAAAACAGAGTACGCTTTATCACAGTAAAATCTGCTGAGATACATGTTAAAAGTATACAATGTCCTAATGCGACTATCCCTCTGCCTGATGTCTCGTACTTGGTGAATTTTATAAGAACACTGAGTGTGTGTGTGTGTGAGGTGTAAATAAATCTGTGAAAAAAGTAAAAATTTAAATAATGCAATATTTTTCTTTTAATAAATATTACATACCTTTTCTCTCTTGTTCATTATTATTGTCTGGCACATTCTTGTTTATTCTATGATGTATATAATTCACATTCGCAATTATGAAAACGATAGTAGTCTTGTGGTATAGTTTCTAATTCATGTAAATTTATATTATGACATTCTTTTTTATAAAAATATACAAATCTGGGCTCAGTAACCCAAGTTCTATCTATAGAATTTTCTCGAAAACAATATTCACATAATTTTAAAGGTCCCACGTCCATAATTCGTTCATCTCCTAGCCAAGCATGGTTTAAACAATACAATACGATTTCATAGCAGTACCGGGCGTCATCGTTTGAATCTTGTCGTGTTTCACATATTGGATATAAATTATTTGTACTTGATACACTGTCCTGTATACTCATGATTGCGTGTGACTAGTAAAAAAAAGAACAAAAAATATGTTTATTTATACTAACATATTATGAAATTGTTTGGGAATATTAGGAGTGTGATAACAAAAAGGAGTACACAATGATAAAATTGATGTTTATTATTTATATATATATATATATATATATATATATATATATATATATATATATATAAGTTCTGTAACAAAAGAAAAAAATATTAAATTATTTGAAATATTTTTAAATACAATTACTCGTAATTTACAATATTTAAAAAATAGATAATACATACATTTATACGTAAATAACAAAGACAACCTTGCCACTCCTCCATAATTGGAGTGGCCACAGGATATCGTTTATCTCGCCCGCATAGATGCAGGTTGCCTCCGGTGGAGGCAATTTATTTAATTCGATACGCTCTATGTCAAGCATCTGAAATATATATAATAAATAAATTCAAATTATAAATGTTATATATAAAATACCAATAAATTTATAACTTACATTTAGTCGTTCAATGAGGTGCTTATGCACCGCCATCGATATTTTGAACAATTGCATTGAAGCCATTCTATGAATAATGTATAAAACAGCAGTTGCTTTATACAATATGATAATCTTTTATCAAGTTGTGGTCAGATTAAAATTTCTTATTTTAATATAGAACAACGTATAAGAAAATTTGCTTTTATTTTTTATCAATTTGTGGTATTGGTTAAACACAATTTATTACAATGTACATAAAAGAAAATACAATATGTTACATATAAAAGGTAATTCAAAAATAATATATAAGATTTAGTAATATAAAAAAGGTACATAGTAAATATTAAAAAAATTATAAACAGTAACATAAGAAAAATTATATACATTTTTTAAATGAAAATAATAGTTGCAAAGAAATGATAATACTAAATAACCTAATAACTTTTGTTTATAGGACATATCGTGAACAACTAAAGTTCCAATTTGGGATGAAATTGAAACACATTTCCACATCCAGTGTAATAAATGCAGGAAGTTTTGTAGCATGAAATCTTCCCCGGAAATTCACAGGTTGGAGGTGTGAAAACCCATGTTGTTTTTCCCTTACACCCCGGATACTTTTTTGGAAGTCCCACACATTCGGGTTTTCGACAGTATTTGCATTTTGGAGTATCCATACTTATACAGAAATGAGATTAGTAGGATAACGGTTTGGGAATATTATGAGTAATAACAAAGAAAAGAACACACAATACAGGTAATACATATATATATTTAAAACACATTTAAAAATAAGAAAAAAATATATAATAAAATAATAAGAGTTACAAGCTAGTTTCCATAGCTTTTAATTCAATACAGGGACAAGTAACAGAGGAATTCCATTGAAACAATTGTGTATTACATTCATAACAATAATTATTTTCAAAATCTTTTAAAAATTGTAACATTTCACAATTTTTTAATATTAAATGATCTTTAAAAAGCGGTTTAAAATACCAAATACCACTAATTTTTCCTTGCATTTGTAGAAAACTTTGTTCCTTACATATTTTTACAAATGGTTTTTGCATCCAATATCTTGCACATACACGACAATAATGCTGACACATCCAAGAAAAATTACCATTTGATAAAAAGAACGTATAATATTTTATATTTATATGATTATTATCATTAAAGCAATATGGTATCATATTTTCTGAAGTTTCATATTTCCATATTTTATAATGATCTAAATTAAAATAATCTAAACTAATGTTTTCTCTTTTTTCTCTTTCCTCTTCTTCTATTAACTGTTTAAAGCAAATTTCATCATCGCTTGGGACGAAAAAATCTATAATTTCAGACATTTTTTTAACAATATGTTTACTTTTTATACTGCAAATCTGAAACTAAAATAATATAATTTTTATTTATATTTTTTCTTATTTTTTTGCTTTTAAATATTTCTAGAATTATTTAATTGAAAATTTCTTAGTAAAATTTTATTTCAGCATAATTGTCCTTGTTAAAGTTAACTTGAATGTATTTGTCTTTCAATAGTTGAACTTCTTTTTCAGTTAGAGTGTTATAACGATTTGGTAGGAATATTGAAAATTCCTCTAATTCACAAATAATTGCTTTTCCATATTTTGTTGGAATTATTCGAGCTTCGCAAATTTTATATTTTGAACTATCGAGTTCTGTTAATGATTTTATAATTTTTCGTTCTAAACATCCAATTTTGTTAATTTTGTTTAGAAAATCCATTTCTAAAAGAATTCACAAAATACAAATAACGATAAAGTAATAAAGAAATAATAATTACTTACTTGCAGTAGAGTAGTTAGGTACTTGTTGTTATTTCAACAATTTCTATTAATATAAAATTTTTTATGAATATATTATCTCTTTATATACATATTTTTATCATCTATATATGGTTTAAAAAACCATTATTTCCTTCAAAATAGCTATTTTTACATTTTTTCTTTGTTTTAAACAATGATAAATTAATTTTTATATTGGTTTTGGTTTTTTTTCTGGTTTAAAAACCATGATTTCCTTCAAAATTGTTATTTTTACATTTTTTCTTTGTTTTAAACAATGATAAGTTAATTTTTATATTGGTTTGGTTTTCTTAATCTACATAGGTTTACCAATATTTCCTTTTTTATATTTTTTATCTATATGATTATTTTTTTTGTTGCATTTTACGCCTAGGTTGTATGCAACCCACATGCGTGTGTTGCGCTGTGTGCTGCTGTTGTTCTGTTGAATTTTTATCTATGCAACCCACATGCGTTGTGTGTGTGTTTGTGTGCGTGTGTGTGTTGTTCAGATAAATAATATAGATCTCACTCCTGCAACCCTCTACCTCCGAACCTGCCGCCCTCTCCCTCCGCCCCTGCCACCCTCTCTCTATCTTTTATATTTATATTTATTTATGTGGGACAACAACAATTAGAATGATTTATATCTGTACACAATTCAAAATTACAATTGTTTATATACATTTTTATTTTATTTATTATATTTTTTAAAACAGAGTACGCTTTATCACAGTAAAATCTGCTGAGATACATGGTAAAAGTATACATGACACCCTTTCTATCTCTCTATCTTTTATATTTATTTATATGGGACAACAACAATTAGAATGATTTATATCTGTACACAATTCAAAATTACAATTGTTTATATACATTTTTATTTTATTTATTATATTTTTTAAAACAGAGTACGCTTTATCACAGTAAAATCTGCTGAGATACATGTTAAAAGTATACAATGTCCTAATGCGACTATCCCTCTGCCTGATGTCTCGTACTTGGTGAATTTTATAAGAACACTGAGTGTGTGTGTGTGTGAGGTGTAAATAAATCTGTGAAAAAAGTAAAAATTTAAATAATGCAATATTTTTCTTTTAATAAATATTACATACCTTTTCTCTCTTGTTCATTATTATTGTCTGGCACATTCTTGTTTATTCTATGATGTATATAATTCACATTCGCAATTATGAAAACGATAGTAGTCTTGTGGTATAGTTTCTAATTCATGTAAATTTATATTATGACATTCTTTTTTATAAAAATATACAAATCTGGGCTCAGTAACCCAAGTTCTATCTATAGAATTTTCTCGAAAACAATATTCACATAATTTTAAAGGTCCCACGTCCATAATTCGTTCATCTCCTAGCCAAGCATGGTTTAAACAATACAATACGATTTCATAGCAGTACCGGGCGTCATCGTTTGAATCTTGTCGTGTTTCACATATTGGATATAAATTATTTGTACTTGATACACTGTCCTGTATACTCATGATTGCGTGTGACTAGTAAAAAAAAGAACAAAAAATATGTTTATTTATACTAACATATTATGAAATTGTTTGGGAATATTAGGAGTGTGATAACAAAAAGGAGTACACAATGATAAAATTGATGTTTATTATTTATATATATATATATATATATATATATATATATATATATATATAAGTTCTGTAACAAAAGAAAAAAATATTAAATTATTTGAAATATTTTTAAATACAATTACTCGTAATTTACAATATTTAAAAAATAGATAATACATACATTTATACGTAAATAACAAAGACAACCTTGCCACTCCTCCATAATTGGAGTGGCCACAGGATATCGTTTATCTCGCCCGCATAGATGCAGGTTGCCTCCGGTGGAGGCAATTTATTTAATTCGATACGCTCTATGTCAAGCATCTGAAATATATATAATAAATAAATTCAAATTATAAATGTTATATATAAAATACCAATAAATTTATAACTTACATTTAGTCGTTCAATGAGGTGCTTATGCACCGCCATCGATATTTTGAACAATTGCATTGAAGCCATTCTATGAATAATGTATAAAACAGCAGTTGCTTTATACAATATGATAATCTTTTATCAAGTTGTGGTCAGATTAAAATTTCTTATTTTAATATAGAACAACGTATAAGAAAATTTGCTTTTATTTTTTATCAATTTGTGGTATTGGTTAAACACAATTTATTACAATGTACATAAAAGAAAATACAATATGTTACATATAAAAGGTAATTCAAAAATAATATATAAGATTTAGTAATATAAAAAAGGTACATAGTAAATATTAAAAAAATTATAAACAGTAACATAAGAAAAATTATATACATTTTTTAAATGAAAATAATAGTTGCAAAGAAATGATAATACTAAATAACCTAATAACTTTTGTTTATAGGACATATCGTGAACAACTAAAGTTCCAATTTGGGATGAAATTGAAACACATTTCCACATCCAGTGTAATAAATGCAGGAAGTTTTGTAGCATGAAATCTTCCCCGGAAATTCACAGGTTGGAGGTGTGAAAACCCATGTTGTTTTTCCCTTACACCCCGGATACTTTTTTGGAAGTCCCACACATTCGGGTTTTCGACAGTATTTGCATTTTGGAGTATCCATACTTATACAGAAATGAGATTAGTAGGATAACGGTTTGGGAATATTATGAGTAATAACAAAGAAAAGAACACACAATACAGGTAATACATATATATATTTAAAACACATTTAAAAATAAGAAAAAAATATATAATAAAATAATAAAAGTTACAAGCTAGTTTCCATAGCTTTTAATTCAATACAGGGACAAGTAACAGAGGAATTCCATTGAAACAATTGTGTATTACATTCATAACAATAATTATTTTCAAAATCTTTTAAAAATTGTAACATTTCACAATTTTTTAATATTAAATGATCTTTAAAAAGCGGTTTAAAATACCAAATACCACTAATTTTTCCTTGCATTTGTAGAAAACTTTGTTCCTTACATATTTTTACAAATGGTTTTTGCATCCAATATCTTGCACATACACGACAATAATGCTGACACATCCAAGAAAAATTACCATTTGATAAAAAGGACGTATAATATTTTATATTTATATGATTATTATCATTAAAGCAATATGGTATCATATTTTCTGAAGTTCCATATTTCCATATTTTATAATGATCTAAATTAAAATAATCTAAACTAATGTTTTCTCTTTTTTCTCTTTCCTCTTCTTCTATTAACTGTTTAAAGCAAATTTCATCATCGCTTGGGACGAAAAAATCTATAATTTCAGACTTTTTTTTTAACAATATGTTTACTTTTTATACTGCAAATCTGAAACTAAAATAATATAATTTTTATTTATATTTTTTCTTATTTTTTTGCTTTTAAATATTTCTAGAATTATTTAATTGAAAATTTCTTAGTAAAATTTTATTTCAGCATAATTGTCCTTGTTAAAGTTAACTTGAATGTATTTGTCTTTCAATAGTTGAACTTCTTCTTCAGTTAGAGTGTTATAACGATTTGGTAGGAATATTGAAAATTCCTCTAATTCACAAATAATTGCTTTTCCATATTTTGTTGGAATTATTCGAGCTTCGCAAATTTTATATTTTGAACTATCGAGTTCTGTTAATGATTTTATAATTTTTCGTTCTAAACATCCAATTTTGTTAATTTTGTTTAGAAAATCCATTTCTAAAAGAATTCACAAAATACAAATAACGATAAAGTAATAAAGAAATAATAATTACTTACTTGCAGTAGAGTAGTTAGGTACTTGTTGTTATTTCAACAATTTCTATTAATATAATATTTTTTATGAATATATTACCTCTTTATATACATATTTTTATCATCTATATATGGTTTAAAAAACCATTATTTCCTTCAAAATAGCTATTTTTACATTTTTGCTTTGTTTTAAACAATGATAAATTAATTTTCATATTGGTTTTGGTTTTTTTTCTGGTTTAAAAACCATGATTTCCTTCAAAATTGTTATTTTTACATTTTTTCTTTGTTTTAAACAATGATAAGTTAATTTTTATATTGGTTTGGTTTTTTTTAATCTACATAGGTTTACCAATATTTCCTTTTTTATATTTTTTATCTATATGATTATTTTTTTTGTTGTATTTTACTTAACATTTTTTATATTTTTTCAAATATTAACTAAATACAAAAATAATATCACCCAATCACAATAGTTATTATAAAAACCAATCAGAATAGCTTTTATTATAACCAATAAAAAAAAACTACTGATATTTGGTACGACCAATGTAAAATAGGATAGATAAAAATATTTTGTATAAAAGATACTTTTCTATGAATTTTTGTAGATATTGTTCAACATACAATATACAAAGCAAGTAGAAAATATTCCAATGTAAGTATACTTATAAATATTAAATTGCTAATATATTTTAATTAAATATTTAATTATTTTAGATTAGTATGAAACAGCTCAGTGAAAAGAAATCTCAAAGAAGTACTGGAATGGAAATGAATAAAAAAAAAACTAAACACTCCTAAAAATACGAAAAAAAAATTACCATCAAAGTGTTTGAAAAATCTTCATGTTACCAATAAAGAAAATATAGAGCCCAGTAATCAGCAGACACATAAAGAATCTGTAAATTCACGAGACCAAAAACAAGAACTAGAACAAGGACAACTACAACAGTCTAATATTACTTTTTTCAACAATGATGGTTTTGTGTCAACTGTTATGAAGATATTTTAATGAGGTAGAGTAGCTAAAATAAAAGTCTGAAATAATTGCAATCAATATAATTAATGAAATAATTGTACACTCTGATACGAAAATAACAATAAATATATAATACGCCAATCACGTCTTCTAATTTGGAACACCCTGAAAAGGAAAGTCAAAGAGTAAGCTAATGCTTAGTGAAACACATTGCACACAACTATATATCATTCGCACACACAACAACACTCACACTCAACAACAAACCAGGTAAGACGGGTAAAATTGAAAAGGATACTCCTCGAAAGGAGTGTCACATATCGAATCCACGATATGCCGGCTACCGAATCCACGGTAGCAGAACACTCGAAATCCATCGAGCAACTTGACATCTCCCACAGTGAGTTATACCAAGGCTTCAGGAGTATGAGTGAAAGCCGAGTACAAACTCATACTCCACCTCCCCACCGAGATGCAAGCGAAACTAAGGCACCTGATCTAGCAGGGCACCGTTGGCACCAGGGTACCCTGGTGCGTCGCGCCTCGGCTTCACCCTCCTGTCAATGCAGTGTTAACGGGTTTACGCGCCGCGGATAGGGATAGGATAAAATCAAGATCACACTACAGTAAATATACTGTCTCACACTCAGTAACTCATAGGTATTGTGTCTCACCTATTGAATCAAACACCTCCGACACTTATCTCACGACTGCCAATAGAGTACTGATTCAAATAAACAATAACTGCATGTTATAAACTCTGTGTTATCAAACACATTATAACTAATTAATTCAATTAAGAAAGATTGGGAGTGAAGTAAGTTGTTATCTAATGCTTGTAAATAATTACCCTTTAACACAACTATTTTAAATTTTCAACAAATGAATAAAAATAATAGAAATTTTTTATTAGAATACAAATATTCATTAAATTCAGAATTAAATAAGTGGATAAGCGTAGGGTTTGATCCAACTAAAAATTTTGAAATTGTTGTAAGACTTTCAAATACAAATTATTCTAATATAATTTCTTTTAGTTTAACAGACTGGTTTGAATTTTGTCATTTAAAAAACATTATTCTAAGTTACTTTTATAATCAAAGTAATATTGAATATCGCAATTTAAAAGAACATCACTTAATATTTGATAGTGTTAATTATATAAAATTATTATTTATAAAATGGTATGGTGAAAATATATGTCTGAATTTAGAATCTGTTGAAAATTTATTTAGATTGTCAGATGTCATAAATAATTATATAAATGTTTTACAACATTTAAACTTTTATAATTATTATTTAGATAGAATTGGTACGACATACTTGTTAGCGGAAAGTAAAACAGAAACTATTAATAATATTATTAAGACAGAATCTATACATAGTATTTATAGCATTGCTATGAAAGAATTTTTACAGGAATATTCTGATATTATAGAAGACATTGTATTATATTAATATATATTTATATATTGTTTTATTTATTAAGTATATAAATAGTATTTATTGTAAAAAATATTTTTAAGTTAAATTACTGAAATGTAAAATTGTTTATTTTCTTGTAAATAATAAATAAAAAATTAAATAGTGTTTTTATTTTATCTATTATGCATTCATGACACAATGTAAAAACACAAGATACAAGAAACCACAAAAAATGATATATGTAGATATACCTATATATATTTAAATACACAATTGAATTTTACGACAAAAAAATGTTGTCATTTGACGTAATTAGATCGTCTTTTAAAAAACGTATATTTTGTGGGCGAATTATGAACACAGATGATATTATTGATCCAACAACATTTTTAACTCAGTGTTTATTTATTTTAATAAACAAAGTGGGTGAATTTATGTTTCAATGGAAATCAAATGTGAAATTGAATTGTGAGCTTGCGTGTGAATATCTAATTAAAAAAGGTGATACTGAGATAACTACAAATATTTATCATAACTGTAAGATGGGGTATATTTGTCTAATTGATGATTTTACTGAATGGTTTGAACGAAATGTAAAACAACCCATTTTAAATCAAATGTCAGAATTCCAAGAACGTGACAGTGGTAAAGCTTTGAAACGAATTCTTTATTTACAAGTAAGTTTTTTCAAATTTTTTTATAATATTTTTTATTATTAAAATATTTAATTTTTACAGGTGAATATAAATAAATACGATCCTACAAACTGTGGTGGTTCTTCGTATATATAACTACCACTAAATATAAAAAATAAGCAAGCTGTTATTAATGTAAAAAACAGTGACAATAAGTGTTTTGGATGGTCACTCCTTTCCGCTATGTATCCAGCAAAAAAACATAATGATCGTGTGTCTAAATATCCTAAAAATCATGATGAAATTTTTAATTTAAAAAACATACATTTTCCTATGACTTTGACAAACATTGAAAAATTTGAAAAACAAAATAAAATTTCGATTAATGTTTGCGGTTTAGAATATGATATGAAATTAAAATTATATGTTGTTGTTGGACCATTACATTTCACAAAAAATAAGCTAGACAATCATTTTAATCTTTTATATTGGAAAAAAGATAATATGGGACATTACGCTTGGATAAAATCACTTTCTCGTCTTTTATCATCTCAACTATCTAAAAATAAAAAAAAAACATTTATTTGTGAGAGATGTCTTCAATATTTTGGTACTAAAGCTATTTTAAAACAACATGAAAAAGATTGTATGAATTTCGACGCTGTTAAAATTGAAATGCCAAATGAGGATAATAAATGGATTAAATTTAAAAATTTTATGTACAAAGAGCGTCATCCTTTTGTCATTTATGCAGATTTTGAATGTCTAACAACACCTGTTTATACCTGTCAACCAAATCCATCCAATTCGTATACAAATATTTATCAACATCATGTTCCATGTGCTGTCGGGTATCAATTAAAATGTTCTTACGATGATACATTATCATTTTATGAATCATTTCGTGGACCGGAAGCAGCAAAATGGTTCATGAATCGGATGAAAGATGTATTAGGATTAATACAAACAATTTCTGAAAATATTGTTCCTTTGAAAATGACAAATGAAGAATGGCAAAATTATAATCCAGCTGTGATCTGCCACATTTGTCGAAAAATCTTAGGAGAAGATAAAGTAAGAGATCATTGTCATTTTTCTGGTAAGTTGTTAATTTAATTATTAATATTTGTTAACTATTATTGAATAATTATAGGAAAATATCGAGGAGCTGCTCATAGATCATGTAATTTGTGTTATAAAAAAACTAAATATATTCCTATTTTCTTCCATAATCTTGGTGGCTATGATAGTCACCTTTTTATACGCGAATTTGGAGTAGATGAAGAAAATATTGTATTAACACCTATGAATAACGAGAGATTTATTTAATTTTCCAAAAACGTGAATGGTATTATGCTTCGTTTTTTAGATTCATTCAGGTATTTTTATAAATGATTAGTTTTTTATAATTTATTAATATTTTTTCTTATAGATTTCTTAATTGTTCACTTGAAAAACTTGTGAGCTATTTAGTGCCCGCCCAATGTACTTTATTAAATAAGTACTACCCTACTGATTGGAAATTTAATATGTTAAAAAGAAAAGGTATATTTCCATATGATTATATTAATTCATGGGAATGTTTAGAAGAAGTACAACTACCGTCAAAATCATCGTTTTACTCCAGACTATGTGATAAATCTGTATCAGATGATGATTACAACCATGCATTAAATGTGTGGAAATTATTTGATCATGAAAACTTAGGCGACTATCTAGAGTTGTATCTTCAAATAGATGTATTGCTTTTGTCTGATGTATTTGAAAATTTTAGAAATATTTGTTTAAATGCATATGTATTGGACCCTGTTCATTATTATACAACTCCAGGTAAATATATTCTAAATATTTTTTTTTGTTCATGTATAAGATTTATTTATTATAATTTTGTTTTGCAGGACTAGCATGGGATGCCATGTTGAAAATTACAGAAGTAGAGCTGGAGTTACTGACTGATATTGATATGATATTATTTTTTGAAAGAGGCATACGTAGTGGTAATTTAGTAGTAAAATAAAAATTTTGTTTAATAAACCTATTTATATTGGTATGGCTATATTAGATATATCCAAAACACTTATGTATGACTTTCATTACAATTACATACATAAAACTTATACAGCGCCAAAATTACTGTACATGGACACTGACTCATTTATTTATAAATTTAATGAAGACCCATACATACACATAAAAGAAGACATACACAGATTTGACACATCAGACTATACAGTAGATAATAAGTATGGTATACCACAAGCGAATAAAAAAGTTGTTGGATTGTTTAAAGATGAGAATAGCGGGTTACTAATGACAGAATTTGCGGGTTTAAGATCAAAAATGTATTCTTTTGCATTTGAAAATAACAAATTATACAATCGAGCTAAGGGAATTTCAGGAATAATAACAAAAACACTCACTATTGACTGTTATAAAGACTGTTTATTTACAAATTCACATATGTACAAAAGACAACAGAATATAATATCTAAAAATCACACAATATTTTCATGTGAAATTAACAAATTATGTCTTACAAATAATGATGACAATAGATATATCATTGATGGACAGACTGATACTCTACCCTGGGGACGTTATTCATTCTTGTGATGATCAGATAATATATATTTTTTAAATAATATCAGATTTATTTATCCACGAATTGTGTGTTTTATTGAAACCTAACCATTTTACAAAAGCTTTCGATCCCTTAGTTTTTAAAACTTTTTCTACTAAGTAAATATTTGGAAAGTTTGTTTTTTGAAGTTCGTGTTCATAAAATCCACCTCTAATTTTATTCCCTTCATAGTCTTCAATAAGATAAGTAACAGGATTTGTAATATTTACTTTTACAATCTTAAATATTTCTGTACTCCAATTCGGAATATATCCTTTGTCAAATATGGACTTGTATTTACTAATTCGTACAAAATCACCAATTTTGTACTTACCACGACCAACAATTTTAATATTGTTATATACAGTTTTTAGTAAATGATCTTCTTTTTTCTGTGTTACATCTATAGGTTTCATTATTATTGTTCTATGTTTTTTATTGTTATATTTTTTAATTAATCGTGGTAACATATCTAACCATTTGTATGAACCTTGAACACTAAATTCTCGCCACATGTTAGTTTTCAACGTACGATTAAATCTTTCCACTACACTTGCTTTAAGATTACTAAATGTTGAATAATGATTGATTCCATATTTTTTATTTCTTTCGTAAATGTGCTATTGTAAAATTCTTTTCCGTCATCCGTATGTCAATTTTTTGGTATACGACCTTGTTTTAAAATTTTTACAAAAGCTTTGGTGACATCATCACCAGATTTTGTTTTTACTGGTAACGCCCACGCATATTTAGAAAATACATCAATTATTGTTAATAAATACTTATATCCTTTATTTTCACGTTGATATGGAATCATAATTACAAGATCACTGTAACAGGTACGGTCGCCTATGACGAAATCTAGTACCTGACATAAAAGGGTTTTAATTTATGAGTTTTACTTGCATCAAAAGTAATCCACGAATTATATTAATGAACAACTTTTACACGAAACAAGGGTAACGATAGTCGCTGCCACCACTATCACTTTATTTATTTATTTAAAAGTCTGCCGTGATAGAAGCAGACAAGGGAATGATTAATAATGATAACAGACGTGGTTTATTATATGGTCAATTGGTGCAGGATAGTAATATTTAGAACAATAGAGTTTTACCTACGCGTTGTGCTACCACGTCACAAAGACAGGGGTTGGAATAGGATGGGCTGAATCAAACACGATATTCCAACAATAACAAAATTATATAAATTTTAATAATCAACCGCGATCAAAAACATTTATATAATTCAAATAAACTACAACGCGTAACTTGATTCTATATAAACTCTAAATTCTTACTTTTCTAATTTACAAACAATTTTGAAAACCTTTTTACAACGATCTACAAATCAATATTAATTCACACAGAATATAATAAAACTACTTACAAATTTACACCACGAAGAGAGAGCCTTTACACAACTAATTGGTTATTTCACTAAGAAATACCAAGATATGTCTGACATTCAGTCAAGACATCCACAACAATCGACGATTACAACAAGAGAGAGAGATTTCGAACTTCGGAGGGCCATTTAATAGTAAAAATCCAGAAGTTCTCAACCCATGTTTGTCTGGCTCTTCTCATCTCCTAGGTACAAACTATGCTAAAAATAACCCAACTATTGATGTCCACCGAGGGCATCACGTATCGGAAACGGACAGTTATGTCTTTTGAAAACAAGCTTGAGGGCGCAAAATGCACGTCCTCAACCATAAATCTGTCCATTTCGTAACATCTGGAGTACTGCACTACCAAAATTTACCAAAAATGCACAGCCGCCAAGCGACCGTGTTTCATCACATTGTCATAAGTCATCCATACCTGTTGTTATAACTTTTCGTCTTTGAAAATTTCGACGTGCAGGTTTATGTAATTCTCTTGCAACATTTAGTTTACTCATTGTTTTTAATTTTTCAATATATTTCTTAAATAATTCTTCGTAATTTCGTAATAATATTTTTTATTTGGTATTTTAGTTGTATAATTATATTTCGTCTTTGTTTAAACCAATTTTAATATGATCTTTAAGATATTTTTCTACAATCAATTTAATTTTTGATTCGTCTGGTTGAATACTCTTTATTCTTTCTTTCAACATGTTTTGAACTATAGTTTTTTCTTTTATCATTTTCTGTACCATAGTCGTAAGATTAACGATTTTTTCATCTTGTTTTTCAATTTTAGAACTTTGGTCACGAGTATTTGTTTGTTCAATATTAATATTTCTTACTATTCCTTCTATTCTTTCATTAATATTGTGTAAATGAGTATTTAATTTTGAGCCCACAATTGAGTCTAATGATTTTACAATTGTTTCAATTGTGGTTCTAGTATTTTTTTCAATGTCTTTTACAAGTTTGTTAAATTTGTTCAAATTAGTATTTATTTTTGAGTCTATAATTTCTGGTAATGTTCTATTTATAGCATCTATTTTTTGTTGATTATTATTTGATTTTGTTTCTATAAGATCATTAAATATATTCAATTTTGCATTAATTTTTGAGTCTACAATTGATGGAATTACGTTTATTACTGAGTCAATTTTACGTTGTAATATTATTATATTAGATTCTATTTTTTGTTGATTATTATTTGATTTTGTTTCTATAAGATCATTAAATATATTCAATTTTGCATTAATTTTTGACTCTACAATTGATGGAACTACGTTTATTACTGAGTCACTTTTTTCATCTACGTACTTTTTATTTGTTGCGTTTGTATTGTTAATTGGCACTGCAACATTTGCAATTGATTTCATTTTAGCATTGTATACTTCTGTATTATCTTCTATTGATATATTTATTGAATGTGATTGCACATCTTTTACAGATTTTATAATTTGTAAATCAACATAATTTTTAGTAGTTGCATCTAATGGCTCTATTGGATTTGCAACATTTACTAATCTTTTGTCATTTACGTCATATGTATTATTATTTAACCGCAACGAAAACTGATCACTATAATTTTTTTGTCGTTTAAAATGTCTACCGAACTTGTCAACAGACATTTTAATACTAATAGCAAATTTTAAATATTTATTGTATTATATTAGCTTCTCTTAATTCTTCAATAATGGATATAATTTCATTGTTTACATTATTATTCCCCACTTGTTTCGAGTCCAGTAGTAATTGTAAACGATCTACTAACTAATCAGCAGAATCCCAATAGACATATTCTCGCTTATAGTCTGTAAATTCCATGTCAGTAGGAAGCAATCCATAACCTTTCTTTTTAATTTTTGTTTGTACAGATGGTGAATATCTTTTTTTAGCTTTAATAGAACGGGACGATGTACGTACAAAATTTGGTTTAATAATGTTAAAATATTTAGGATATGTAGATATAATGACTCGTGTTCCTGTTGTATTTTTATGTGCATCTGTTTGTTTTAGAATATTTATATATACCTCTTTATCATGTTCGGTGTATGATTGTGGATCTTTTTTAAAAATTAATTCGTATAAACCTTCTGTTCCTTCTTACTGAATATTGTCAATTATGATATCATTTTTATCTATTTCTATATATTTTTTTCCCAATTTAAATAATCCATTATCATATTTTAACCCATATATTTTATCAATATCACCATGATTTAATAAATATTTCATGAGATATTTTGAAGCTACATTTCCAAATTTCAATTCTAAATTTTCCCATTCTTCTTGTCCTTGCGGTGTATTAATTGATAATCTGGCTTCTGTTATTGGCAAAATTTCTGGTGATATTTCATACTTATTTTCTGTTTTTACATTAGAAATTGTTGGAGACAAAAAAGGTTCATTAGGAGAATCTTCAAAATTTAATTTTTGTTTAAATTTTTTAGTTTCGTTATTAATTTCTGTTTTTTCCTTTATTTCTGAACTAGATTTGTTTTTAACGAATTCTTCTAAAGGTGTAATTATTGGTTTAAATGTTTTTTGTAATAATTCTTCTGTGTCAACATGTCCTCTTTTTACAGCATTAAATTTTTTTCGTAATACTTTACTTACTGATATAATATCTTGTAGAACGTTCTTGTCATTCATTCTTTTTGATAGAATTTATCTAATCCTTTCCGGTAACGACCTAAGCCACAACTGTCTTTATCAATGACTGCAAAGTCATATTTATCTTGCCAACATTTTATACAAAAATTTTTGAATTGATCGAAGGACATATCTGTGTTTACATGATCATTATAAACATGACGCAAATTAGTTTCATCTTGTTTAAATAAAATAATAAAATTTGTATTGTCTCTAATTAAATGTTTTGGTATGTGTGCATATGTCTGGGAAAGATAAAAACAATCAATTAAATTGTGTCGTCCCATACTAAAATATTCACGCATACAATTTTGTTTATCACAAGTTACATCATCGAAAATTATAACAGAATTATGTTGTGCTTCATTTGGTGATATAATATCACAATTGTCATTAAATTCGTAATAACCCATTCCCTTCACTTTGGATGCACATTCTTTTATAAACTTGTATTTTGGTTTGAATATAAATAAATATTTCTATATTTTAAATCATTTATATGAGTAAGTAAACTAAGCAAAATATTGGTTTTCTCACAACCGCTAGGTCCAATAATTATACAACGTATGTTATTTGGTAATAAATTACTATGATTTTTAATATCATTTTTAAGAGATTTCAAATCAATATTTTTTACTTTTAAAGATTGCTTGTGCTTAATAAATGACATTTTATTTATTGAGTATATATATATATATATATATATATATATATATATATATATATATATATATACAAAAAATGTTGAAGAAAACTGTTGGTGATGGCTTATATTTAAAGCCGTACAAAAAAGGATCAGGAATTAAAAAGAACAAAAAAAAAATCAAAAAATTGCCGAACAGGGCGTTAACTAATTGGGATTTAAAGAAATATGGTTCGAATATAAAACATTTTCGTGGTATCTATATGCGTGACACACTACCGAAATTTCCATTAAAATATGAAGCTGCAATTGTTAACTTAGATAACAACTACGGTCCTGGGACTCATTGGGTTGCATATATTAAAAAAAATAATTATGTTTTGTATTTTGACAGTTTTGGAAATTTACCACCACCTAAAGAGTTAGTATATTATTTTGGGGATAAGATTAAAATCAGATATAATCATAAACGATTACAAAGACTAAATTCATATAATTGTGGTCATTTATGTTTAAATTTTCTTATAAATTCAAAAGAAAATTTCTAATTAAATTAGTTTCATAATGGATTCTATAACAATTACATTAACTGGAAATAAATCAGAATTAAGTGCAGATTTTTTTCCACCTATTGAACTAAATAATCGTAGCGAATATGCTGTTGGTTTAATTAATTTTGAAACATTTCATTCAATACCCAACGTTGATGAAACTAATAATAAATTTTATTATTATATTGATAACACAATTCAAGAATACACTATTCCAGTGGGTTCATATGAAATTGAAGATTTAGATAAAATTTTAAAGAAAGAACTTAACGATCCTAATATAGTTTATTTTGATAATATAATCCAAAAAAAAAGAGAAAAAGAAAAATAACTTTATTAATCTAATTGTTAACAATAATACATTAAGATGTGAAATAAAAAGTTCAGTTAGAATTGATTTTACGATGGAAAATAATATCGGTGCATTGCTTGGATTTACAAAACGGATTCTTGAAAGTAATATTATTTATGAAAGTGATTTACCAGTTGATATAATTAAAGTGAACTCTATTCTTATTCAATGTAATATAGTTACGGGGTCTTATAAGAATGGTAAACTGGAACATATTATTCATGAGTTTTTCCCATCAGTTGCACCTGGGTATAAAATACTCGAAGTACCTAAAAATGTGATTTATTTACCAGTGAACACTCATAGAGTAAATAATATTACTGTAACTATTACTGATCAAGAGGGAAGAATAGAAAATTTTCGTGGTGAGACAATTACTGTGAGACTTCATCTTAAAAAAGTTTCTAATGGGTATTGACTATAAAAGAACTCAACTATCAGAGACAAAATTCAGTGTACCGTCAGTGTTGTCAAAAAGACGTTTATTAACCTCAAAATATACTATATCTACAGAAAATAAGAAATTTCTAAAGTCATTGGGTTTAAAACTTAAAATATAAACTATGAGTAATATTTCAAATATTACATCTAATATTGTGTTTGATAATACAATATCAAAGAAACAAATACATAGTTATCAACCAATTGTTGCTTCATCTTTTAATAATTGGGATGAAATTCGAATACAAATACAACAACAGGATATTTATACATTACCACATGAAAGTTACTTATATATTAAAGGCAAATTAACAAAAGAAGATGGATCTGCACCTCTTACAGATACTAAAATTACTAATAATGGTATTTCCTATTTATTTGAAGATATAAAATATTTATTAAACACTGTTGAAATTGATACAATTAAAAATGTTGGAATAACAAGCACAATGAAAGGATATGTATCTAATTCATATTCAGAACGTCAAAATTTAATAAATGCTGGTTGGATTGTTGATAATGAAAATATTTTGGATAAGGAGGGTAATTTTAATGTATGCATTCCTTTAAAAATGTTACTCGGATTTGCAGAAGACAACAAGAAAATTATTTTAAATGTGCGACAAGAACTTAATTTGATAAGAGCAAGGAATGATAGTGCTGCTTACAAATCAACAGAAGAATTAAAATTTAATATAAAAAAAAATTGTTTGGTGCATGCCACATGTGTCAGTTAACAATTAAAATCGTTTAAAATTATTAAACATTGTAAATTCAAATCGTTTTTTGCCATTAGCATATAGTTCTTGGGATATATATGAATATCCTGTACTATCAGCAGCTAAAAAATAAACATGGTCTATTAAATCGTCTACACAGTTGGAAACACCAAGATTTATAATTGTAGGATTTCAAACTAATCGTAAAAATAAAAAAGATAAGGATGCAAGCATTTTCGATTCGTGTAATTTAACAAATATTAAATTGTATTTGAATTCTACATATTATCCGTACGACAACTTAAATATTGACTTTTCAAATAATAATTATGCAGTTCTGTATCACATGTATGCAAATTTCCAAAATGCTTACTATCAACAAAATTTCGGTGTATTATTAGATAGAAAGAAATTCAAAGAAATTGCGCCATTAATAGTAATTGATTGCTCAAATCAAAATGAAACTCTTCAAACTTCTTCAGTTGATATTAGATTGGAATTTGAATCAGACACTAATTTCCCGGCGAATACAACCGCGTATTGTCTGATAATACATGATAAGATTATTGAATATAACCCGTTGTCAGGGGATGTTAGAAATTCATTTTAATTTAAACATTTAAAGCAATTAGAACATCGTACTTCATTGCTCAAATCAAAAGAAAAATGAAAGTTTTCAAACTTCTTCAGCTGATATTAGAATTTCCTACCATACAACCGCAAACATTCTAATAATACATGATAAGATAGTTGAATATAATCTGCTGTCAAGTGATGTTAAAAGCTCATTTTAATTCAAACATTCAAAGTAATTAGAACATCGTACAAAAACTATATATAATGGAGTTAATTATTGACATACAAGGATTTCAAGCTGATGGATATATTATAATACCAAAAGAAATTTTTATACTATCAAGAGATGGAAGTAAACAACAACATTTTTATATCAAACCACCATTTACATGGGAAGAATTACCACAACATAACAAAAGATGTGCTACATGGTTATGTCGAAATCATCACGGATTAAAATGGGATAACGGACATATAAATTATAACGAAATGTGTTGTGAGCTAAAAAAATTTTTAGAAGAATCAAAAACTGTTTACGTACAAGGTGCTGTCAAAAAAGAATTTTTATTATCATTCAGTGTAAAAACATGTAATATTATAGATTTAAGCGAATTTAATTATAAAGTAGCTTTAAAAAATTGTTTAATTCATAAAACATGTTTCTTACATTCTATTCCATATGTTTGTGCTGTAAGTAATGTATATAAAATTAAAAAAATTCTAGACGATGATATATATTGTATAAATTCAGATAATTTTATGTAATATTATGTAATGAGGTATATAATAAAAAAATATAATTACAAATTATTTGTGTTTTTCTTAATTTTTTCAATTACAGGTACAATGAATGTATAAAAATGTTTATAATTTTCTGTCAACAATTTTATAAATTTCTCTTTATCTTCTTCATGTATAGTCTTACTACATTTTATGTAATTTAAATTCTTAACAATACTAAGAACATAATTTGTATAATATTTATTAATTGGAACATTTGTAGTATTTTTTAATAGAAATTTACAATTTGGAGACCAACGATAATGTTCAAACAGTGCAACATCGTTTTCCTCAAAATTGTATATTTCAACATCACAAAAAGCACACTGCACAAAATCACTATAGTTTTTGTAAAAGAAACCGACTGTTGCTAATTCCTTGGCACAAATATTTGTATTTGACCACGTACTGAATGTAGATAAACTATTAAATTCACTTTGAAGTGATAATTTTTTATCTTCATAATACAATGGACAATTTGTGATAAGTAAGCAATCATATGGTGAATCAGCCACAGTAAGTCTCGTATCAGGATGTTGTAAACAAGGTTCAAATTTTTTAAAAAAATTATCCTTTTTCCACTCTTCAGGTAAATTGTCCCACACAAAACTCAGTTGTCCAATATCTCCTTTATTTTTATATTTTATAAATTCCACTGGAAGATTTTTAGTATCCTCATTGGTCATTGAATTTAATGGAAAAATAGATTTTAAGTCTGCTTCATAATATTTTTTCAATATTTGATACGTTACACTATCAGGTTTAAAACTTAATATATAATTAACATCAGTAAACTTCGAAAAATTAAAATCTGACATGATGTAGATTTACTTTATAACTAACTATTTTATTTCAAATTCAAATTATATATACTTTAATTGACAGTGAATAATAATTAATGATTTTTGTAATTCCACGTCTGTCGCTGGGATTTGAACTCTAGATCTCTAGTTCTAATGATTTCAATAACAGTTAGACATACACATTAATACGCTCAACCATTCAGTTAAAAAATAAGGACAACAATTTTAGTAAATAAAAAACAACTAGATATTTTGTACCGAACGGACAAAAAAGAGAGCATAAGAGTACAGATTTCAATATATATATATATATATATATATATATATATATATATATATATATATATATATATATATATATATATATATATATATATATATATATATATATTGAAATATAATAAGAGAGAGAATGAGGAAGAGAAAGGGTGGGGAGGGAGAGGGCACCACACAAGAATGAGATCTCTATTGGGAAACTGCACAACAATACAAACAAGGCATGTGGGTTGCATAAAATTCAGGGACAACAGCACGCCGATGTGCTGCGCTGTACACAACACACTGGACGCATGTGGGTTGCATACAACCTAGGCGTGCAAACACTAGCTTAATACCAAGACCGGAAGCGGAAGTGGGCTCGTACCCGCCGATTATACCTACTAACGGCAATGATATTCCAAGTGATGCACAATTATCATAATCTACCATATGCCGGACATCAGGGTTAGGAAAAGACGAACAAAAGAATCAAAGAAAAATTTTACTGGAACAACATGAGCAAGGACATTGAAAATTTCTGCAGCAAATGTCACTCATGCAATGAAAGAAAAACATCTCCGCATCACAAACCAGCACCACTACAAAAGTTTCAAGAAATTTCGGTCCCAATGCAAAGAGTACCAATGGATGTTGTAGGTCCATTAACGACTACTTTGAAAGGTAATAAATATATCTTAACATTCCAGGATCATTTCACAAAATACCCGGAAGCATTCGCGATAAAAGATCAGAAAGCTAGTACAATCGCAAAGATTTTAGCACAAGAAATTATAGCAAGACACGGAGCCCCAAGACAATTATTAACAGATTTAGGAGCAAATTTTACGTCACAAGTATTTAAAGAAGTATGCACTATTTTCGGAACCGAAAAATTTCAAACAACTGCCTATAGACCTCAAACAAATGGAGTACTAGAACGAAGTCACCGCGTATTTAAAGATATTTTGTTACATTTTGTTAAGCACGATCAAACTGACTGGGACGATTGGTTACCATATGTTTTATTAGCGTACAGAAGTAGCGTTCATAACAGCACGAAAGAGACGCCATTTTTTTAATGCACGGACGAGACATTGAGTTACCATACGATGATATAATCAGACCACAGACATTACGTTACGACTACGAGGACAATTACGCATCAGAACTAAGACAAAGATTACAGTTCGCATTCACAAAAGTAAAACAACATTTAGCACAAGCGACCGAGACAGTACATAGGCAATTTAATAAAAACACGATGTCAACAAAATTTAATGTTGGAGATGCAGTATATTTACATGACGCAGCAATACAGGTAGGAACGTCACGCAAGCTAGCCAAACCATGGACAGGGCCGTACTTTATAATTGAAGTACTGGGTCCCGTAAATAATAAAATTAAAGATAATAAATCAGGCAAAATTCTCAAAGTTCACGTTAATCGCCTTAAACATTATAAAGCAGAAGTTCCAAAGGACGAGGATAACAAAGAGACAACTCCAACTCTACCAAAGGAACCGGAGAAAGCAAGAGTAGCGAATCCAAGTAATAACCTTCACCATTATGAACTTTTATTACAGGAATTAAGCCGAATTGAAGAACAACAGCCAGCTCTACCACAAACTCCCACCACCCCATACCATACACGTAGCAAGGGTCCAGCACCAGACTATCCCTGGATACAACCATCAGGACGATAATGTTTTAAAATTACAGATGCAGTCCATCCCGGTTGTGTGGATAATTTGCAGTCTTATTAGTGCGGCATACGCGCTAATCGGATTCGACTGCAGGGGACCGAATACATATATAACGACCATCCCGCTAAAAGACGTAGCCGAATGCCCAGATTTAGATAAAGGGTACAATGAATCTCGCGCCTACATCCAGATATTACAAGAAGACGAATTTCGCAACGTCCAAGTGTACACTTGTCTGGTAGAGGTTACACGGTTAATTCAGCACTGCGGGATGCAGTCACACGTCTTCCGTACAACAAGGGATTCTTGCATACATTCATGAAGTTGGTCCGGAAGAATGTCGCCTGATGCATCGTACAAAAATATATAAGGGGCTGGGAAACTCAGTTATAAACAAACTCTTAAGTAATGGGACAATCTCAGCCTCACTAACTTTGGCAGGGAGGTTAGATATTTCCGGGAAATGCACCGGAGGATCGTTTATTGAAAATGGAGTATCATGGGAAGGTGTTGTGGTACAAGCAACTGTAAAAATCACACTAAAGGATTACTCGGCGACTGTCAAATTAGAATCTAATGAGATTAGTTTAAAAGGTGGTGTAGTGTGTAAGTTTTTAAGTGGTTACTGCATGGATACTGAAATAGGAGAAACAGTGTGGGAACGAGTCGCGACAGGGCAGTGCGATGGCAGCAGTATGTCGCTAAATTTGGAAGGAGATGTGAGCATAGTATCCACAGAAAAATCAATATTTGGGGACAGTAAAAGGTATGTGGTAGTCGAGGAAGGAGAAAAGATTTTCGCAGTAAGATTATTGGAGAGAACAAACATTTGTAATAACGAATTTTGGCTCACCGAACACCCAAAATTATTAGTTGCATTTAAAAAAGACTTTGGTATTAAATATTTAGTCAACGGGGTTCCAAATCCAAAAAATGTAAATTAATTAGCATATCTGAATACTAAATTCTTTTACGTTGAACAATCCTTCAAAAGAGAAATGAGAGACATGTATAGTGACATAATTCACAGGCATTGTCTACTCGAGCGAGACATGTTGCGAAATCGACTGTTACTAGCTCCCTTAGCTCCAAATGCAGTAAGCACCCTTATTAAAAATAAGTTAGGGTACGTAGGGCGAGTCATGGGCGAAGTCATCCACATTATGCAATGTACACCAAGGGTAGTGAAAATTCGGAGAGTAGAAGAATGCTACAATGAACTACCCATATTTGCGGATGAGGAAGAAATGTTCATGACTCCATTAACACACATCCTGCAAGACAAAGCCGAGCAGATAGATTGCAGTCATCTAGCATCAGCCCTGTACTTCGTGGAAGATAAGTGGCTTGGGTTCAGCCCGCATCTAACGCAGGGTATCGAGCCAGAAATGTTGGAGGTACAGCAAGAACCAAAGTTCACATTCAAACCTCTGTACGACATAGGGAACGCCGGCATCTACTCAAAAAAAGAGATGAAATCGGCTCAAGATGCGTTAATTTTCGGGCTAGAACGACAAGCCATAGCAAATATAATAACGAGAAAGGTAGTAGAACGAGATACGGTAGACCAGGGCCTATCAACTCTAGACCTTTTCTCGAAAGGTGATCTCAGAAGCTTGGCAGTGTCTACGGCAAAACAAATGTGGGGTTGGTTCTCCAGTTAGGTATGTTTATGTCAGGCTTTATTGGGGTTTATACAATTTTCAAAATTTTTAAATATTTGTTGGACGCTATAATAAATGGATTTAATTTATATAAAACAATGGGATGCACTATTAGTATAGGTGCTTGTCTCTGGAACGCGTTGACGCACCTAATTCTGAATAATCACCACCGCAGAACGCGTCAACACAACCAAGAACAAGAGTTTGAAGTATTAAATATAAACCGCGATAAAGATGTGGGTATACCTGGGGTTGTAACACCTAGTGCGCCCCCTAGAGAACCAAGCACACAACTAGGATGGTTTCACCAACGTTAGTTAGCTTAGATTAAGACTGATCACGTCCCAGCACAACCAGCACGAATACCAAGGAGCTACAGATCAGAAAAGCGATGGATACCCGGGGTCAGCAAGAAGTCTGTTGTCATCATATACACAAAAAAAATTGCACGGCAAGGTCAAGTGGCACAGGCGGCATTTCAGTATCATTCAAGACGGGAAGTGGACTCCAAAGTGAACAATTTATATGTGTGGTGTTGTGCTACGATGCAGACAACAGGGAGAGAAATAAAAAAGTGATCATGTAGAGACATTAAGTTTAGGATAAGTAAGTGCTTCTGGAAATTGTGCTCCTTACAGGAAGCAAATTTCTCGAAGTCGGGAGGAATGTAACAAGTCTAAGTCAGCACATGTATGGATGTAATACATAAATAATATTGAGTAAAATAAAGCTAATATTTGCTGACTTAGCACTTGTGTCTTTTGTATATATAGAGTAAGGTAATGAATAGGAGAATAGTGATAAACGGCAATAGAAGTGTGAGTAACATCGAAAGTATACCGTCAACAATATACATTATCATCGAAAGTGTACAGTCAACAATATACATTATATTTATTTGTTTATATATTCAAACGTGAGTATTTCTGTTTAATTCAATCTCCATCTCCTAGTACTTGTTCAGTCTCCAGTCTGACAAACAACCCCATATTAAATATTTTTGTCAATCCTATCCTCACCGAGGAAGGGTTACACTTAAAACCATCCATAGTATAGATCCTAAAGCATGAATATGAATGTTTTAACAGAAATATCCATTTCAAGAATAGGTAAAATCTGACCTAATTTTTGTAAAAAATCATATAAATATTTTCTTCCGCGCCCGAATTTTATAATTATTCATCTTATTTTAGCTAAAAGAAAACATTGCAACATGAAAATTGCTGTTTCAATTGTGGTAGGTATTTTAGAATCCAGACCATGTAGCTTACAATATACAACGTACTCATTAAAATGACACCCGAAAATTTAATGATTATTATCAGATTGCTACCACGTTTTGGTCACTTTTGCATGTCCAATGCTTAAAACCATCAATAGTTCAGATGCTAAAGCATGAATATGAATGTTTTAACAAAAATACCCATATCAAGAATAGGTAAAATATGACATTATTTTTGAAAAAATCATTTAAATATTTACTTCCGCGACCGAATATTTTAATTCTTCATCATATTTTAGCTAAAAGAAAACATTGCAACAAGAAAATTGCTATTTTAAGTGTTGTAGGTATTCTAGAATCCAGCCCATGTAGCTTACAATATACAACGTATTCATCAAGAATAGGTAAAATCTGACTTTATTTTTGTAAAAAATCATATAAATATTTGCTTCCGCGCCAGAATTTAATAATTTTCATAATTTTTTAGCTAAAAGAAAACATTGCAACAAGAAAATTGTTATTTTATGTGTGGTAGTTATTCTAGAATCCAGCGTATGTAGCTTACATTATACAACGTATTCATCAAGAATAGGTAAAATCTGACTTCATTTTTGTAAAAAATTATATAAATATTTGCTTCCACGCCCGAATTATATAATTTTTCATTATATTTCAGCTAAAAGAAAACATTGCAACATGAAAATTGCTATTTCAATTGTGGTAGGTATTCTAGAATCCAGCCCATGTAGCTTACAATATACAACGTATTCATTTAAACGACACCCGAATATTGAATGTTTGGTACCAAGTTTTGGTCACTTTTGCATGTCCAATGCTTAAAACCATCCATAGTATAGATCCTAAAGCATGAATATGAATGTTTTAACAGAAATATCCATTTCAAGAATAAGTAAAATCTGACTTTATTTTTGTAAAAAATCATATAAATATTGGCTTCCGCGCCCAAATATTATAATTCTTTATCATATTTTACGTCAAAGGTCGTTCAAGTGCTAAGCCAGCTCAGTGTTGCAAACTATGGTAAAAATTAAAACTCTATCCTATTATGAATTCTAGTTATAATCTGAATTCTTTAATTGTGATACCACTATGTCATCTAAATCAAACCCTCTCACTTCAATGAATGAGATAAATAATGAAGTTTTCCAAGAATCATATACCAGAACTCAAAATGAACAGAAATTATATGATAAATGGAAAAAAGCTGAGATGAAAAAAACAGCAATAATTGCAAATATGTATAAACTACAGGACCAATTTGCATCGTTACAAAAAAAATGTAACGAGTTAGAAAAAATAATAAACAACACAAGAAAACCACAGACAGAACAATTTAACTATGAAACAGATGAAGATGAATTAGCAAGAGAGACAGAGTGGATTAGAGTTAAAGATAATAAGAACAATAAAAAGAGAAAACTGAATACGTCCTTAACACCTCCACATAAACAGCAACAAGAAGAAATTTATGTAGACGTAGACAAGCCAATACAACTCAAAAAGGAACCAAAGCCACCACCAATAATAACTACAATGAACTCCATGAAAAATTAAATAAAATAACAACGGATTTCCAGATAAAAATAATAAGTAATGAAAACATAAAAATTAATGTCCGAGACGGTGAATGTTACAAACTACTAACTAAAATGTTAAACGATGAGAAAATGTCATGGCACTCATACGAAAATAAACAAAATAGGCCTATCAGAGTAATTGCTAAAAGACTACATCATACTTGTACACCAAAGGGAATTGTAGACGACCTACGAAATAGGGGCTACAAAATACTGGAAGCCATTAACAAATTAAAATGGAAAATTAAGCAACCACTAAGTATGTTTATGTTAGTTTTTCGTCATGATGAAGACGTGAATAAAATATTTGGAATTTCAGATATTTTAGGTAAGAGGATTGATATTCAACCAATTAAAAAATCTAAATTAGTACCACAATGTAAAAGATGTCAGTCGTACGGATATACACAGCGATATTGTGCTAAAGAACCGCGATGCGTTAAATGCACGGGAAAACATCTAACTAAAGATTGCAAAAAACCCACGACTAGCGAACCAAAATGCATCCACTGCGGCGAAAATCATCTTGCTAATTACAGAGGATGTATAGTAGTCAAGGAAATGCAAAAAATAAAGAATAAAGTTCTTAACAAACCAAAACAACCTAGTCAACCGCTAAGAAACGAGCAACAACAGAACTCAACCGAACGAAACACCCAGGAGAAAGGTACTCAACAAAGTTTGAAACAACAAAATAAATTAATAACCTACAGTAAAATAGTAAGAGGCCCATCCGAAGTGATTGAGAAATCACAAAGAAGCACCCAGAAAATCATATCAACTGATCAAAAACTGCAAATTATCATAGATAAGCTTAGCGAACAAGAACAAATAATTAAAAAAATTGAAGGCAGATTATCCAAACTTGAAAGTAGCACCCAAGGAGCTATCCCCAAGCACAGAAATGGCAAATAACCTCAGAATAGTGACATGGAACTCCAATGGATTATTGCAACATCGGGATGAATTACAAGTTATTCTTAACATAGAGAAAATAGATGTGTGCCTCATATCTGAAACACATTTTACCAATGAAACATATATTAAATTCAAAGGGTTTAAGGTTTACCACACTGTACATCCTCAAAACACTGCCAAAGAAGGAAGTGCAATAATAATTAAAGAAAGCATACTCCATCATGAAGAAACACAATATAGAACTGAAGAAATTCAAGCTACTACGGTGACTGTACAATCTAAGAGTCATTCATTTAATGTAACAGCAATATACTGTCCGCCAAAATATGCACTAAAGAAACATAATTATCTTGAATTCCTGAGTTAACAAGGAAAACGGTTTATTATAGGGGCGATTTTAATGCAAAAAATATTCACTGGAGATCTAGATTAACCTCTACTAAAGGAAAAGAGTTACTAGAAGCAGTTAGAGAATTTAAATGTATAACTCTGTCAACTGGAAAACCTACTTACTGGCCAACTGATCCAAATAAAATTCCAGATCTTATAGACTTTTACATTATAAAGAATATTTCCATAAACTATATGCAGATTGAAGAGGGATGGGACATGAACTCAGATCATTCACCCATAGTCTTAACACTCAGTGATAACATTATCAAAAAAGAAAATAATCCGACCTTAGTGAATCAGTGGACAGATTGGGAAAGTTTTAAGATTAGTCTTCAGGAAAGAATCAACCTTACAGTTCCAATAAAAACCGAACAACAACTAGATGAAGAAGTTGAATTATTCATAAAGAACATCCAGAAAACAGCTTGGGAAAATACCCCTGTAATAAAACGCAAAATAGCTGGAAATAATTACCCGAAAGAGATTAGAAACCTCATTACAGAGAAAAGAAAATTAAGACGAAAATGGCACCAATCGAGAGCACCAAACGATAAAACACTTTTAAATAATGCTAGTCAACAACTAAAAAGAGAAATTAAAAAAATTAAAAATGAATCTATTAATTCTTATTTGAGAGGTTTGACTAATGAAAATAACACAGACTATTCACTCTGGAAGGCAACTAGAAACCTTAAAAGACCAACAATGCAGATCCCCCCTATAAGAACGCATGACAGAAAATGGGCAAGAAGTAATGAGCAGAAAGCAAACGTCTTTGCAGATTACTTGGAAAAAACATTTCAACTAAACGAAGGACAAGATTATGACCTTTACGTAGAGCAACTCATGCAAGAAGAAGCAAAAATTAAGTTCACATCTCCAAAAGAAGTAATAAATGAAATAAAAACAAATATAAAAACAAAAAAGGCACCTGGTTTCGACCTTATCACAGGAGAGATAATAAAACAGCTTCCACGAAAAGCTATTGTAAAATTAACAAATTTGATTAACGCATCTTTTAGATTGCAATATGTCCCTAGTCTATGGAAAATAGCAGAGGTTATTATGATCCCTAAACCTGGAAAACCACCGCATGAAGCGTCGTCATACAGGCCTATATCACTTCTACCTGTCCTGTCAAAACTATTTGAGATACTCCTGCTTAAAAGACTAAAACCTATTATACAAAGTAGAGAACTAATTCCATCCCATCAATTTGGATTTAGGGAAAAACATTCGACAATCGACCAAGTCCACCGTATTACAAATGTTATAGAAAGAGCACTAGAAGAAAAGAAAGTCTGTGCGTCGATTTTCTTAGACGCTGCACAGGCCTTTGATAAAGTTTGGCATGAAGGGTTAAAATACAAAATTAAATCACTCATTCCTAAAGAACATTCGAAAATCCTGGATTCGTATATCTCTGATAGATACTTTAGAGTTAAACAGGAACAAACTTTTTCAGTGATCAAAGAGATCAATGCCGGAGTACCGCAAGGGAGTATATTAGGTCCAATCCTATACCTACTATATACGAGTGATATTCCTAAACTCGACAACAACATCTTAGCAACATTTGCAGACGACACAGCTATATTAGCATTAGGAAATACCAATGAAGAATCTACAGAGAAGTTACAATCAGCAATTAACACATACAGCGAGTGGACTAAAAAGTGGCGAATTAAACTTAATGCTGCAAAATCAGCTCATGTAACATTCACCAACAAAAAAATACAAACTATACCAGTTACCATAAATAACACACATGTACCATATTCAAATAAAGCAAAATATCTAGGTTTTACACTAGATGCCAAACTACGTTGAAAAGATCATGTTAAAACAAAAAAAAAGAACTTAACATCAAATTCAGAAAAATGTACTGGCTGATTGGAAAAACATCCACTCTGTCTCTATACAATAAATTGCTACTCTATAAATAAATCCTTCGACCAGTTTGGGTTTATGGATGTCAGCTTTGGGGTTGTACCAAAAAAAGCAATGTTCAAATAATCCAAACATTTCAAAATAAAGTACTAAGGTCCATCGCTGGTGCTCCTTGGTACATTAGGAACAAAGACCTCCACCGGGACCTGGAAGTGGAAGCAATGGATGAAATTATCCGGAAAACAGCAAGTAGCCATGAAGAACGTCTACACCGGCATGTGAACGACGAGGCCATCCAACTCCTTGACAACACGAACCTAGTGCGACGACTGCAGAGGACGAAACCGTTCGAGGTAGTACAGTGAAATTTAAAAGCAGAGTACAGTGAAGTGTATAGTTAAAACCTATAGTCTATCGATAGATAAAGACTTAGTACAAGTATAATTGCATATGTAGTAGTTTAGGATTGCCAAAAATAGCTCATTAGTCTAAGACTAGATTGTTATAGATTTAAGCATGTATGTATTTGTACGGTGCCGTGAATTAAAAAAAAAAATTAGCTAAAAGAAAACATTGCAACAAGAAAATTGCTATTTCAAGTGTGGTAGGTATTCTAGAATCCAGACCATGTAGCTTACAATATACAAGGTATTCATTAAAATTGCACCCGAAAATTGAATGCTTATTATCTTTTGGTCACTTTTGCATGTCCAATGCTAAAATTATTCATAGTTTAGATCCTAAAGCAAGAATATGAATGTTTTTACAAAAATATCAATTTCCAGAATAGGTAAAATCTGACTTTATTTTTGTAAAAAATCATATAAATATTTGCTTCCGCGCCCGAATTTTATAATTTTCATCATTTTTTAGCTAAAAGAAAACATTGCAACAAGAAAATTGTTATTTCATGTGTGGTAGTTATTCTAGAATCCAGCTTATGTAGCTTACAATATACAACGTATTCATCAAGAATAGGTAAAATCTGACTTAATTTTTGTAAAAAATTATATAAATATTTGCTTCCGCGCCCGAATTTTATAATTTTTCATTATATTTTAGCTAAAAGAAAACATTGCAACATGAAAATTGCTATTTCAATTGTGGTAGGTATTCTAGAATCCAGCCCATGTTGCTTACAATATACAACGTATTCATTTAAACGACACCCGAAAATTGAATGTTTATTATCTGATTGGTACCACGTTTTGGTCACTTTTGCATGTCCAATGCTTAAAACCATCTATAGTATAGATCCTAAAGCATGAATATGAATGTTTTAACAGAAATATCCATTTCAAGAATAGCTAAAATCTGACCTAATTTTTGTAAAAAATCATATAAATATTTTCTTCCGCGACCGAATTTTATAATTCTTTATCTTATTTTAGCTAAAAGAAAACATTGCAACAAGAAAATTGCTATTTCAAGTGTGGTAGGTATTCTAGAATCCAGCCCATGTGGCTTACAATATAAAACGTATTCATTAAAATGACACCCGAAAATTAAATGTTTATTATCTGATTGGTACTACGTTTTGGTCACTTTTGCATATCCAATGCTTAAAACCATCCAAAGTATAGATCCTAAAGCATGAATATAAAATGTTTTAACAAAACTATCCATTACAAGAATAGGTAAAATGTAACATTATTTTTGTAAAAAATCATATAAATATTTGCTTCTGCGCACGAATTTTATAATTCTTCATCATATTTTAGCTAAAAGAAAACATCGCAGCAAGAAAATTCATATTTTAAGTGTGGTAGGTATTCTAGATTCCAGCCCATGTAGCTTGCATCAAGAATAGGTAAAATCTGACTTTAATTTTGTAAAAAATCATGTAAATATTTGCTTCCGCGCCCGAATTTTATTATTCTTTATTATAATTTAACTGAAAGAAAACATTGCAGCAAGATATCTGCTATTTCAAGTGTAGTTGGTATTCAAGAATCCAGCCCATGTAGCTTACATTATACAACGTATTCATAAAGAATAGGTAAAATATGACTTTATTTTTTAAAAAATCATATAAATATTTGCTTCCCCGCCCGAATTTAATAATTTTTCATAATAATTTAGCTAAAAGAAAACATTGCAACATGAAAATTGCTATTTCAATTGTGGTAGGTATTCTAGAATCTAGCCCATGTAGCTTACAATATACAACGTATTCATTAAAATGACACCCGAAAATTGAACGTTTATTATCTGATTGTTACCACGTTTTGGTCACTTTTGCATGTCCAAAGCTTAAAACTATCCATAGTATAGATCCTAAATAGTGCTGTCGATTTTTAGAATTTTGGTATTCGAATATTCGGATACAAAAATATTCGTATCCGGATAATTCGGATACCGAATAGTTAAATATTCGAATAGCCAAATATTCGATTATTCAGATATTCGATTATTCGAACATCCGGATATTCGATTATTCGGTTAATCGAATATTAGGATATTCGAATAACCCAAAATTCAGATAATCGAATATTCAAATATGTAGTGGCGGGACGTTTGTGTCGGCATCTGTGGTGCCGGTACAATATTAAAACTAAAATTAAGTGAAGTATGGAAAAACTATATAAAAATAAAAGATAGTAAGGTTCAATGCATTATATGCATGGCGGAATTGAAGTATTCAGGAGGTACTACAAATATGTGGAACCAGGCAAAAGAAAACATCTTTTATTCCACTACCAAAAAAATTGACTTTTTAATTGATTTTGTTGACTGTAAGGATAAAAGATAAATATGTCTGCTAAATAATTGCAATTATATTTTTTCACTACACGTGGTGGAAATTAAATGAAGCGCGGTTTCCTCATTTATCAAAAATTGCCAAAACGTATTTATTGATACCGGCAACATCCTGCCCTTCAGAAAGATTTTTTTCCAATGCTGGGAATATTGTTTCAGCTAAACGTAAATGTTTATTGGCAGAAAATGTAGATAAATTAATTTTTTTGCACAATAACAGTAATTCGTAAATAAATACAAATATTTAATAGTACAAGAATTATATTTAATTTAATGTTAATGGTATTATATTTAAATAAAAATTGATTTAGCCAACACACAATCTCTTACTTACTTCACATTACGAACAAAATTTCTTATTATACCTACTAATATTTTTAATCAGTTACAAATTAATTAAATTACCTTAAGGATTACATTAATTAATAATGCAAACAACAAATAACGATTTATTATTTTTACTATTTTTTTGTTACAATTTCGTTAAATTAGACGTTACATCGTAATAAAAATTTAATGTTTTATTAATCCTGATTTATTTATAATTTTATATACCTAGTTTAATTATCCGAATTTCTAATAATCGGATATTCGAAATATACGGAAATCGCAGTTACTTGTACATCCTAGTTATTAGTATATCCAACATATACCTACGTATAGCCGAATTATTCACATATCCGAATTATTCATATATCCGAATTATTCGTATATCCGTGTTATTCGAATTTCCGAGTTATTCGTATATCCGATTTAAACGAATATCTGAATTGTTCGAATATACGAATATTCGAATTATTCGTCTATCCGAGTTATTCGGATAGCAAATTCCGAATATTCGCTTAATTTTTATTCGGTTACTCGAATACTCGAATATCGTTAACAGCCCTAATCCTAAAGCATGAATATGAATGTTTTAACAAAAATATCCATTTCAAGAATTAGTAAAATCTGACTTTATTTTTGTAAAAAATCATATAAATATTTGCTTCCGCGCCTGAATTTTATAATTCTTCATCATATTTTAACTAAAAGAAAACATTGCAACAAGAAAATTCCTATTTCAAGTGTGGTCGGTATTCTAGAATTCAGCCCATGTAGCTTACAATATACAACGTATTCATCAAGAAAATGTAAATTCTGACTTTATTTTTGTAAGAAATCATATAAATACTTGCTTCCGCGCCCGAATTTTATAATTTTTCATCATATTTTAGCTGAAAGAAAACATTGCAGCAAGTAATCTGCTATTCCAAGTGTGGTAGGTATTCTAGAATCCAGCCCATGTAGCTTACAATATACAACGTATTCATCAAGAATAGGTAAAATCTGACTTTTTTTTGTAAAAAATCATATAAATATTTGCTTCCCCGCCCAAATTTTATAATTTTTTATCATATTTTTGCTAAAAGAAAACATTGCAACATAAAAATTGCTATTTCATTTGTGGTAGGTATTCTAGAATCCAGCATTTGTAGCTTACAATATACAACGTATTCATTAAAATGACCCCCGAAAATTTAATGCTTATTATCTGATTGGTACCACGTTTTGGTCACTTTTGTATGTCTAATGCTTTAAACCATCCATAGTATAGATTCTAAAGCATGAATATGAATATTTTAACAAAAATATCCATTTCAAGAATAGGTAAAATCTGACTAAATTTTTGTAAAAAATCATATAAATATTTGCTCCCGCGCCCGAATTTTATAATTCTTCATTATATTTTAGCTAAAGGAAAATATTGCAACAAGAAAAATGCTATTTCAAGTGTAGTAGGTATTCTAGAATCCAGCTCATGTAGCTTACAGTATACAATGTATTCATAAAGAAAAGGTAAAATCTGACTTTATTTTTGTAAAAAATCATATAAATGTTTGCTTCCGCGCCCGAATTTTATAATTTTTTATCTTATTTTGGCTAAATGAAAACATTGCAACAAAAAAAATGCTATTTTAAGTGTTGTAGTTATTCTAGAATCCAGCCCATGTAGCTTACAATATACAACGTATTCATCAAGAATAGGTAAAATCTGATTTTATTTTTGTTAAAAATCATATATATATATACATATATATATATATATATATATATATATATATATATATATATATACATTTGCTTCCGCGCCCGAATTTTATAATTCTTCATCATATTTAAGCTGAAAAAAAAAAACATTGAAACAAGAAAATTGCTATTTCAAGTCTGGTAGGTATTCTTGAATCCAGCCCAAATAGCTTACAATATACAACGTATTCATCAAGAAAAGGTAAAATCTGACTTTATTTTTGTAAAAAATCATATAAATATTTGCTTCCGCGCCCGAATTTTCTAATTTTCATCATTTTTTAGCTAAAAGAAAACATTGCAACAAGAAAATTGTTATTTCATGTGTGGTAGGTATTCTAGAATCTAGCTTATGTAGCTTACAATATACAACGTATTCATTAAAATGACACCCGAAAATTGAATGTTTATTATCTGATTGGTACCACTTTTTGGTCACTTTTGCATGTCCAAAGCTTAAAACCATCCATAGTATAGATCCTAAAGCATGAATATAAAATGTTTTAACAAAACTATCCATTACAAGAATAGGTAAAATGTAACATTATTTTTGTAAAAAATCATATAAATATTTGCTTCTGCGCACGAATTTTATAATTCTTCATCATATTTTAGCTAAAAGAAAACATCGCAGCAAGAAAATTCCTATTTTAAGTGTGGTAGGTATTCTAGATTCCAGCCCATGTAGCTTGCATCAAGAATAGGTAAAATCTGACTTTAATTTTGTAAAAAATCATGTAAATATTTGCTTCCGCGCCCGAATTTTATTATTCTTTATTATAATTTAACTGAAAGAAAACATTGCAGCAAGATATCTGCTATTTCAAGTGTAGTTGGTATTCAAGAATCCAGCCCATGTAGCTTACATTATACAACGTATTCATAAAGAATAGGTAAAATATGACTTTATTTTTTAAAAAATCATATAAATATTTGCTTCCCCGCCCGAATTTAATAATTTTTCATAATAATTTAGCTAAAAGAAAACATTGCAACATGAAAATTGCTATTTCAATTGTGGTAGGTATTCTAGAATCTAGCCCATGTAGCTTACAATATACAACGTATTCATTAAAATGACACCCGAAAATTGAACGTTTATTATCTGATTGTTACCACGTTTTGGTCACTTTTGCATGTCCAAAGCTTAAAACTATCCATAGTATAGATCCTAAATAGTGCTGTCGATTTTTAGAATTTTGGTATTCGAATATTCGGATACAAAAATGTTCGTATCCGGATAATTCGGATACCGAATAGTTAAATATTCGAATAGCCAAATATTCGATTATTCAGATATTCGATTATTCGAACATCCGGATATTCGATTATTCGGTTAATCGAATATTAGGATATTCGAATAACCTAAAATTCAGATAATCGAATATTCAAATATGTAGTGGCGGGACGTTTGTGTCGGCATCTGTGGTGCCGGTACAATATTAAAACTAAAATTAAGTGAAGTATGGAAAAACTATATAAAAATAAAAGATAGTAAGGTTCAATGCATTATATGCATGGCGGAATTGAAGTATTCAGGAGGTACTACAAATATGTGGAACCAGGCAAAAGAAAACATCTTTTATTCCACTACCAAAAAAATTGACTTTTTAATTGATTTTGTTGACTGTAAGGATAAAAGATAAATATGTCTGCTAAATAATTGCAATTATATTTTTTCACTACACGTGGTGGAAATTAAATGAAGCGCGGTTTCCTCATTTATCAAAAATTGCCAAAACGTATTTATTGATACCGGCAACATCCTGCCCTTCAGAAAGATTTTTTTCCAATGCTGGGAATATTGTTTCAGCTAAACGTAAATGTTTATTGGCAGAAAATGTAGATAAATTAATTTTTTTGCACAATAACAGTAATTCGTAAATAAATACAAATATTTAATAGTACAAGAATTATATTTAATTTAATGTTAATGGTATTATATTTAAATAAAAATTGATTTAGCCAACACACAATCTCTTACTTACTTCACATTACGAACAAAATTTCTTATTATACCTACTAATATTTTTAATCAGTTACAAATTAATTAAATTACCTTAAGGATTACATTAATTAATAATGCAAACAACAAATAACGATTTATTATTTTTACTATTTTTTTGTTACAATTTCGTTAAATTAGACGTTACATCGTAATAAAAATTTAATGTTTTATTAATCCTGATTTATTTATAATTTTATATACCTAGTTTAATTATCCGAATTTCTAATAATCGGATATTCGAAATATACGGAAATCGCAGTTACTTGTACATCCTAGTTATTAGTATATCCAACATATACCTACGTATAGCCGAATTATTCACATATCCGAATTATTCATATATCCGAATTATTCGTATATCCGTGTTATTCGAATTTCCGAGTTATTCGTATATCCGATTTAAACGAATATCTGAATTGTTCGAATATACGAATATTCGAATTATTCGTCTATCCGAGTTATTCGGATAGCAAATTCCGAATATTCGCTTAATTTTTATTCGGTTACTCGAATACTCGAATATCGTTAACAGCCCTAATCCTAAAGCATGAATATGAATGTTTTAACAAAAATATCCATTTCAAGAATTAGTAAAATCTGACTTTATTTTTGTAAAAAATCATATAAATATTTGCTTCCGCGCCTGAATTTTATAATTCTTCATCATATTTTAACTAAAAGAAAACATTGCAACAAGAAAATTCCTATTTCAAGTGTGGTCGGTATTCTAGAATTCAGCCCATGTAGCTTACAATATACAACGTATTCATCAAGAAAATGTAAATTCTGACTTTATTTTTGTAAGAAATCATATAAATACTTGCTTCCGCGCCCGAATTTTATAATTTTTCATCATATTTTAGCTGAAAGAAAACATTGCAGCAAGTAATCTGCTATTCCAAGTGTGGTAGGTATTCTAGAATCCAGCCCATGTAGCTTACAATATACAACGTATTCATCAAGAATAGGTAAAATCTGACTTTTTTTTGTAAAAAATCATATAAATATTTGCTTCCCCGCCCAAATTTTATAATTTTTTATCATATTTTTGCTAAAAGAAAACATTGCAACATAAAAATTGCTATTTCATTTGTGGTAGGTATTCTAGAATCCAGCATTTGTAGCTTACAATATACAACGTATTCATTAAAATGACCCCCGAAAATTTAATGCTTATTATCTGATTGGTACCACGTTTTGGTCACTTTTGTATGTCTAATGCTTTAAACCATCCATAGTATAGATTCTAAAGCATGAATATGAATATTTTAACAAAAATATCCATTTCAAGAATAGGTAAAATCTGACTAAATTTTTGTAAAAAATCATATAAATATTTGCTCCCGCGCCCGAATTTTATAATTCTTCATTATATTTTAGCTAAAGGAAAATATTGCAACAAGAAAAATGCTATTTCAAGTGTAGTAGGTATTCTAAAATCCAGCTCATGTAGCTTACAGTATACAATGTATTCATAAAGAAAAGGTAAAATCTGACTTTATTTTTGTAAAAAATCATATAAATGTTTGCTTCCGCGCCCGAATTTTATAATTTTTTATCTTATTTGGGCTAAATGAAAACATTGCAACAAAAAAATTGCTATTTCAAGTGTTGTAGGTATTCTAGAATCCAGCCCATGTAGCTTACAAAATAAATGTATTTATTAACATGACATCCGAAAAATTAATGTTTATTTTCTGATTGGTACTACGTTTTGGTCACTTTTGCATGTCCAATGCTTAAAACCTACCATAGTACAGATCCTAAAGCATGAATATAAATGTTTTAACAAAAATATCCATATCAAGAATAGGTAAAATCTGAAATTATTATTGTAAAAAATCATATAATTATTTTCTTCCGCGCCCGAATTTTATAATTCTTTATCATATTTTAGCTAAAAGAAAACATTGCAACAAGAAAAATGCTATTTCAAGAGTAGTAGGTATTCTAGAATCCAGCTCATGTAGCTTACAGTATACAATGTATTCATAAAGAAAAGGTAAAATCTGACTTTATTTTTGTAAAAAATCATATAAATGTTTGCTACCGCGCCCGAATTTTATAATTCTTTATCATATTTTAGCTAAAAGAAAACATTGCAACAAGAAAAATGCTATTTTAAGTGTTGTAGTTATTCTAGAATCCAGCCCATGTAGCTTACAATATACAACGTATTCATCAAGAATAGGTAAAATCTGATTTTATTTTTGTTAAAAATCATATATATATATACATATATATATATATATATATATATATATATATATATATATATATATATATATACATTTGCTTCCGCGCCCGAATTTTATAATTCTTCATCATATTTAAGCTGAAAAAAAAAAAACATTGAAACAAGAAAATTGCTATTTCAAGTCTGGTAGGTATTCTTGAATCCAGCCCAAATAGCTTACAATATACAACGTATTCATCAAGAAAAGGTAAAATCTGACTTTATTTTTGTAAAAAATCATATAAATATTTGCTTCCGCGCCCGAATTTTCTAATTTTCATCATTTTTTAGCTAAAAGAAAACATTGCAACAAGAAAATTGTTATTTCATGTGTGGTAGGTATTCTAGAATCTAGCTTATGTAGCTTACAATATACAACGTATTCATTAAAATGACACCCGAAAATTGAATGTTTATTATCTGATTGGTACCACTTTTTGGTCACTTTTGCATGTCCAAAGCTTAAAACCATCCATAGTATAGATCCTAAAGCATGAATATAAAATGTTTTAACAAAACTATCCATTACAAGAATAGGTAAAATGTAACATTATTTTTGTAAAAAATCATATAAATATTTGCTTCTGCGCACGAATTTTATAATTCTTCATCATATTTTAGCTAAAAGAAAACATCGCAGCAAGAAAATTCCTATTTTAAGTAAGCAACATGAAAATTGCTATTTCAATTGTGGTAGGTATTCTAGAATCTAGCCCATGTAGCTTACAATATACAACGTATTCATTAAAATGACACCCGAAAATTGAACGTTTATTATCTGATTGTTACCACGTTTTGGTCACTTTTGCATGTCCAAAGCTTAAAACTATCCATAGTATAGATCCTAAATAGTGCTGTCGATTTTTAGAATTTTGGTATTCGAATATTCGGATACAAAAATATTCGTATCCGGATAATTCGGATACCGAATAGTTAAATATTCGAATAGCCAAATATTCGATTATTCAGATATTCGATTATTCGAACATCCGGATATTCGATTATTCGGTTAATCGAATATTAGGATATTCGAATAACCTAAAATTCAGATAATCGAATATTCAAATATGTAGTGGCGGGACGTTTGTGTCGGCATCTGTGGTGCCGGTACAATATTAAAACTAAAATTAAGTGAAGTATGGAAAAACTATATAAAAATAAAAGATAGTAAGGTTCAATGCATTATATGCATGGCGGAATTGAAGTATTCAGGAGGTACTACAAATATGTGGAACCAGGCAAAAGAAAACATCTTTTATTCCACTACCAAAAAAATTGACTTTTTAATTGATTTTGTTGACTGTAAGGATAAAAGATAAATATGTCTGCTAAATAATTGCAATTATATTTTTTCACTACACGTGGTGGAATGCTGGGAATATTGTTTCAGCTAAACGTAAATGTTTATTGGCAGAAAATGTAGATAAATTAATTTTTTTGCACAATAACAGTAATTCGTAAATAAATACAAATATTTAATAGTACAAGAATTATATTTAATTTAATGTTAATGGTATTATATTTAAATAAAAATTGATTTAGCCAACACACAATCTCTTACTTACTTCACATTACGAACAAAATTTCTTATTATACCTACTAATATTTTTAATCAGTTACAAATTAATTAAATTACCTTAAGGATTACATTAATTAATAATGCAAACAACAAATAACGATTTATTATTTTTACTATTTTTTTGTTACAATTTCGTTAAATTAGACGTTACATCGTAATAAAAATTTAATGTTTTATTAATCCTGATTTATTTATAATTTTATATACCTAGTTTAATTATCCGAATTTCTAATAATCGGATATTCGAAATATACGGAAATCGCAGTTACTTGTACATCCTAGTTATTAGTATATCCAACATATACCTACGTATAGCCGAATTATTCACATATCCGAATTATTCATATATCCGAATTATTCGTATATCCGTGTTATTCGAATTTCCGAGTTATTCGTATATCCGATTTAAACGAATATCTGAATTGTTCGAATATACGAATATTCGAATTATTCGTCTATCCGAGTTATTCGGATAGCAAATTCCGAATATTCGCTTAATTTTTATTCGGTTACTCGAATACTCGAATATCGTTAACAGCCCTAATCCTAAAGCATGAATATGAATGTTTTAACAAAAATATCCATTTCAAGAATTAGTAAAATCTGACTTTATTTTTGTAAAAAATCATATAAATATTTGCTTCCGCGCCTGAATTTTATAATTCTTCATCATATTTTAACTAAAAGAAAACATTGCAACAAGAAAATTCCTATTTCAAGTGTGGTCGGTATTCTAGAATTCAGCCCATGTAGCTTACAATATACAACGTATTCATCAAGAAAATGTAAATTCTGACTTTATTTTTGTAAGAAATCATATAAATACTTGCTTCCGCGCCCGAATTTTATAATTTTTCATCATATTTTAGCTGAAAGAAAACATTGCAGCAAGTAATCTGCTATTCCAAGTGTGGTAGGTATTCTAGAATCCAGCCCATGTAGCTTACAATATACAACGTATTCATCAAGAATAGGTAAAATCTGACTTTTTTTTGTAAAAAATCATATAAATATTTGCTTCGCCGCCCAAATTTTATAATTTTTTATCATATTTTTGCTAAAAGAAAACATTGCAACATAAAAATTGCTATTTCATTTGTGGTAGGTATTCTAGAATCCAGCATTTGTAGCTTACAATATACAACGTATTCATTAAAATGACCCCCGAAAATTTAATGCTTATTATCTGATTGGTACCACGTTTTGGTCACTTTTGTATGTCTAATGCTTGTTACGGTTTATTTTTGCAATCTGCAATTTATTTAAAATCTAAATCATTTTATTTCCTTATTATCATTTTTGTTCGCAATTTATGGAACTCTTAGGCATTGCTGGTTGATTATTGTCAGGAATATTAATTTTTATATTTTTATACATTTGGGCATGTGCAAGTTTGAGCTAACTCGCAGATTTGAGCGAAGTGATTCATTCTGTTCCTTGATCGTCGCTGTAGTCATATCTCAGTGTCTGGTTATTATTTATCATATTGTTTAGTTTATTGTTGGATAAATTTTAACGTGCCTGTTATTTGGGGATTATAACTGAGGAAAGTACTGGGGAAATAATTGTTCCCGCGGAAAATTGTTCCGGATTTATTGCACTGCGATCATTGAAAAACAACTTAGCCGCCCACCATCTCAGGTATTTACTTTTATTGTTGATTAGCCCAGTTGTAGTATCTATAAAGTATTTTGGTAATAATATTTTGATCATTGTTAATTTACAATCAGTAAAAGTAACTTTTAACTTAATCATCGACCTGGCAATGCTAATTGAGTTCTCCTTTCAGGCTTTTATTCTATTGTATTTACTTTTCTACCACTATCGATATTAATTCGATCTCGATCCGATTTATTGGATGCTTATGGTTGGATTGGGTTGTTGAGCCCTTATTTTTGGTGGATACACATTTTAGTGGAGAATTTTTGGGGAGAATTGGATGACCGGTACCTCGTGTTTCAAGCGGAAATTGTTCGACGCCATTTTGGAACTCGTCACACACTACGTCACTACCGCACACTACGTCACTCCGACGTCATCAGCTCTCCAAACACATGCAGATAAGCTCTATTTTGATTTTTTTTCTTGTTGTTATTTTTAAATATTTTTTTGGATTGATTTTTGAATGTTATGTTATTTAATTACATTTATTTACGCTTATGTTATTATTTTATATGTACTAGCTCACGCGAGTCTCAGAATTTTTTTTTTGAGAGATACTCATTTAGGGATTGTTTCGGTTTAGGAAGGGTTAGGACTGAATTTAACTTATTTCGACGCTTGTTACGCTCGCATTATCCTGATTGGTCGACCAACCACCCGTATTGCGCCTATTTTTGCGTATTATATTTAAAGTCTAAGCTATCTAAACATTCGAAGTCCTCGCTCGTTCGTGCGCCACGCATCCCCTATTTGGTACAGTTTATTCACTTATTAGTATTACCTTTCGTTTATATCTCGCATGAGTTATATAATTCATTCAGAAAATTTGTTAATATAGAGAATTTCGATTTCAAACTTTATTTACATATTCGACAACATAATCACAAAACATTAAATGTAATATTACAAATATTTAATATATCCTACATTTTAATTTCAAACGGAGCTTTATTTGTTTTTTTTTTGAGTTACCTACTATTATCTTTTGATTATCCTGCACAGATTCGTATTTTCGTGGTTGTATACTAGGTTTCCTTTTTTGACAACAACCACGTGGCGCCCTATTATAATTTATACTATTTCATTATTTGAACCACCCCCTTCTCCACTGTCTAAAAGCTGGCGGCCGCATTCACTGTCATCTTGGATGCGTAAGAGCTACAATAATACACGACTGTGTGGTGCACGTAGCAAATTTGGCGCCCAACGTGGGGCGCCCTTGCGTCAAAAAAAAAAATAATAGAAGAGGGCCTTGTTTATTTCATTGTTGTGACCATTATTGTGACCATTATCGTCACTATTGTTGCGTGGCGTGGGGTGGCCATTGTTGCCATTATTATTATATCCATTGTTGCCAGTATTTTGACACCACGGTTAATATTATTATTGTGGACATTGTTAACATTTTATTATAATTTTTTTGTTGTTGCTTTGGTAGAGGAGACGTCTCTCTTCGCACTGCTCTCGCTAGCATAGTGGTATAGTTTTTTTTGTTACTATCGCGGAGAAGGTCTAGCATTGTCGTTTTCTTGTGGCATATTTCTATTGTGTCATTATTGGGGTAGTTTTTATTTCCTTTATTATCCAATTGTTTTTTTTTGTTATTGATTGGGGATGGAGTCCAAATTGGAAATTAACAGGTTAAGTAAGACCGAGCTGAGTTACGAATTGAAAATTCGAGGTGTTAGTGATGATAGCGATGTCTCGTCGATGCGGAAGTCATTGCGGTATCTACTTCGGTTAGAGAAAGACTCAAAACGTACATTGCCAGACTATCCTTTTACCTTTGAGGAGGATCATGAGGCATTAGAACAACAAATCGTTGAGATTAAAAATCTAATAGATTCGTTTAGCGGGACAAAATTCTCATCCGAATATAATAAGTTGATTACAAAAATTACGCATTCGTTAGGTCGAGCCAATCGGTGTGTAAGTAAGACTGCTGATGAGAAGAAGAAGAAATCCGAGCAATTTTCTCAGCTAGTCACGTTACAGTCTAAACTTAAAACCAAGGTTAGGAGTTTGAAACATTCGGCAACACTGTTGAGCAGTACTATATTGGAACAATCCATCTCGGGCGAATTAGCTGTTGTTTCGGATACTTCGACAGTCGAGTCTGATTCCGATATGGAAATTGAATCACCACGTATGGTACTCAAGTCAACCCCCGTGTCTCAATGGGACTTAAAATTCTCCGGGGATACCAAACACATGTCGGTCAATGCATTCTTAGAGCGAGTGGAAGAGCTTCGTCTGGCACGCAACGTATCGAGAGTACAATTATTGCGTACTGCCGTTGACTTGTTCAAGGGCACTGCACTTATCTGGTACCGGGCAAACCGTGAATTATTTAGGACATGGGCTGAACTTGTTGTTGCACTTCGGGATGAGTTCCAACCGGTTGATTACGAAGATAAATTACTTGACGAAATCAAACATCGGACTCAAGGGCCTAACGAGAGTATCGGAATTTACATCGCGGTCATGTCTTCTCTTTTTAGTAGACTTAAGGATAAGCTTTCAGAAGATGTTCGTGTGAATATATTATTGAAGAATATCGCTCCGTTCTACCAAACGCAGCTCGGTTTAGTAGATGTCAAAACTGTCTCCGAATTACTGAGGTTATGTCGACGATTAGAAGCCCGTAAAGTCTCTGTAGAAGCTTATGTTCCACCTCCGCGCCGTAGTCAGGCATATGAACCTGATTTAGCTTACGTTTATACTGATGGTCCACAGGCTTCTCAGCACAAATGTTATAATGTTGAAACGAGTGTTGCGGATCCTTCTAAGTCTCCTTCATTAGTTCAACCTCGCCAATCGTGCTGGAATTGCGGTAAGGCGGGTCATTTGTCCTCGCGTTGTCGTCAGCCTCGTAAGAAGCATTGTTTCCGGTGCGGCAAACCGGATGTTACCTGCCGAGACTGCCCTTCGTGTAGTGTCGCGGGAAACGGTCGTCGGATGCAGCGGTAAACCGGCCGTTGCATCGTTCTAGTGTGGAATCGGTATCTGTTAATTATGTTTTGGATTTCATTTTGTCGCATGCTAAGGACGACGAACGCCCTTATCTACAAGTTTATATTTTCGAAAAATGTTTTTTGGGTTTGTTAGATTCTGGTGCAACTTGCACTATTATGGGGAATCCGGGGTGGATTATGTTGCAAAATTTAAATTTATCGCTGAAGGAATCAGCATCGTTTTGTACGGTCGCGAATGGTCAGCGTTGTGCCTGTATCGGGAGTATTTCGGTGCCGATACGGTTGAGAGACCAAGTTAAAGTTATAGACATTCTTATTGTTCCCGAGTTATCGCATGGCTTAATTCTCGGTACGAATTTTTGGAAGACCATGGGTGTAGTTCCAGATCTCCGCCGAGGAGAATGGAAATTTTCTGGTTCGCCTGAAGTTTCAGTTGATGCTATCAGCTCGCGCAGTTGCCTTACACTTGATCAGGAACGACTGTTGAGCTCGCTTATCGACCGAATATTCAAGGACGTAGACGAGAGTGTTATCGGATGTACCTCGCGAGTCGAACATGAAATAGTTACCGACAGCGAACCAATCAAGCAGAGGTACTATCCTATCTCGCCCGCAATGCAAAAGCATGTGGATAAGGAACTTGAGCTTATGTTAACTCAAGGTATCATTGAAAGGTCGCAGAGTCCTTGGTCGTCGCCTATTCTGCTTGTGCCAAAAAAAGACGGGACTTTCCGGTTTTGCGTTGATTACCGCAAGCTGAATAAGGTTAGCCGTCGTGACGCTTACCCGTTGCCATATGTGTCGGATACTTTGGACAAGTTGCGAGATGCTAGGTACCTAACGTCACTCGACATAAAATCGGCCTATTGGCAAATACCGGTTGCGGAAAATTCGAGACAATATACCGCCTTTACAGTTCCGAATCGCGGTCTTTACCAATTTAAACGTATGCCGTTTGGTCTTCATAATGCTCCCGCGACGTGGCAGCGTTTTATAGATAGAGTCATCGGCGTCGACTTGGAACCGCATGTCTTCGTTTACCTCGACGACATCATTATTGTCACTCAAGACTTCGACAAACATTTAGAAATCCTTGAGGAAGTGTTAGTCCGTTTGACGAAAGCTGGCTTGACCCTGGGACGAGAGAAGTGCCAATTCTGCCGGGATGAATTGAAATATTTAGGCTACGTTGTTAATCGTCAAGGTTTGCACGTAGATCCCGATAAGGTTCGGGCTATTATTGAGATTCCGACACCTCGAAACGTATCGGAAGTACGTAGAGTAGTAGGCATGGCATCGTGGTACCGACGTTTCGTACCCCATTTTTCGTCCGTGATTTCACCATTAACCAATTTGCTTCGCAAGAGGGTAAAATTCGATTGGGATCAATCTTGTTCGGACGCTTGGTCAAAACTTAAAAGTCACTTGGTTTCGTCTCCTATTCTTTCGTGCCCAGACTTTCAAAAAGAATTCACGCTACAAACTGACGCGTCTAATTACGGTTTGGGTGCTGTATTGTCGCAGCAACATGATGACGGAGAAAAGGTCATATGTTATCTCTCTCGCTCTCTCACTCGTCAAGAACAAAAATTTTCTACGACCGAAAAAGAACTTTTAGCCCTTCTGTGGTCTGTCGAAAAACTCCGCCCGTATTTGGAAGGAACTCGCTTTACAGCCATTACCGACCACTATTCGCTCTTGTGGCTTAACAATCTTCAGAACCCTTCCGGACGTCTTGCGCGCTGGTCTGTGAGATTACAGCAGTACGACTTTAACATCGTACACCGGAAAGGGAAGGAACACGTAGTTCCTGACGCCCTGTCTCGTGCCGTCCCTGTCGTCGCGGATGTTAGTGTGGCCGAAGTTAACGATAAGTGGTACAATAAACTTTTAGAATCTGTTTCGCGTGATCCGGTACGTTACCCTGCTTTTCGTATAACTAACGGTGTACTGTACAAATTTGTAAAACATAAGTGGCCAGGTTTGGTCAACGAATGCGATCATTGGAAGAGAGTCATACCGAAAGATGAACGTGCGAAATGTATGATGCTGTGTCACGATATACCGACCAGTGGTCATCTTGGTGTCTTTAAAACTTTTCATCGTGCCGCCCAATCATATTATTGGCCGAAGATGAAGGCCGATATAGCGTCTTATGTACGAAGATGTGTAGTCTGCATTAAAGCAAAACCCAGTCAAAAAGCCCCCACAGGTCAAATGGGTGGCCATTCATTTATCTCTCTTCCATGGGAAATTATTAGTACCGACTTAATCGGTCCCTTGCCGACTTCTTCTCAAGGAAATTCGTTTATTCTCGTTGTGACTGATTGTTTCAGTAAATTTACCGTTTGTTTTCCCCTTCGTAAAGGCACTGCCCCTAATATTGTCCGTCGTATGGAGAACGACGTCTTTTTACTATTCGGTGTACCTCGTGTTATCATTATGGATAATGGTAAGCAATTTCGATCGAAGGAATTCCTCAAATTATGCTCCACGTATAAAGTTAAACCTGCGTTTACTTCATTTTATCACCCCCAGGCAAACCCTACCGAACGAGTCAATAGGGTGTTGAAAACAATGCTCACTTCTTATGTAGCCGACTCGCAGAGATCCTGGGATAAAATCCTCCCTCAAATTTCTTGTGCACTCCGCACTGCGGTTCATGAAGCTACCGGACATAGCCCCTACTTCATTAATTTTGGGCGGGAGATGTTGTTGTCAGGTGATTGTCATAGGGTCCGATTGGACAGCCCTGAAACTGACACTTCCGATGGAAAGAAACTAGCCGACCGCTCTCATCATTTTACGAAGCTGTATGAGGATGTCCAATCACGCTTACAGAAGGCTTATACCAAGTCTAAAACTCGATATGATCTTCGTCGCCGTGTAGTCAATTATTCTCCTAATCAGCTTGTATGGCGAAAAAATTTTGTTCTGTCGGATGCCACGAAATATTTTTCGGCTAAATTAGCAGACAAGTACGTAGGTCCCTTTATGATACATAAGAAGGTAGCGCAAGATAATTATCAGCTGAAGAGCTTAGAAGGTGAAATACTCACTGGCACTTGGAGCAGCCAACACCTTAAGGAACATCCCGAAATCGACCCTGGTTAGAAATCATTAAAGAGTATTCTATCGGTCCCGTATTTTGTTCTGACCCTCGCATTAGATACGGCTTACGATCTATTGTTCTTTGGATATTTCCGTTTTCTTTCTTTTGTATCTCTCTCGTATCACTGGGAGCCATCTTCGGTGGTGAAGAGAATTGTCGGTTACATTCCTTATCAATTCCGAATAGGAAATTTTAGTTGCCACGAAAATTTCCTCGACAGGTAAGAGGGGGAATTGTTACGGTTTATTTTTGCAATCTGCAATTTATTTAAAATCTAAATCATTTTATTTCCTTATTATCATTTTTGTTCGCAATTTATGGAACTCTTAGGCATTGCTGGTTGATTATTGTCAGGAATATTAATTTTTATATTTTTATACATTTGGGCATGTGCAAGTTTGAGCTAACTCGCAGATTTGAGCGAAGTGATTCATTCTGTTCCTTGATCGTCGCTGTAGTCATATCTCAGTGTCTGGTTATTATTTATCATATTGTTTAGTTTATTGTTGGATAAATTTTAACGTGCCCGTTATTTGGGGATTATAACTGAGGAAAGTACTGGGGAAATAATTGTTCCCGCGGAAAATTGTTCCGGATTTATTGCACTGCGATCATTGAAAAACAACTTAGCCGCCCACCATCTCAGGTATTTACTTTTATTGTTGATTAGCCCAGTTGTAGTATCTATAAAGTATTTTGGTAATAATATTTTGATCATTGTTAATTTACAATCAGTAAAAGTAACTTTTAACTTAATCATCGACCTGGCAATGCTAATTGAGTTCTCCTTTCAGGCTTTTATTCTATTGTATTTACTTTTCTACCACTATCGATATTAATTCGATCTCGATCCGATTTATTGGATGCTTATGGTTGGATTGGGTTGTTGAGCCCTTATTTTTGGTGGATACACATTTTAGTGGAGAATTTTTGGGGAGAATTGGATGACCGGTACCTCGTGTTTCAAGCGGAAATTGTTCGACGCCATTTTGGAACTCGTCACACACTACGTCACTACCGCACACTACGTCACTCCGACGTCATCAGCTCTCCAAACACATGCAGATAAGCTCTATTTTGATTTTTTTTCTTGTTGTTATTTTTAAATATTTTTTTGGATTGATTTTTGAATGTTATGTTATTTAATTACATTTATTTACGCTTATGTTATTATTTTATATGTACTAGCTCACGCGAGTCTCAGAATTTTTTTTTTGAGAGATACTCATTTAGGGATTGTTTCGGTTTAGGAAGGGTTAGGACTGAATTTAACTTATTTCGACGCTTGTTACGCTCGCATTATCCTGATTGGTCGACCAACCACCCGTATTGCGCCTATTTTTGCGTATTATATTTAAAGTCTAAGCTATCTAAACATTCGAAGTCCTCGCTCGTTCGTGCGCCACGCATCCCCTATTTGGTACAGTTTATTCACTTATTAGTATTACCTTTCGTTTATATCTCGCATGAGTTATATAATTCATTCAGAAAATTTGTTAATATAGAGAATTTCGATTTCAAACTTTATTTACATATTCGACAACATAATCACAAAACATTAAATGTAATATTACAAATATTTAATATATCCTACATTTTAATTTCAAACGGAGCTTTATTTGTTTTTTTTTTGAGTTACCTACTATTATCTTTTGATTATCCTGCACAGATTCGTATTTTCGTGGTTGTATACTAGGTTTCCTTTTTTGACAACAACCACGTGGCGCCCTATTATAATTTATACTATTTCATTATTTGAACCACCCCCTTCTCCACTGTCTAAAAGCTGGCGGCCGCATTCACTGTCATCTTGGATGCGTAAGAGCTACAATAATACACGACTGTGTGGTGCACGTAGCATGCTTTAAACCATCCATAGTATAGATTCTAAAGCATGAATATGAATATTTTAACAAAAATATCCATTTCAAGAATAGGTAAAATCTGACTAAATTTTTGTAAAAAATCATATAAATATTTGCTCCCGCGCCCGAATTTTATAATTCTTCATTATATTTTAGCTAAAGGAAAATATTGCAACAAGAAAAATGCTATTTCAAGTGTAGTAGGTATTCTAGAATCCAGCTCATGTAGCTTACAGTATACAATGTATTCATAAAGAAAAGGTAAAATCTGACTTTATTTTTGTAAAAAATCATATAAATGTTTGCTTCCGCGCTCGAATTTTATAATTTTTTATCTTATTTTGGCTAAATGAAAACATTGCAACAAAAAAATTGCTATTTCAAGTGTTGTAGGTATTCTAGAATCCAGCCCATGTAGCTTACAAAATAAATGTATTTATTAACATGACACCCGAAAAATTAATGTTTATTTTCTGATTGGTACTACGTTTTGGTCACTTTTGCATGTCCAATGCTTAAAACCTACCATAGTACAGATCCTAAAGCATGAATATAAATGTTTTAACAAAAATATCCATATCAAGAATAGGTAAAATCTGAAATTATTATTGTAAAAAATCATATAATTATTTTCTTCCGCGCCCGAATTTTATAATTCTTTATCATATTTTAGCTAAAAGAAAACATTGCAACAAGAAAAATGCTATTTCAAGAGTAGTAGGTATTCTAGAATCCAGCTCATGTAGCTTACAGTATACAATGTATTCATAAAGAAAAGGTAAAATCTGACTTTATTTTTGTAAAAAATCATATAAATGTTTGCTACCGCGCCCGAATTTTATAATTCTTTATCATATTTTAGTTAAAAGAAAACATTGCAACAAGAAAAATGCTATTTTAAGTGTTGTAGTTATTCTAGAATCCAGCCCATGTAGCTTACAATATACAACGTATTCATCAAGAATAGGTAAAATCTGATTTTATTTTTGTTAAAAATCATATATATATATATATATATATATATATATATATATATATATACATTTGCTTCCGCGCCCGAATTTTATAATTCTTCATCATATTTAAGCTGAAAAAAAAAAAACATTGAAACAAGAAAATTGCTATTTCAAGTCTGGTAGGTATTCTTGAATCCAGCCCAAATAGCTTACAATATACAACGTATTCATCAAGAAAAGGTAAAATCTAAATTATTTTTGTAAAAAATCATATAAATATTTGCTTCCGCGCCCGAATTTTATAATTTTCATCATTTTTTAGCTAAAAGAAAACATTGCAACAAGAAAATTGTTATTTCATGTGTGGTAGGTATTCTAGAATCTAGCTTATGTAGCTTACAATATACAACGTATTCATTAAAATGACACCCGAAAATTGAATGTTTATTATCTGATTGGTACCACTTTTTGGTCACTTTTGCATGTCCAAAGCTTAAAACCATCCATAGTATAGATCCTAAAGCATGAATATGAATGTTTTAACAAAAATATCCGTTTCAAGAATTGGTAAAATCGACTTTATTTTTGTAAAAAATCATATAAATATTTGCTTTCGCGCCTGAATTTTTTTATTCTTCATCATATTTTAGCTAAAAGAAAACATTGCAACAAGAAAATTGCTATTTCAAGTGTGGTAAGTATTCTAGAATCCAGCCCATGTAGCTTACAATATACAACGTATTCACCAAGAAAATGTAAAATCTGACTTTATTTTTGTAAGAAATCATATAAATACTTGCTTCCGCGCCCGAATTTTATAATTTTTCATCATATTTTAGCTGAAAGAATACATTGCAACAAGAAAATTGCTATTTCAAGTGTAGTAGGTATTCTAGAATCCAGCCCATGTAGCTTAAAATATACAACGTATTTATCAAGAAAAGGTAAAATCTGACTTTATTTTTGTAAAAACTCATATAAATATTTGCTTTCGCGCCCGAATTTTACAATTCTTTATTATATTTTAGCTAAAAGAAAACATTGCAACAAGAAAATTGCTATTTCAAGTGTAGTAGGTATTCTAGAATCCAGCCTATGTAGCTTACAATATACAACGTATTCATCTAGAAAAGGTAAAATCTGACTTAATTTTTGTAAAAAATCATATAAATATTTGCTTCCGCGCCCGAATTTTATAATTTTCATCATTTTTTAGCTAAAAGAAAACATTGCAACAAGAAAATTGTTATTTCATGTGTGGTAGGTATTCTATAATCCAGCTCATGTAGCTTACAATATACAACGTATTCATTAAAATGTCACCCGAAAATTGAATGTTTATTATCTGATTGGTACCACGTTTTGGTCACTTTTGCATGTCCAATGCTTAAAACCATCCATAGTATAGATCCTAAAGCGTGAATATGAATGTTTTAACAAAAATATCCATTTCAGGAATAGGTAAAATCTGACTTTATTTTTGCAAAAAATCATATAATTATTTGCTTCCGCGCCCGAATTTTATAATTCTTTATCATATTTTAGCTAAAACGAAACATTGCAACAAGAAAATTGCTATTTTCAAGTGTGGTAGGTATTGTAGAATCCCGCCCATGTAGCTAACAATATACAACGTATTCATCAAGAATAGGTAAAATCTGACTTTATTTTTGTAAAAAATCATATAAATATTTGCTTCTGCGCCCGAATTTTATTATTCTTCATCATATTTTAGCTAAAAGAAAACATTGCAACAAGAAAACTACTATTTCAAGTGTGGTAGGTATTGTAGAATCCCGCCCATGTAGCTAACAATATACAACGTATTCATCAAGAATAGGTAAAATCTGACTTTATTTTTGTAAAAAATCATATAAATATTTGCTTCCGTGCCCAAATTTTATAATTCTTTATCATATTTTAGCTAAAAGAAAACATTGCAACAAGAAAATTGCTATATCAAGTGTGGTAGGTATTCTAGAATCCAGACCATGTAACTTACAATATACAACGTATTCATTAAAATAACACCCGAAAATTGAATGTTTACTATCTGACTGGTACCACGTTTTAGTAACATTTGCATGTCCAATGCTTAAAACCATCCATAGTATAGATATTAAAGCATGAATATGAATGTTTTAACAAAAATATCCATTTCAAGAATAGGTAAAATCTGACTATATTTTTGTAAAAAATCATATAAATATTTGCTTTCGCGCCTAAATTTTATAATACTTTATCATATTTTAGCTGAAAGAAAACATTGCATCTAGAAAATTGCTATTTCAAGTGTGGTAGGTATTCTAGAATCCAGCCCATGTAGCTTACAATATACAACGTATTCATCAAGAATAAGTAAAATCTGACTTTATTTTTGTAAAAAATCATATAAATATTTGCTTCCACGCCCGAATATTATAATTCCTTATTATATTTTAACTAAAAGAAAACGTTGCAACAAGAAAATTGCTATTTCAAGTATGGTAGGTATTCTAGAATCCAGTCCATGTAGCTTACACTATACAACGTATTCATTAAAATTACACCCGAAAATTGAATCTTTACTATGTGATTGGTACGACGTTTTGGTCACGTTTGCATGTTCAATGCTTAAAACCATCCATAGTATAGATCCTAAAGCATGAATATGAATGTTTTATCAAAAATATCTATTACAAGAATAGGTAAAATCTGACTTTATTTTTGTAAAAATTTATATAAATATTTGCTTCCGCGCCCAAATTTATAATTCTTTATCATATTTTAGCTAAAAGAAAACATTGCAACAAGAAAATTGCTATTTCAAGTGTGGTAGGTATTCTAGAATCCAGCCCATGTATGTTACAATATGCATCGTATTCATCAAGAATAGGTAAAATCTGACTTTATTTTTGTAAAAATTCATATAAATATTTGCTTCCGCGCCCGGTTTTTATAATTCTTTATCATATTTTAGTTAAAAGGAAACATTGCAACAAGAAAATTGCTATTTCAAGTGTGGTAGGTATTATAGAATCCAGTTCATGTAGCTTACAATATACAACGTATTTATTAAAATGACACCCGAAAATTGAATGTTTATTTTTTGATTGGTACCACGTTTTGGTCACTTTTGTATGTCTAATGCATAAAACCATCCATAGTATAGATCCTAAACCATGAATATGAATGTTTAAACAAAAATATCCAATTCAAGAATAGGTAAAATTTGACTTTATTTTTGAAAAATATCATATAAATATTTGCTTTCGCGCATGATTGTAATAATTCTTCATCATACTTTAGGTAAAAGTAAACATTGCAACAAGAAAATTGCTATTTCAAGTGTGGTAGGTATTCTAGAATTTTCTTGTTGCAATGTTTTCTTTTAGCTAAAATATGATAAAAAACTATAAAAATCGTGCGCGGAAGCAAATATTTATATGATTTGTTACAAAAATAAAGTTAGATTTTACCTTGATGAATACGTTGTATAATGTAAGCTACATGAGCTGGATTCTAGAATACATAACACACTTAAAATAGCAATTTTCTTGTTGCAATGTTTTCTTTTAGCTAACATATGATGAAGAATTATAAAATTCGGGCGCGAAAGCATATATTTATATGATTTTTTACAAAAATATATTCAGATTTTACCTACTCTTCATGAATACGTTGTACATTGTGAGCTACATGGGCTAGATTCTAGAATACCTACCACACTTGAAATAGCAATTTTCTTGTTGCAATGTTTTGTGACGAAGCATCACGATGCAGTTTTATTTGAACAGTATTTTTGAACGTAAATTGGAAGTCAAATTTACCGCAGCTCTACCTTCCAAATATTTTAAAACTATTGCCTGGACTTTGCATTCGAATCAAGCAACCGCGCAAGGCCAGCGTGCGCATGTCTAGTAATGGCAGATCAACATGGAGTTTTATTTGTTTATATTGTGGTTTTGTGAAGTTGTTCTACAACCATTACTCTGATTTTCTTGATTCGAACACTATAAGATGCAAGATAATGCTACGTAGTGTAGTGCCAAACACATCGCAGTGGTTATTGTGAAAGTGGTGTTTTGAAAAACATAACCATCGAACATGTGTTTGGATTGTAGTTAAGTTACTCGTTCAGTTAATTAACTCGTTTAGTGACTTAAGGCAATAGTAAGTGTTTTTATTACTGTTTGTATCGTATTGTATTTAAATGTTATTTATTTATATTTATTTATATATGATATTTGTAATTGTTTTGTTACTATGTTTACCTCGGATGATGGGTACGAGGGGAAGGGGTGAACATTTTTATAAAAACGCGGTCGTTGACCGACTCAGGGCTTTTTTTTAGTGAGTTTTTGGCCAAATAAAGACGTAACAAATAAAAGTTGTGAAGCAGAGTTTTTTATTCGAATTATTTTCAGTTGTTATCCTATCCTTCCACTGGTGAACGTAAGGTAAGTGGAAGTGAAGTATTTATAGGAAAATTGGAATAGTGTTTTGCCGTTTTTCACATCTGTATGTGAGCAAAACGTGTGTGTGAGAAAATCGTTCATTTTCATCCCGTGCACGAGTTGTGCGATGGTTGCGATAGTTTGTGAATTCCAATTACTAGGGACAGAGAAGAACTAGTAATTGCGCTACCACTATCAAGATACTTTTGGATGAATTTCGGCGTAGAAAGAATCCTCGAAACCGTCATTTTGCTTCGTGAACTGCGGAAAAGGATTCGGCTTGTCCATCGGCCACCGCCAGGACTAATCAAGGATAGTTCTGCTGAATTTGGTTTTGCGTTCGTTTTTACCTCGCCCTCGCATCGCGTGCACGTGGGTTAGCGAGCAACGCAGGTTGTAAGAATAACCGATTTTTATTCTAAATTTATTTATGATTTTATTTACGTCTTTTTACTATCTTTTTTGGAAAGTCGTTTCGTGATGTTGTGTTCAAGCGAGCGACCACAACCAATGTTGGAATCCGAACCTTGGACATTTTTCTCCATTGAGATATCCGTGGCCGTCGTCACTGGAAGCCTGCGAGTTAGACGTCTCTACCGTTACGTAGAGTGGCGCCCGAGATTTGGCAAGAAGTAGTGCGACAGCGTTTGTATATTTTATTATACCGTGCCTATCGACTAATTATTGTGCTTTTGCACGAGTTATTGTTTTGTAGGCTGTGACGACGTATTTTACATTGTGTGACGCGAAGGTAACGCCGTAGTCCGTAACACGTTTTCGAGAACGATAGGGACTGACGACGTAACGACGTCACAGTTTTCTTTTAGCTAAAATATAATGAAGAATTATAAAATTCGAGATGTCAGATTTTACCTATTCCTAAAATGGATATTTTTGTTAAATCATTCATAATCATGCTTTAGTATCTATACTATGGATAGATTAAGCATTTCACATGAAAAAGTGACCACAACGTGGTACCAGTCAGATAATAAACATTCAAATTTCAGGTGTCATTTTAATGAATACGTTGTATACTGTAACCTACATGGGCTGGATTCTAGAATACCTACCACACTTGACATGGCAATTTTCTTGTTGCAATGTTTTCTTTTAGCTAAAATATGATAAAGAATTATAAAATTTGGGCGCGGAAACAAATATTTATATGAATTTTTACAAATATAGAAGCAGATTTGTCCTATTCTTGATGAATACGTTGTATATGGTAAGCTACATGGGCTGGATTCTAGAATACCTACCACACTTAAAATGGCAATATTTTGGTTGCAATGTTTTCTTTTAGCCAAACTATGATGAAGAATTATAAAATTCGAGCGCGGAAGCAAATATTTATATGATTTTTTACAAAAACAAAGTCAGATTATACCTTTTCTTGAAATGGATATTTTTGTTAAAGCATTCGTATTCATGCATTAGGATCTATACTATGGATGGTTTTAAGCATTGGACATGCAAAAGTGACCAAAACGTGGTACCAATCAGATAATAAATATTCAATTTTCGGGTGTAATTTTAATGAATACGTTGTATATTGTAAGCTACATGTGCTGGATTCTAGTATACCTACCATACTTGAAATAGCAATTTTCTTGTTGCAATGTTTTCTTTTAGCTAATATATGATGAAGATTTATAAAATTCGGGCGCGGAAGCAAATATTTATATGATTTCTTATAAAAATAAAGTCAGGTTTTACCTATTCGTGATGAATACGTTGTATATTGTAAGCTACATGGGCTGGATTCTAGAATACCTATTACACTTGAAATAGCACTTTTCTTGTTGCAATGTTTTCTTTTAGCTAAAATATGATAAACGATTATAAAATTCGGGCGCGGAAGGAAATATTTATATGATTCTTTACAAATATAAAGTCACATTTTACCTATTCTTGATGAATACGTTGTATATTGTAAGTTACATGGGCTGGATTCTAAAATACCTACCACACTTGAAATAGAAATTTTCTTGTTGCAATGTTTTCTTTAAGCTAAAATATGATGAAGAATTATAAATATCGGGCGCGGAAGCAAATATTTATATGATTTTTTACAAAAATAAAGTCAGATCTTGCTTATTCTTGAAATGGATATTTTTGTTAAAACATTCATATTCATGCTTTAGGATCTATACTATGGATAATTTTAGCATTGGACATGCAAAAGTGACCAAAACGTGGTACCAATCAGATAATAAACATTCAATTTTCGGGTGTCATTTTAATGAATAAGTTGTATATTCTAAGCTACATGGGCTGGATTCTAGAATACGTACCACACTTGAAATAGCAATTTTCTTGTTGCAATGTTATCCTTTAGCTAAATTATGTTAAAGAATTATAAAATTCGGGCGCGGAAGCAAATATTTATATGATTTTTTACAAAAATAACGTCAGATTTCACCTATTCCTGATGAATACGTTGTATATTGTAAACTACATGGGTTGGATTCTAGAATACGTACCACATTGAAATAGCAATTTTCTTGTTGCAATGTTTTCTTTTATCTAAAATATAATGAAGAATTATAAAAATCGGGCGCGGAAGCAAATATTTATATTATTTTTTACAAAAATAAAGTCAGATTTTACCTATTCTTAAAATGAATATTTTTGTTAAAACCTTCATATTCATGCTTTATGATCTATACTATGAATCGTTTTAAACATTGTGACGAAGTGCTCGTCACAATGCACACATACCTGCCTTCCTCGTTGCTCCACCAGGTCACCACACCGACTTTACGAGGTCCGGACCGCACACCAGGTCAAGCGAACCCGCCGTCGAAACCAGTAGCCGCCAACCGCTGGAAACACCTTCAGGAGGCGGTGCGACATCTCCAACAGTCTGCCGGATTCCCGAATAGTCGCCGGGAAACACTTTTGTAAAAAGCACATGGCCGGAGACATAACCTCAAGAACACGTGGGTCTAAACTTGCACCAATATTTAACCTACAACCACAGCACTTGGGGAAACAATAATAAATACATTTTAACACTTACCGCTGTTACTTTTCTTTATCTTTTCGTGTTATTTTTACAGTTTTCAAATTTTCACAAAAACACCTGTTCGCCGCGCCAGCGCGTGCGCGCGACCGCAGTACTGCCAACTTCAAACACAAAACGCTTCGAAGGACCGAATTCCCATGATATATTTTTATAAAATATATAAATCAGATCAAATACAATACAAAACTCTGTAAAGCCAAGGGAAGTGATTTTGCGAATTTTTAAAATAAAAATCAATTTATTAAACGAAAATAACAATACATAAAGTCAATCTGTCTCACTTTAAAATCAATAGCTAGAGGATTAATTAAATTTCGGGTATAAATACGACCGCCGGGGCCGTATTTCTTGAGTCTACGACGACTATAACGTCTAACAGTCAGCCGAGAAGAGTTCCAGTCCGTTTCCGCACCGTTCTGTTCCGAATCGAGTCTTTTTGTAAGTTGCTTGTTCATTTTTGCATTTTTTCTTGAATTCCGCTGCTGTCAGAGGATACAGGTTGGTAGCTTCTACCGCCGTTCCTCAGAGCCTTCAGCTCGCTGCATTCCACGCCTAAGGGGAAACTCCGTAGGTGGTTACAACCGCGTGTTTCTACGGCTGTCGGGCAGATCCGCGTTTTAACTTAGTACTTTTTTTCTCTTTTCTCATTACTTTACGTTCCGTAGTTATCGGAGAAGACCCGTTGGTGGTTCCCCACCGCGAACTCCGTCGACGGCTGAATAGAACCGCGATTAGTTTGTCACTATTTCACTTCCTACGGCTCAGTAAAACACTAGGTGTAGTAATTTTAGTACAATAAAATATTAAACTTACTTTTGTCTGTCTGTGCTCTAAACCTTGACCCGACCGACCTAGAGCTTCCGTAGCACACGTCACTTTCCTCGCAGGTTCCGCAGATTGGCGCCCGAGAACAACCCGACATCCTGCAAGAGAACCCACGACATCGCGGACCAACAACATCCCGCAGCGGCCCAAGTGATCGTCGCAACATTGGACATGCAAATGTGACCAAAACGTAGTACCAATCAGATAATAAACATTTAATTTTCGGGTGTCATTTCAATGAATACGTTGTATATTTTAAGCTATATGGGCTGGATTAAAAAATACCAACTACACTTGAAATAGCAATTTTCTTGTTGCAATGTTTTCTTTTAGCTAAAATATGATAAAAAATTATAAAATTCGGGCGCGGAAGTAAATATTTATATGATTTTTTACAAAAATAAAGCCACATTTTACCGATTCTTGATGAATACGTTGTATATTGTAAGATACATGTGCTGGATTCTAAAATACCTACCACACTTGAAATAGCAATTTTTTGTTGCAATGTTTTCTTTTAACAAAATATGATAAAAAATTATAAAATTCGGGCGCGGAAGTAAATATTTATATGATTTTTTTACAAAAATAATGTCAAAATTTACCTTTTCTTGATGAATACGTTCTATATTGTAAGCTACATGGGCTGGATTCTAGAATACCTACAACATTTAAAAAAGCAATTTTCTTGTTGCAATGTTTTCTTTTAGCTAAAGTACGATGAAAAATTATAAAATTCGGGAGCGGAAGCAAATATTTAAATGATTTGTTACAAAAATAAAGTCAGATCTTGCCTATTCTTGAAATGGATATTTTTGTTAAAACATTCATATTCATGCTTTAGGATCTATACTATGGATAATTTTAGCATTGGACAAGCAAAAGTGACCAAAACGTGGTACCAATCAGATAATAAATATTCAATTTTCAGGTGTCATTTTAATGAATAAGTTGTATATTATAAGCTACATGGGCTGGATTCTAGAATACCTGCCACACTTGAAATAGCAATTTTCTTGTTGCAATGTTTTCCTTTACCTAAAACATGATGAAGAATTATAAAATTCGGGCGCGGAAGTAAATACTTATATGTTTTTTTACAAAAATAAAGTCAGATATTACCAATTCTTGATAAATACGTTGTATATTGTGAGCTACATGTGCTGGATTCTAGAATACCTACCACACATAAAAAAGCAATTTTCTTGTTGCAATGTTTTCTTTTAGCTAAATAATGATGAAGAATTATAAAATTCGGGCTCGGAAGCAAATATTTATATAATTTTTTACAAAAATATAGTCAGATTTTACACATTCTTGAAATGGATATTTTTGTTAAAACATTCATATTCATGCTTTATGATTTATACTATGGTTGATTTTAAGCATAGGACATGCAAAAGTGACCAAAACGTTTTACTAATCTGATAATAATCATTCAAGTTTCGGGTGTCATTCTAATGAATACGTTGTATATTGTAAGCTACATGGGCTAGATTCTAGAATACCTACCACACTTGCAATAGAAATATTCTTATTGCAATGTTTTCTTTTAGCTAAAATATGATAAAAAATTATAAAATTCGGGCGCGGAAGCAAATATTTATATGATTCTTTAAAAATATAAAGTCACATTTTACCTATTCTTGATGAATACGTTGTATATTGTAAGCTACATGGGCTGGATTCTAGAATACGTGCCACACTTGAAATAGCAATTTTCTTGTTGCAATGTTTTCCTTTACCTAAAACATGATGAAGAATTATAAAATTCGGGCGCGGAAGTAAATACTTATATGTTTTTTTACAAAAATAAAGTCAGATATTACCTATTTTTGATAAATACGTTGTATATTGTGAGCTACATGGGCTGGATTCTAGAATACGTACAACACTTGAAATAGCAATTTTATTGTTGCAATGTTTTCTTTTAGCTAAAATACGATAAAGAATTATAAAATTCCGGCGCGGAAGTAAATATTTATATGATTTTTTACAAATATAAAGTTAGATTTTACCTATTCTTGATGAATACGTTGTATATTGTAAGCTATATGGGCTGGATTCTATAATAGCTACCACATTTGAAATAGCAATTTTCTTGTTGCAATGTTTTGTTTTAGCTAAATTATGATGAAGAATTATAAAATTCGGGCTCGGAAGCAAATGTTTATATGATTTTTTACAAAAATAAAGTCAGATTTTACCTATTCTTAAAATGGATATTTTTGTTAAAACATTCTTATTCATGCTTAAGGATCTATACTATGAATGGTTTTAAGCATTGGACATGCAAAAGTGACCAAAACGTAGTACCAATTAGATAATAAACATTCAATTTTCGGGTGTCATTTTAATGAATACGTTGTATTTTGTAAGCTACATGAGCTGGATTCTAGAAAACCTACCACACTTGAAATAGCAATTTTCTTGTTGCAATGTTTTCTTTTAGCTAAAATATGATTAAAAATTATAAAATTCGGGCGCGGAAGTAAATATTTATATGATTTTTTACAAAATATAGTCAGATTTTACTTATTCTTGAAATGGATATTTTTGTTAAAACATTCATATTCATGCTTTATGATTTATACTATGGTTGGTTTTAAGCATTGGACATGCAAAACTGACCAAAACGTGTTACTAATCAGATAATAAACATTAAATTTTTGGGTGTCATATTAATGAATAAGTTGTATATTGTAAGCTACATGGGCTGGATTCTAGAATACCTGCCACACTTGAAATAGCAATTTTCTTGTTGCAATGATTTCTGTTAGCTAAAATATAATGAAGAATTATAAAATTCGGGCGCGGAAGTAAATATTTATATGATTTTTTACAAAAATAAAGTCAGATTTTACCTTTTCTTGATGAATACGTTGTATATTGGAAGCTACATGGGCTGGATTCTAGAATACCTATTACACTTGAAATAGCAATTTATTTGTTGCAATGTTTTCTTTTAGCTAAAATATGATGAAGAATTATAAAATTCGGGCGCGGAAGCAATATTTATATAATTTTTTACTAAAATAAAGTCATATTTTACCTATTCTTAAAATGAATATTTTCGTTAACACATTCATATTCATGCTTTAGGATCTATACTATGGATAATTTTAGTATTGGACATGCAAAAATGACAAAAACGTGGAACCAATCATATAATAAACATTAAATTTTCGAGTGTCATTTTAATGAATAAGTTGTATATTGTAAGCTACATGGGCTGGATTCTAGAATACCTACCACACTTGAAATAGCAATTTTCATGTTGCAATGATTTCTTTTAGCTAAAATATGATGAAGAATTATAAAATTCGGACGCAAAAGCAAATACTTATATGATTTTTCACAAAAATAAAATCAGATTTTACCTATTCTTGATGAATACGTTGTATTTTGCAAGCTACATGGGCTGGATTCTAGAATACCTACTACACTTGAAATAGCAGTTTATTTGTTGCAATGTTTTACTTTAGTTAAAATATGATAAAAAATTATAAAATTCGGGCGCGGAAGTAAATATTTATATGATTTTTTACAGAAATGAAGTCAGATTTTACCTATTCTTGAAATGGATATTTTTGTTAAAACATACATATTCATGCTTTAGGATCTATACTATGGATGGTTTTCAGCATTAGACATGCAAAAGTGACTAAAACGTGGTACCAATCAGATAATAAACAATAAATTTTTGGGTGTCATTTCAATGAATACGCTGTATATTGTAAGCTACATGGGCTGAATTCTAGAATACCTACCACACATGAATTAGCAATTTTCTTGTTGCAATGTTTTCTTTAGCTAAAATATGAGAAAGAATTATAAAATCCGGGTGCGAAAGCAAATATTTATATGATTTTTTACAAAAATAAAGTGAAATTTTACCTATTCTTCTTGAATACGTTGTATATGGTAAGCTACATGGGCTGGATTGTAGAACACCAACCACACTTAAAATAGCAATTTTCTTGTGGCAATGTTTTCTTTTAGCAATAATATGATAAAGAATTATAAAATTCGGGCGCGGAAGAAAATATTTATATGATTTTTTACAAAAATAAAGTCAGATTTTACCTATTCTTGATGAATATGTTGTATATTGTAATCTACATGTGCTGAATTCTATAATACCTACCACACTTGAAATAGCAATTTTCTTGTTGCAATGTTTTCCTTTAGCTAAAATATGATGAAGAATTATATAATTCGGTCACGGAAGCAAATACTTATATGATTTTTCACAAAAATAAAATCAGATTTTACCTATTCTTGATGAATACGTTGTATTTTGCAAGCTACATGGGCTGGATTCTAGAATACCTACCACACTTGAAATAGCAGTTTATTTGTTGCAATGTTTTACTTTAGTTAAAATATGATAAAAAATTATAAAATTCGGGCGCGGAAGTAAATATTTATATGATTTTTTACAGATATAAAGTAAGATTTTACCTTTTTTTTAAATTCGGGCGCTGAATATGAATATGAATTTTTACAAAAATAAAGTGAGATTTTGCCTATTCTTGACATGGATATTTTTGTTAAAACATTCATATTTAGGCTTTAGGATCTATACTATGGATAATTTTAGCATTGTACATGCAAAAGTGACCAAAACGTTGTACCAATCAGATAATAAACATTTAATTTTCGGGTGTCATTTTAATGAATACGTTGTAAGCTACATGGGATGGATTCTAGAATAACTACCACACTTGAAATAGCAATTTTCTTGTTGCAATGTTTTCTTTTACCTAAAATATGATGAAGAATTTTAAAATTCGGGCGCGGAAGCAAATATTTATATGATTTTTTACAAAAATGAAGTCAGATTTTACCTATTCTTGAAATGGATATTTTTGTTAAATCATTCATATTCATGCTTTAGGATCTATACTAAGGATGGTTTTAAACATTGGACATGCAAAAGTGACCAAAACGTGGTACCAATCAGATAGTAAACATTCAATTTTCGGGTGTCATTTTAATGAATACGTTGTAAGCTACATAAGCTGGATTCTAGAATAACTACCACACTTGAAATAGCAATTTTCTTGTTGCAATGTTTTCTTTTAGCTAAAATATGATAAGGAACTATAAAATTCGGGCGCGGAAGCAAATATTTATATGAATTTTTACAAAAATTAAGTCAGATTTTACCTATTCTTAAAATGGATATTTTTGTTAAAACATTCATATTCATGCTTTAGGATCTATACTATGGATGGTTTTAAGCATTAGACATGCAAAAGTGACCAAAACGTGGTACTAATCAGATAATAAACAATAAATTTTTGAGTGTCATTTTAATGAATACGTTGTATATTGTAAGCTACATGGGCTGGATTCTAGAATACCAAGCACACTTGAATTAGCAATTTTCTTGTTGCAATGTTTCTTTAGCTAAAATATGATAAAGAATTATAAAATTCAGGTGCGGAAGCCAATATTTATATGATTTTTTCCAAAAATAAAGTTAAATTTTACCTATTCTTGTTAAATACGTTGTATATTGTAAGCTATATGGGCTGGATTCTAGAACACCAACCACACTTGAAATAGCAATTTTCTTGTTGCAATGTTATTTTTTACCTAAAATATGATGAAGAATTATAAAATACGGGCGCGGAAGCAAATATTTATATGATGTTTTACAAAAATAAAGTCAGAATTTACCTTTTCTTGATGAATACGTTGTATATTGTAAGTTACATGGGCTGGATTCATGAATACCTATAACACTTGAAATAGCAATTTTTTTGTTGCAATGTTTTCTTTTAGCTAAAATATGATAAAGAATTATAAAATTCGGGCGCGGAATCAAATATTTATTTGATTTTTTACAAAAAGAAAGTCAGATTTTGCCTACTCTTGAAATGGATATTTTTGTTAAAACATTCATATTCATGCTTTAGGATCTATACTGTTCTAAGCGAACAGTCAACCAAATCAAACGTGCGCACCGAGTGTAAATCAAACGAAAACTTTTAATTACCCGCGCCATAGGCGTAACAAACAGGATAAACTTAATAATAATATCAGTAAAAGAATCATATAAATAGTGACAATACCACACAGAACTCTCTTCGGAGAGTCTCTGTTCACCTGAAAACATGGCTTTAACCCAACGTGGAACGTCAAAACAACAAAAAACCATAACGATGACCCAGCTAATTACAAGGGATGCTCAGCATATCAAAATCTTATAAAAACTAATAATCAACATCAACGACAACAAATACAGCACAACAATCCAACCGAAAATAACCAAACAGAACCATCCTCTTACTCCCAAAACAATCCTAAATCATACGCTAACAGAACCAAAAATCTAGCACAAAATAACAGAACCCTAAATACCGACAATACTGATAAAGACAACGCACAAACTATAATTTCCTCCTTGCTACAATCAATTATGAACCTTATTCTCCCTTATATAGAAAAACTAAAATCCTTTTTTACCACACTGCTATCTAACATCCTTCTCAATGGCAGCAAATAATAAACGCTTCATCAAGCAGATCACAATACTAAATTATAATGCTAATGGAATAAAAAGACAAAAATATGAGTTCACAGAATTTCTCTCAAGAAACAACATAGATATAGCATGCATAAGCGAAACGCATCTACAACCAAACGAGCCCTTCGTAATCAGGGGATACGTAATATTCAGGTATGACAGGGAATCAGAAGAAGCTTCTGGCGGAGCAGCTATAATAATTAAAAGAAAAATAAAACATCACGCCACTATATTACCGCCATTAGAATCATTAGAAGCCGTAGCAGCAACTATATATACAAGCAATAACGACAAAACAACAATCATAGCCGCTTACAAACAACCGAAAAAAACTCTCAAAGAATCAGACCTACTAAAAACATTTTCCAATAATAACCCGACGATCATAATAGGAGATCTAAATTGTAAAAATACTATATAGGGATGCAGAGCCAATAACCCAAATGGAATAAAGTTACATGAATATTCATCACGAATTGGATGCTTCATCCAAGCCCCGTCAGAGATAACCTACGTACCCTACCGCGAAGATCATGAACCAGATATCCTAGACATTATTATATCAAAAAATCATTCAAAAACCCTTATTCAAAAAGTAATTCATGAACTAGACTCAGATCACTTACCGGTACTTATAACAACTAAAAAAACAGCAGAACAATGTAAACCACATCCAAGATTGACAAAAGGTAAAGTAGATTTTGAGAAATTTAAAAAAGAGCTAGACAATAAACTGAGAAATCAAGGAACTATGGTAAAAACGGAACATATAGACGCAGAAATAAACAATTTTACGAAGTCGATAGCACAGGGATCTTCAAATGGCGGACCGCGGTCCGCTTGCGGACCGCCGACCCATTTTGTGCGGACCGCAAGAACACAGCAACTTGCACTACAGTGTACATAATTTGATAAAAATTAAAAGTATCCTTGTCGTCTTTGTTAACATCAATTCGAAAACTGCCGCGCGAAGTAATGAGCGAGACAGAGTTCGCGGACTGCGAAAGCGTTGATCGTCGCGGTGGTGAAGTGCGCGGAGCGTCGCGGGGGCAGGGGAAATCACGCGATCGCACTGCGCCGGTCGCCGGGGATCAGTGTTTTGTTTTAATTTTGTGTGACGGACGTCGGACTGCCCACGTGCTTGCAATATTACGTTTGCTTGTTTACTTACCCGAGTTTAAGTTCATATCCGTATACAAGAGCGAGTTTCATTACTATCGAACCGAAAAAAAGAAAAGTTGAAAATGAAAATAGATAGTTTTTGCCAGAATGAACTGACTTATATTGTTTTACTCTTCCAAATCGTGCCGGAGCAGTACCAATGTGCTTGATTTGTAACCAAAAGTAGCATTAATTAAAAGCTCGAATATAAAACGACATTATGGTACCAAACACAAATCGTTTGCCGAAAACTTTCCAATGGGTAGTGATCTGCGTAAGTCTAAAATTAAAAGTTTACTATCAAGTTACTCGTCTTCGACCCAGATCATAAATCGCTCAATGACCGAGCAGGAAAAATGCGGTGAGGCTTCTTTACGTATTTCTTGGACTCTTGCTAAGCATATGAAGCCATTTACTGATGCTGACGTAGTTAAAGAATGCTTTCTGGAGGCGGGTAATGCTTTATTTGAGAACAAAAAGGATGTTATTGAGACGATAAGACGGATTCCGTTATTTGCTTTTACTAGCACCAGAAATACACACGTTTTGGCAGAAGAAAGTCATTGTGATCTGAAGCGGCAGCTAAATAAGGCAAACTATTACGCGTTGGCTATGGATGAATCATGCGATATTCTTGATACAGCACAGTTAATTATTTTTGTACGCTACCTGGACCAAACGAATGAAACTTTTGTTGAGGAGATATTAGCTCTTTTGCCGCTATTAGGAAGAACCCGAGGAGAAGATATGATCAAAGCAGTGATGGATTATTTTGATAAAGATGAGGTAGACTTGAAAAAGCTTTTAGCGGTAACTACTGACGGTGCCCCAGCAATGGTTGGGAGTAAAAAAGGACTAGTTCACATGATGAGTAGCAATGCGAGATGTAATAAAAATTTGATTTCCTACCAGTGTATTATTCACCAAAGTGTGCTTTGCTGCAAACTCAATAATAATTTTGAGCGTATTATGCAAGAAGTGATGAAAATAGTAAATTTTCTTCGTGCGAAATCATTACTGCGACATCGTGAATTGAAATCATTCCTTAAAGACGTTGATGCACAATATGATGATCTACTTTTGCATAATAATGTTAGATGGTTAAGCAAAGGCTGCGTTTTAGAAAGATTCTACAGCATTTTAGAACACTTGAAGACATATCTTAATAACAGTGATCAGACTTCAGCTAACGTTTACTTAAGTTTTCTGAACGAAAAAGAAAATGTAGCCGCAATTGCTTTCTTGACTGATATTTTTAAACATATCAATAACATGAACCTTAAACTTCAAGGCAAGGGAAAGATTGTATGGGAGCTCATTTCAGAAGTAAAAAGTTTTTCGCGAAAACTCGATATCTTCATTAATGATCTTGGTAATGAATGCTTACACTTCCCTAATTTAAATAAAATAATTAGCAGTGACAACGAGATTGACGTCGGCAAATACAAGATGTTCTTAAAAGATCTTAAATCGGAATTTAATAACAGATTCGCAAATTTTAAGAAAATTGAGAATGTTGTAGAAATCCTCAGCAGCATTTATTTTCTGCAACCTGATGGAGAATGGAGCAACGAAGTTGCAATTGTTTTCGAAAGTGATAAAGCTGCTCTGCAGATGGAAATAATCGAATTCCAAGAAAACACAGTTTTAAAACACAAAAATGCGGAAGTTTCCTGTAAAGAGTTTTGGATAAAATTTGTGTGTGGTAATAAATATCCAGAACTACAAAAATTAGCTTTGAAACTTCTTACTTTGTTTGGGTCAACATATATTTTTGAAGCAGCGTTTTCCAAGATAAACTTCATTAAGAATAAATTTCGATCTCGACTTACTGATAAACATCTGCAGGGTTTAATGTCAATAGATTGCACTAATTTCACTCCAAATTTCAGGCAGATAGTTCGCAATAAAAAATGTCATTTTTCACATTGATATGTACAAAAATGTACCTGTTTTTTCTATTATTACATTTATTTAATAAACATATTTTTATAAAATTTTGTGTGGACCGCGATGGTCATTTCATTTATCAAAACGGACCCCGGGCGAAACTAATTGGCAACCCGTGCGATAGCACATGCAGCACACAACGCTATAATCAAGCTGAAAAACACAACTAAACAAGAAAATGACACACCCAATTACATACTGCAATTAATAAAACAAAAATCAAAAGAAAGACGCTTATGGCAAACTACACGGGAGCCTTACCACAAATATAAATTAAACCAATTAACTCAAAAAGTTAAATGAGAAATTGACAATCACAGAATAAATTCATACAAAACATATGTAGAAGAATTAGAAACAGGAAGTCCACACATGTGGCTCGCAACGAAAAGAATCCTAAAGAAATCAGAACCTGTACGTACAATCAAAATAAAAGATACAAACTATGTAACAGACGAAAAGAAATGCACTATCTTCTCCTCACACTTAGAAAAAATATTTCAGCCAAACATAAATAACGAAAACATAAACAATACCAGAGAAATTCAACAACACATAGCAAATACACAATTCACAAACACACCTACTTACGAACAAACAACAACAGATGAAATATACTCACACATAAAAAACTTGCCCAATAAAAAAGCACCAGGCCACGATCTGATATCAAACATAATACTAAAACACATAACAGAAAAGGCGCTGAAACACTTAACAAACATAATCAATGCATGTTTAAAAACGGGATATTTTCCAAACATTTGGAAACACGCTCAAATAGTACTGTTCCCTAAACCAAATAAGGACCATTCAACGCCAACAGGATATAGACCTATCAGCCTACTAACAACTATGTCAAAAATCTTAGAAAGAATCATACAAAGTCGACTCAACGAATTTACCGACCAAAACAGTATAATACCAAAATCTCAATTCGGATTTCAAAAACACCATTCAACTATTCATCAACTAACACGAATAACAGAAACAATCACTAAAAGATTCGAAAATAGAAAATACACAGCGATCGCCTTTTTAGACATATCCCAAGCATTTGATAAGGTCTGGATACTATGGATAATTTTAGCATTATACATGCAAAAGTGACCAAAACGTTGAACTAATCAGATAATAAACATTCAATTTTCGGGTGTCATTTTAATGAATACGTTGTAAGCTACATGGGCTGGATTCTAGAATACCTACCACACTTGAAATAGCAATTTTCTTGTTGCAATGTTTTCTTTTAGCTAAAAATATGATGAAGAACTATAAAATTCGGGCGCGGAAGCAAATATTTATATGATTTTTTACAAAAATAAAGTCAGATTTTACCTATTCTTGATGAATACGTTGTATATTATGAGCTACATGGGCTGGATACTATAATACCTACCACACTTGAAATAGCAATTTTCTTGTTGCAATGTTTTCTTTAAGCTAAAATATGAAAAAGAATTGTAAAATTCGGGAGCGGAAGCAATTATTTTTATAATATTTTACAAAAATAAAGTCAGACTTTACCTGTTCTTGAAATAGATATTTTTTTTAAAACATTTATATTCATGCTTTAGGATCGATACTATGGATGGTTTTAAGCATTGGACATGCAAAAGTGACCAAAACGTGGTACTAATCAGATAATAAACATTCATTTTTCTGGTGTCATTTTAATGAATACTTTGTATATTGTAAGCTACATGGGCTGGATTCTAGAATACCTACCACACTTAAAATGGCAATTTTCTTGTTGCAACGTTTTCTATTAGCTATAACATGATGAAAAATGATAAAATTCGGGCGCGGAAGCAAATATTTATATGATTTTTTACAAAAATAAAGTCAGATTTTACCTTTTCTTGATGAATACGTTCTATATTGTAAGCTACATGGACTGGATTATAAATACCTACCACATTTGAAATAGCAATTTTCATGTTGCATTGTTTTCTTTTAGCTAAAATATGATAAGGAATTATAAAATTCCGGCGCGGAAGCAAATATTTATATGATTTTTTACAAAAATCAAGTCAGATTTTACCTATACTTAAAATGGATATTTTTGTTAAAACATTCATATTCATGCTTTAGGATCTATTCTATATATAATTTTAGCACTGGACATGCAAAAGTGACCAAAACGTGGTACTAGTCAGATAATAAACATTACATTTTCGGGTGTCATTTTAATGAATAAGTTGTATATTGTAAGCTACATGGGCTGGATTCTAGAATACCTACCACACTTGAAATAGCAATTTTTTTGTTGTAATGATTTCTTTTAGCTAAAATTTAATAAAGAATTATAAAATTCTGGCGCAGAAGTAAATATTTATATGATTTTTTACTAAAATTATATCAGATTTTACCTATTCTTGATAAATACGTTGTATATTGCAAGCTACATGGGTTGGATTCTAGAATACCTACCACACTTGAGATAGCAATTTTCTTGTTGCAATGTTTTCTTTAAGCAAAATATGATGAAGAATTATAAAATTCGGGCGCGGAAGCAAATATTTATATGATTTTTTACAAGAATAATGTCAGATATTACCTATTCTTGAAACGGATATGTTTGTTAAAACATTCATATTCATGCTTTAGGATCTATACTATAGAAGGTTTTAAGCATTAGACATGCAAAAGTGACCAAAACGTAGTACCAATCAGATAATAAACATTTAATTATCGGGTGACATTTTAATGCATACGTTGCAAATTGTAAGCTACATGGGCTGGATTCTAGAATACCTACTACACTTGAAATAACAATTTTCTTGTTGCACTGTTTTCCTTTAGCTAAAATATGATGAAGAATTATAAAATTCGGGCGCGGAAGCAAATATTTATATGATTTTTTACAAAAATAAAGTTAGATTTTACCTATTCTTAAATTGGATATTTTTGTTAAAACATTTATATTCATGGTTTAGGATCTATAATATGGATGGTTTTAAGCATTGGACATGCAAAGGTGACCAAAACGTGGTACCAATAAGATAATAAACATTCAAATTTCAGGTGTCATTTTAATGAATACGTTGTATATTGCAAGCTACATGAGCTGGATTCTAGAATACCTACCACACTTGAAATAGCAATTTTCTTGTTGCAATGTTTTCTTTTAGCTAAAAATATGATGAAGAACTATAAAATTCGGGCGCGGAAGCAAATATTTATATGATTTTTTACAAAAATAAAGTCAAATTTTACCTATTCTTGATGAATACGTTGTATATTATTAGCTACATGGGCTGGATTCTAGAATACCTACCACACTTGAAATAACAATTTTCTTGTTGCAATATTTTCTTTTAGCTAAAATATGTTGAAGAATTATAAAATTCGGGCGCAAAAGCAAATCTTTATATGATTTTTTTCAAAAATAAAGTCAAATTTTACCTATTCTTAAAATGGATATTTTTGTTAAAACATTCATATTCATGCTTTGGGATCTATACTATGGATGGTTTTTAGCATTAGACATAGAAAAGTTACCAAAACGTAGTACTAATCAGATAATAAACAATCAATTTTCGGGTATCATTTTAATGAATACGTTGTATATTGTAAACTACATGGGCTGGATTCAAGAACACCTACCACACTTAAAATAGCAACTTTCTTGTTGCAATGTTTTCTTTTAGCTAAAATATGATAAAGAATTATAAAATTCGGGCGCGGAAGCAATTATTTATATGATTTTTTACAAAAATAAAGTCAGATTTTGCCTAATCTTGAAATGGCTTCTGCTGTGTGCTGTTCATATACGTAGGTTGTGTTTTTTCGGCTCTTTATTTTTGCTTAGTTTAAGTGCTTATATTGATCACAATAATATTGATCTTGGTATCATTTGATTTGTAAAGTGTTCATCTATATACTGATAATATTAATATTATCATATATTGATTACGGGGTGAGTTTCTTCATCTTATTTGTTTATTCACATGATTTTTGCTCGTGTACTTCACTTCAATACGACAGTGATTGTACATACCTGTCTTTGTTGTTAATTAACTAACACCTGTTAATCAAAAACTTGTCATTTAGTTTTACTGGGTGTTTGTTGTACTTTTTGTATACGGGGTGTTTTATTGGTTTTGGATATAATATTTATAATATCTTAAATTTCTTTATTACAATGCCGAATTTATCGTGCTCATGCTGTAATAAACAGACTGAAGATCACCGACTAGTTGTATGTTCAGTATGTAAGAAAAATTATAATATGGAATGTGCAGATCTTACCACACCCGAAGTTCGCAAAATCCACAATTCTAAATCAGGTTTAAAGTGGAACTGTTCCAGTTGTTTTAAACAATGATAATGATTTAGATAGTCTTAAAGCAATCATAATTGGTCTGCAGAATGATATAATCGATCTTAAAAAATCTAATAATGTTAATACTTCATCTACGTCATATTTGTCGCCTTTACTAGCTGAAAACATCATCGTTGAAATAGCTGAGAGAGAAAAAAGAGCTCATAACTTAATAATCTTTGGCTCTAAAGAAAACAATTTATTGTCTAAGGAGCTACAGTGTAATACAGACTGCTTGTTAGCAAATAATCTTTTGTCTAATATAGGAGTTCCATCCACAATACTACAAGTCACTCGCCTTGATCGGTATGATGCCACTTAAACCTAAACTCGTCCAATTAAAATTCAGTTAGCTTCGAAAAACGATGTCTTAAAAGTTTTCCAAAATAAACATAAATTGCAGACTAATGAAAATTGGAAAAATATTATCATTTCCAGAGATAGAACCCAGATGCAAAATACATTATACAAATCCGTCAAAAACGAATTAGTTAAACGTAAATCAGAAGGGGAGACTAATATTTCAATAAAATATGTTAAAGGCATTCCTACAATTACCCGCTCGGAAAACTAATTTCGCCCAACAGTTGTTCTGTTCAACATCCAATTAGCTTTTATTATCAAAATACAAGAGGTCTGAATACTAAAAGTCATATGTTTTATGTTAACTGTTGTGCCGTGTCTTATGATGTTATTGTTTTGTCGGAGACTTGGCTAAATGATTCCTTTAATGACGCCGAATTATTTCCCTCTAATTATAATGTTATTAGGGATGACCGACAGTTCACTGCAGTTGGTCGTTCTAGAGGTGGCGGTGTTTTAATAGCTATGTCAAATCATATTCATTATACTACCTTAGATATGTCAAATATTCGAAATCTTGTCCCTCTAATTAATGTCATTGCATGTAAATGCTATTTTGGTAATTCTACTTTGATTATTTGTGGCATTTATGTACCCCCAGATATCAGTACAAATGATATAGAAATATTTACCGATTCTCTTGAACTTCTGCTCATCAATGAAGATGTTCTTCTAGTTGGTGACTTCAATCTCCCAAACTTGTATAATTTAGCTAACATTAATTGTAGTAAATCTTCAAATTTTCATGTGTTTTGCAATATACAAAACCTCAAGCAGTATAATACTATCACTAATGCTATTAACAATATTCTCGATCTTGTTTTATCAAACAAACCAGTTGATATAAATGTAGAGAAATCCTGTTCTTCCTTAGTTCCAGAGGACACACATCACCCCGCGTTAGTTTTCAATTTTGAGCTCTCCTTCTCTAAATTAGTTAACTTTCCGTCAGCTAATAATATTAGATATAACTTCCGTAAAGCTAATTACATTCAGTTATATGATAATATCTGCAAAATAGATTGGTCTAGTTTATCTAATTGCCATCAAGTTGATCATACCGTTGATAAGTTTTATGATTTGCTGTACGAAACTTTAGATTTATCTGTTCCCAAATATAAACTCGTCAAATCTAGTTATCCGCCATGGTTTACATCCAATATTAAGTACAACATTAAAACCAAAGAATATTATAGAAAAAAATGGAGTAAATCTAAAAACCCAATATATCTAAATGAATTTAAACGTTTACGGTTTTTAATTAAAGCGCAAATTAACAAAGCATATAACAATTATATTCGTAATATTGAAATTAATATAAAATCTAATCCTGCTGATCTCTGGAAATATGTTCATCTAAAAGAAGGTACAACTCGTATTCCTGGTCAACTCCACGACGACGTATCAGAATATAATACTCCCCATGATATTGTAAATGCATTTGCACAATTTTTCTCAAGCTTTTACTCGATTAGCTCGCCTTACGTAATTCCAGATGTTTGTTCCAATCACCCCCCCTTTCAATATTAATTCAGTTAATGAAGATGATCTCATCTTACTAATGGCTACTTTCTCGAATAAATCAACTGCTGGTGAAGACCTAATTCCAAGCTTTTTAGTTAAAGACGGCAGATTCATATTTGCTAAACCATTGGCTATCATAATTAATATGGCTATAAGCACATCTACTTTTCCTGAACGTTGGAAGAAAACGAGAATAACGCCATTGTTTAAGAAAGGAGATAAATCCAACATCTGCAACTATCGCCCAATTTCAATTTTAAATAATTTTAGTAAGGTATTTGAAATGATTATATACAATACTATTCGGAAGAACACAAATTCATTCATTTCTTTCAACCAACACGGTTTTATGAAAGGCCGCTCTACTACGACCAATCTTGCGTGTTTCACCCAATATATATCTGAACGTCTGGATATGCATGGTCAAGTAGATGTGGTTTACACTGACTTCTCTCGAGCATTTGATTCCATCGATCAAGGCCTAATCCTTACAAAAATTAGTGCATTGTGTGCTTCTCCCGTCTTAATTACGCTGTTGAAATCTTATCTCACTGGAAGACTGTCCTGCGTTTCTTACAATGGTTTTGAATCATTTAACTTCATAGTCACGTCCGGAGTTCCTCAAGGCTCTAACCTGGGGCCACTGCTCTTTATTATATACATAAACGAACTTATAGAATCATTCACATGTCATGTCCTTGCTTATGCCGATGATATAAAAATGTTCTATGACATTTCAAATCCTAAAGATTGTAAACTTCTTCAAAATAACATTGATCGATTGTTTAATTGGTGCCAAAATAATAACCTGCATCTCAACACTGACAAGTGTAACATTGTCTCTTTTACACGTCGCATTTCACCTTTTCATTACGTTTATCTTATTAATACTACAGCTATAGCAAGAAAATGCATGATAAAAGACTTGGGAGTCACTTTCACAGCGAATCTTAGCTTTGCTGAAAAAAATAAAACTGTTTGTAGTGCTGCAAGTAGAACATTAGGCTTCATAATGAGAATATCCAAAATGTTTAGTGATATCACTCTACTTAAATCATTATATTTCGCGTATGTTCTGAGTAAATTAGAATATGCCTCCTTAATATGGTACCCACATTACGCCTATCAATGTTTAGCCCTGGATCGAATACATTGTAGGTTTTTAAAGTTTCTATCCTTCAAAATAGACAAAGTATATCCTGATAGAGGAGTGGACCACAATTTCCTTCTTGAAAGACATTCCATGCCATGTCTAGCTGCCAGAAGAGAAACATCCAGCGCCAAGTTCCTCTGGGTGTTGCTGCACAACAAAATTGATGTTCCATTCCTTCGATCCCGAGTGTCGTTCCACGTCCCGAGAATGGCGTCCAGGCAATCAAGAACTTTCTACTTACCAGCTACCAACACTGACATTTTGCAACGATCCCCGATTCATACCATGTGTAAAAATGCCGAAAAATATTTTGTTGATATTTACTTGTAATTTTGTCAATTTATATTACATTTCATTTGTATGTGTTATGGTATCACTGTTTATTTGTATGTATAAACACGTATTTACTGTATTGTGTTTTGCCCTGTAATTGGACCTCTGTTGGGCAATAAATTTATTATTATTATTATTATTATTAAATGGATATATTTGTTAAAACATTCATATTCATGCTTTAGGATCTATACTATGGATAATTTTAGCATTGTACATGCAAAAGTGAACAAAACGTTGTACCAATCAGATAATAAACATTCAATTTTCGGGTGTCATTTTAATGAATACGTTGTAAGCTACATGGGCTGGATACTAGAATACCTACCACACTTAAAATGGCAATTTTCTTGTTGCAATGTTTTCTTTTAGCTATAATATGATAAAAAATGATAAAATTCGGGCGCGGAAGCAAATATTTATATGATTTTTTACAAAAATAAAGTCAGATTTTACCTTTTCTTGATGAATACGTTGTATATTGTAAGCTACATAAGCTGGATTAAAAATACCTACCACATTTGAAATAGCAATTTTCATGTTGCATTGTTTTCTTTTAGCTAAAATATGATAAACAATTATAAAATTCGGGCGCGGAAGCAAATATTTATATGAAAATTACAAAAATGAATTCAGATTTTACCTATGCTTAAAATGGATATTTTTGTTAAAACATTCATATTCATGCTTTAGGATCTATTCTATAAATAATTTTAGCATTGGACATGCAAAAGTGTCCAAAACGTGGTACCAGTCAGATAATAAACATTAAATTTTCGGGTGTCATTTTAATGAATAAGTTGTATATTGTAAGCTACATGGGCTAGATTCTAGAATACCTACCACACTTCAAATAGCATTTTTGTGTTGCATTGATTTCTTTTAGCTAAAATTTAATGAAGTATTATAATATTTGAGCGCAGAAGCAAATATTTATATGATTTTTTACAAAAATAAAGTCAGATTTTACTTATTCTTGATGAATACGTTGTATATCGTAAGCTACATGGGCTGGATTCTAGAATACCTACCACACTTAAAATAGCAATTTTCTTGTTGCAATGTATTCTTTTACCAAAAATATGATGAAGAATTATAAAATTCGGGCGCGGAAGCAAATATTTATATGATTTTTTACAAATATAAAATCAGATTTTACCTATTCTTGAAATGGATATTTTTTTAAAAACATTCATATTCATGCTTCAGGATCTCTCTCTCTATGGCACAACATTCCTCTGAGGAATAGGGCCTCAAGTACCTGAGGTACTTGTTTCATGACAGTTTTACTTGCATTTTAGTGATGCAGGTTGTCAGCCTACAGTCTCTGCAAGGTCAGCACACACCGAGCCGTTGTGCGGTAACCCATCCAATTGGACAGGGCGGGCTATGTTGCTTATCTACACGATCAGACAAGACACGCCACGACCACACAACCGTACTGGCTGACCGCTGATCTATACTATGGATAATTCTAGCATAGGACATGCAAAAGTGACCAAAACGTGGTACCAATCAGATATTAAACATTAAATTTTCGGGTGTCATTTTAATGCATACGTAGTATATTGTAAGCTACATGGGCTGGATTCTAGAATACCTACCACACTTGAAATAGGAATTTTCTTGTTGCAATGTTTTGTTTTACCTAAAATATGATGAAAAATTAAAATATTCGGGCGCAGAAGCAAATATTTATAAGATTTTTTACAAAAATAAAGTCAGCTTCTACATCACGGGTCGCCAATTAGTTTCGCCCAGGGTCTGTTTTGATAAATGAAATGACCATTGCGGTCCACACAAAATTTTATAAAAATATATTTATTAAATAAATGTAATAATAGAAAAAACAGGTACTTTTTTGTACATATCAATGTGAAAAATGACATTTTTTATTGCGAGCTATCTGCCTGAAATTTGGAGTGAAATTAGTGCAAGCTATTGACATTAAACCCTGGAGATGTTCATCAGTTCATCTTGGAAAACGCTGCTTCACAAATATATGTTGATCCAAACAAAGTAAGAAGTTTCAAAGCTAATTTTTGTAGTTCTGGATATTTATTACCACACACAAATTTTATCCAAAGCTCTTCACAGGAAACTTCCGCATTTTTGTGTTTTAAAACTGTGTTTTCTTGAAATTCGATTATTACCATCTGCAGAGCAGCTTTATCACTTTCGAAAACGATTGCAGCTTCGTTGCTCCATTCTCCATCAGGTTGCAGAGAGTAAATGCTGCTGAGGATTTCTACAACATTCTCAATTTCCTTAAAATCTGCGAATCTGTTATTAAATTCCGATTTAAGATCCTTTAAGAACGTCTTGTATTTGCCGACGTCAATCTCGTTGTCACTGCTAATTATTTTATTTAAATTAGGGAAGTGTAAGCATTCATTACCAAGATCATTAATGAAGATATCGAGTTTTCGCGAAAAACTTTTTACTTCTGAAATGAGCTCCCATACAATCTTTCCCTTGCCTTGAAGTTTAAGGTTCAGGTCATTGATATGTTTAAAAATATCAGTCAAGAAAGCAATTGCGGCTACATTTTCTTTTTCGTTCAGAAAACTTAAGTAAACGTTAGCTGAAGTCTGATCACTGTTATTAAGATATGTCTTCAAGTGTTCTAAAATGCTGAAGAATCTTTCTAAAACGCAGCCTTTGCTTAACCATCTAACATTATTATGCAATAGTAGATCATCATATTGTGCATCAACGTCTTTAAGGAATGATTTCAATTCACGATGTCGCAGTGATGATTTCGCACGAAGAAAATTTACTATTTTCATCACTTCTTGCATAATACGCTCAAAATTATTATTGAGTTTGCAGCAAAGCACAGTTTGGTGAATAATACAGTGGTAGGAAATCAAATTTTTATTACATCTCGCATTGCTACTCATCATGTGAACTAGTCCTTTTTTACTCCCAACCATTGCTGGAACACCGTCAGTAGTTACCGCTAAAAGCTTTTTCAAGTCTACCTCATCTTTATCAAAATAATCCATCACTGCTTTGATCATATCTTCTCCTCGGGTTCTTCCTAATAGCGGCAAAAAGCTAATATCTCCTCAACAAATGTTTCACTCGTTTGGTCCAGGTAGCGTACAAAAATAATTAACTGTGCTGTATCAAGAATATCGCATGATTCATCCAGAGCCAACGCGTAATAGTTTGCCTTATTTAGCTGCCGCTTCAGATCACAATGACTTTCTTCTGCCAGAACGTGTGTATTTCTGGTGCTAGTAGAAACAGATAACGGAATCCGTCTTATCGTCTCAATAACATCCTTTTTGTTCTCAAATAAAGCATTACCCGCCTCCAGAAAGCATTCTTTAACTACGTCAGCATTAGTAAATGGCTTCATATGCTTAGCAAGAGTCCCATACGTAAAGAAGCCACACCGCATTTTTCCTGCTCGGTCATAGAGCGATTTATTATCTGGGTCGAAGACGAGTAACTTGATAGTAAACTTGCAATTTTAGACTTACGCAGATAACTACCCATTGGAAAGTTTTCGGCAAACGATTTGTGTTTGGTATCATAATGTCGTTTTATATTCGAGCTTTTAATTAATGCTACTTTTTGGTTACAAATCAAGCACATTGGTACTGCTCCGGCCCGATTTGGAAGAATAAAACTATATAAGTCGGTCCATTCTGCCAAAAACTGTCTATTTTCATTTTCAACTTTTCTTTTTTTCGGTTTCATAGTAATGAAACTCGCTCTTGTATACGGATATGAACTTAAACTCGGGTAAGTAAACAAGCAAACGTAATATTTCAAGCACGTGGGCAGTCCGTCACACAAAATTAAAACAAAACACTGATCCCCGGCGACCGGCGCAGTGCGATCGCGTGATTTCCCCTGCCCCCGCGACGCTCCGCGCACTTCACCACCGCGACGATCAACGCTTTCGCAGTCCGCCAACTCTGTCTCGCTCATTACTTCGCGCGGCAGTTTTCGAATTGATGTTAACAAAGACGACAAGGAAACTTTTAATTTTTATCAACTTATGTACACTGTAGTGCAAGTTGCTGTGTTCTCGCGGTCCGCACAAAATGGGTCAGCGGTCCACATGCGGACCGCGGTCCGCCATTTGGGGACCCCTATTCTACATTTTCTTGATGAATACGTTGTATATTGTAAGCTACATGGGCTGGATTCTAGTATACCAACCACCCTTGAAATAGCAATTTTCTTGTTGCAATTTTTTCTTTTAGCTAAAATATGATGAAGAATTATAAAATTCGGGCGCGGAAGCAAATATTTATATGATGTTTTACAAAAATATAGTAAGATTTTACCTATTCTTGAAATGGATATTTTTGTTGAAACATTCATATTCATGCTTTAGGATCTATACTATAGATAATTTTAGCATTGGACATGCAAAAGTGACCAAAACGTGGTACTAATCAGATAATAAACATTAAATTTTCGGGTGTCATTTTAATGCATACGTAGTATATTATAAGCTACATGGGCTGGATTCTAGAATACTTACCACACTTGAAATAGCAATTTTCTTGTTGCAATGTTTTCTTTTATCTAAAATATGATGAAGAATTATAAAATTCGGGCGAAGAAGCAAATATTTATATAATTTTTTACAAAAATAAAGTCAGATTTTACCTATTTTTGATGAATACGTTGTATATTGTAAACTACATGGGCTGGATTCTAGTACACCTACCACACTTGAAATAGCAATTTTTTTGTTGCAATGTTTTTTTTTAGATAAAATATGATTTATTTATTTATTTATTTATTTATTTATTAGAGAAACCAACAGTATAACAAATACCAATTATAGGTCTCTACACTTTAATTAACAATAAATTATAAATCTTATCATAATAAAGGTAATAAATATACAATTTAATTAATATTTTAGTGGAAACGAATTTTTAGATTAGGATGAACATAGAAACAAGGTCTTAACTGATAATATTGACAATTTCGGTTTTAAATGCATTGATTGATAAATGGAACAAATTAATATGTAGGAATTTAGAATTGTAAGCTGCCATGGTTCTGTTTATTGGCGAATTTTTGCAGTTGTTGGTATTACATGACTCTTCAAAGAATAATTTTTTTGAAATAGTTTTGTAGCTAATGGCAAATCTTAATTCAGAAAAGAGTGTAGGTGCATTTATTAAATGATTTATGATTTTGTACAAAAATATCATGTCAGCTTTTGTTCTTCTTCCTTCAAGTGAATGCATTTTATAACATTTTTAAATTTTACAATAATCGTAAGGTATGGTATCGAATCTGTAATTCAGAATTTTACAAAACTTTTTTTGTTCATTTTCATTAAGTTGATATTTTTACTATAATAAGGATTCCACACTGTGGATGCATACTCAAGTATTGATCGTACAAATGAATTAAAAAGGTAAATTAGTGATCTTGAGTTATTAAAATGTTTTGCATTACGAAATATGAATCCAAGTGTTCTATATGAATTCTTAACACTATTATCCACATGGTCGTTAAATAACAGTTTTGCATCGAAAAATACTCCTAAGTCTTTAATTACTGATTTTTTTATTAATGTAGTATTATTTAAAATGTAATTAAAATGAATAACATGACGATTTCTTATAAAGTGTATCTTGTAACATTTTGATACATTTGAAAGTAAATAATTTTTATCACAATATTCCTGATGATATATCATTAATAAATAAAATGAAAAGTAACGGACCTAGATGCGACCCTTGTGGTACTCCAGATTTAACATCGATGCGTCGTGATTTAAAGCCATTACAATTAACTATTTGCGATCTGTTTTTCACGTAAGATTCAAACCAACGAATGAGTGAGCCATGTATTCCCAATGCTTGCAATTTCTGTATAAGTATAGAATGATCTACCCGATCAAATGTCTTACCAAAATCCGTGTAAATAACGTTTACTTGATTTCTCTTATCCATATTTGAGCATAAATATTCTGTGAAGGGGACCAAATTTGTTAAAATAGATTTGTTAGGCAAAACCCATTCTGCTCTGGTATTATAATGTTATAAATATCATTTTTTATTTTGTTTGTAACAAGGGCTTCAAAGATTTTACTGAAGGTACACAGAATTGATATTGGTCTGTAGTTAACAACATTATTAATAACACCAGATTTATATATTGGTGTTATATAAGATGTCTTCCATAATTCTGGAAAATGACCTGATTTTAATGACTGATTATATATAATATGAAGGGGTTCTGTGAGATTGTTTGCGCATGTACGAATGAATTTAGCAGGAATTTGATCAGGTCCAGGTCCTTTATTTATATTTAGATTTTGCAAGTATTGAGAAATGGATTCAAGATATATATATATATATATATATATATATATATATATATATATATATATATATATATATATATATATATAAATAAATAATAAGTTAATTTTCCGACGTTGCGTTTTTAAAAACAATTTATTGTTTATTATTTATTACAATGTTGTTTATTGCTAATTTACAATTCTAAGTTACAACAAATCTAGCATAGTAACAGCAGATAAAGACTAACATAAAACTACAAGAGAGCTATTTTATACTTAAACTAGGTTGCGTGTAGGGTTGCTCGGTGGGAACTGCAACCTATGCAGTTTGATGGTGGGAACAGCGATGTAACTCCTCCATCCCTAGAACGAAGCTTCCCCTGGAAGGTGAGGTCCATCGGGTTGCTGGCCTGGTGGGGTTGGTCTGGCTCGTTTTGCTATGAAACATCTCCAGGCGTAGTACATAATAATTATTAAAAGTCCACAATAGATTAATACTGTCCAAATACTTGGCACTTGATATATTACAGGCACACTAGTGATTTCCACTGGGGGTTTTAAAGCAATGTCCTCTAATTTGATTGTTTTTAATTTGATTGTCATGTTGGATAATTTATTCTGTTTTATTTCGAAGTTCAACTTTGGTATCAATATTGGTTTTCCAAATGTCTTATCAAAATATATTAATTGTTTACTTTTGAATATAATTTCACATTGGTTTTGTTGTATTAAATAAACACCTATGAGGGATTTGATATTAGTTTTGTCGGGACACTTTGTTTTAATTGTTTCTATTTGTGGAAACACTGCCAAATATTGATTGGTTTGGGGAATTAGTTCGATATGGCTGGTGACTTGAAGCTTGGTGTAATGACAGCGACTTGTATTTTGTTTAGTGAGGATGTCTTCTTCACAAGATGGGTTGAAGTGCGGATGATATTCGTTTTTGCACTGGTAGATTCTACTCTTGATGCACATATCGCTAAGAGGTTTAATTTCGTCTTGACTTTTTAGAAAATATTTTGTATTGGGAATAATTGTCACGTATTCTGACCCATACTTTGTTGGTAATGATTGTAAATAGTAAAGTTCAAAGTTCTTTTCGAAATTTATAGGAATCGAGATAAAATATGTAATCTGATTTGATTCTATTTTGCAGTTTATGGATAGTATAGCTTCGAAATCTAATAGATTCTCTAATTTTGGTTCATATGGTAATTGATGTTTGTAATGATCGGATATTTTCTTTAGTTCACTTAATAACTGATTAGGGTCTATTATTGAGGGATGAAGTGTTTTCATTTTGCAGAATGTGATTGAGTTTTCTATGTCTTGTAGTGTATTCAGGATGGAATTATACAAGGAACCTAGTTGGTTGTACAAGTCCTTTATATAAAGAATTTCATTAATGGTTTTAACAGAATTAAGTAATTTGTTTAAATTCTGAATTTTTGTTCTTATTATTTCCTCGTTATGTCTGATGTTTTCAATTGTGTTGTTAAATTTCTTTATTATTTCTTGGTTGATTGAGTATTCCAATTTCAATTGATTTTGCAATGAATTTTGGTTTTCTTCTAAATGGTTTAAAATTGCATTATATCTTTTGCCATCTTCTGCGTCCAGGTTTCCCGTAATTTGCTTAAATATACTCCCTAATCCATCTATTAGTCCTCGTTTAGTGCGTGCTTTAGAATATATTGTTATGTGGTTTATCTTTTGAATTATGTTTTGTCTTATGTGTTCCAATATTTTATTGTTATTTATTAATTCCTTGTTTAAATTTGTCTTATTAGTTATACTATTTTTTAATAGTTCGTATTGATTATTGAGATTTTCGAATTCATCAAATATTGGAGTAAGGTCATAATAATGAACGAAAGTATGTTTAGATTTTTGTAGTTTAGCTGCTCCCAGTTTGATTGGCATTAGTCCTATGTTTTCGGTAATATTAATTATTTCGGATCCGTGACAGATCGCGAACAACCTGGAATATTTTTAAATTCGTAGGTTAGTTTTTTCGGTCTTTTAATATTTGATAAGTGAATATTATCTGTAGTGTTACCATGTCGTGTTTTAATTTTGGCTGTCTTTAGATGAGGGTTTATAGATTTTATTTTTTCATTTTTATATTTATTCCGCGTTTTATTTTGTTTTTGGCAATTCTTTACATAAACTTGTTCTGGTATGTTAGGTAATTCTTCCCGATTGTCATTAATTTTATTGATAGTTTTTTCTTTTGTGTGTTGAATTTTTTCATTTACTTTTTGGTACAACAATTTCATTTTATTTTTATGGTTTGAAATATAATCGTTAATTAATTGATTTTCTAAGTCCATGTTAAAGGGGGAGTCTGTTTCAAGGTGGCCGGAAATTATGTCAAAGGGTTTAAGTTTAGTTGTGGAGTGGATAGTGTTATTGTACGCTAGAAGAGAATAAGTTACTTTTCTCTCTATTGGATCATTTTTATAATTATTTTGATTATTGAAGAGTTTAATATGTTCGATGAGAGTTGAATGAAATCTCTCGACTATCCCGTTTGATTCAGGGTGTTGGGAGCTGATGAAATGAATGTTAATTTTATGCAGTTCTAAAAGTTCGCGGACTAGTGAGTTCTTGAATTCTAAACCGTTATCTGCAATTATTGAATCTGGAATACCGTGGTGTGTGAATGATTTAATTAGGTTATTTACAATTTCGATGCCTTGGGAAGAGTTCAATTTGTATGCTTGAGCAAATTTTGAAAATGAATCTACTATTGTGAAAAATTTTGTGTTCTCCAAAGTAATAGTATCTACGTGTAATATTTCAAATGGTTTAGTTGCCGTTGGGGTGATGTTAAATTTTAATTTTAAAGGGTTTCTATCGTATTTTGTTAGTTGGCAGATTTCACAATTATTTATAAAGGTCTGAATAGATTTCTTTTGATTTGGCCAGTAAAATCTTTGTTTGATTTGGGCTAATGTTTCGTCTATACCACGGTGATTAGTCTTTCCTTCGTGGTAGTTTTTGATAGTTTGAATTATCTCGTCTTCTTCTACGATATCTGTTAGTTGTTTCCCGCATTTTATCATTTTTATTTTGGAATTTTTAAAATAATTCTGAAGTACTAAACTGAATTTTGCATAAAGATCGTGGTCGAAATATAAATAATACTTTACATTTGGTGCTATATATTCTTTAATAAATTTTATCATTTCTTGTTCGTATTTCCTTTTTGAAAATTGTACATAAATCTTTTGTTTCATATCGTGAATTTTTTCAATTTTGGGATTGCTTGGGCTATGTGCTACTTCAGAAATGATTACTTGATTTTTTCCATAATTAACCGGGTATTCTACGATCGGTATACCAATGACGGGGTTCTCATGACTAGAGTGTATTGTGACGTCATCATCACTAGGTGATTCGTCGTCTTCTTTGTCGCCTATTTCTACGATTAATGATTGATTATCTGGAAGTGTGGATTTATTTTCTAACTCTTTATTGAATTCTTCTATGTATTTTGTGAGGGCATTGAGATTGTCTGAGTCGTTTACGTTTAGGTCTAATGTCGGTATTTCGTTTGCTTTTTTAAATACTGTGATTAGTATATCAGTTTCGTTGAAAATGAATTCTAACATGGATTTAACATCGATCCAGTTTAATTAGTCAATGCCACATCCAATTTTTGGAATGCATAAATTTTTTATGTTATTTTGTATACAAAATGATTTTAGATTTAGTAATGTGTAAAACATATCTTGTTTTGTAGGTTTGTCGAAATATTTTTCTTTAGTAATTAGGTAAATAATAAATCGAAATTTGTCTTTTAAATAAACAAGAGAATGCAATTTTGGATTTTGTTTATAGAGGTTGTTTACATTTACAAATTTATTTCTGAACTGTGCCGCAATTCCTGCTGACATTCGTAAATCGCGGCTTACACAATGAGCTAGATTACTAGTGGGTGGTGAATCAAATAGATCGCCTTCCACTTCTAGGATATTATTATGATCTAATTTGGTTTTATTAATTTTGTTTGTTAAATAATTTTCATACGAGTCTAAAGGTTCTTTTGAATTTTGGACAATAATTTTTTCGTTCTGAATTTGTGGGATACGACTTAAAGCGTCAGCATTTGTATTGGTTTTACCTTTTTTGTAAATAATTTCGTAGTCGTATTCGGCTAATTTTAGTCTCCACCTGATTAATTTTTGGTTACACTGTTTCATAGATAATAGCCATTGTAAGGGTTTGTGATCAGTGTAGATTTTGAACGGTCTGCCAAAAATGTAGGGACGAAAATATTGGACGGCCCATATGATTGCTAACATTTCTTTCTCTACAGCTGCATAGCTTGACACAGTTGAGTTCAAGGTTCTGCTGGCATAGGCAACAGGGAGATCTTGACCTACTGTTCCTTGAGATAGAACAGCTCCTATCGCGGTGTCACTGGCATCGCATGTTATATTAAAATTTTTTGAGAAGTCGGGATATTGTAATAGTGGTTCATTTGTTAGTAAGGTCTTACACGTTTCGAAACATTTTATATAGTCGGGGTCTTTAATGTCAATAGTTGCGTCTTTTTTCAGGCATTTTGTAAATGGTTTTGTTATTTTCGCGAAATCTTTAATAAATTTTCGATAATATCCTAACAAGCCTAAAAATCCTTTAAGTTGTTTCGTGGTTTTGGGTATTGGATAATTTTGAATTGCTATAATTTTATCTGGATTGGGTTTTACGCCGTCTGGAGTAACAATATGGCCAAGATATGAGACTTCCTTTTTCAGGAACTCACACTTATCTAGTTGAATTTTGAAATTTGAATTTTGTAATCTTTCGAACACTAATTTTAAATTTCCAATATGCTCTTGAAGACTGGTACTAAACACGATAATATCGTCTAAGTAAACTAAACACTTGTCGTTGTTTAGTCCACGTAGAACATTATCCAGTACGCGTTGGAAGGTTGCCGGCGCGTTTTTAAGGCCGAAAGGCATGCGCGTGTATTCGTAATGCCCTTCCTCAGTGTTGAATGCCGTCTTTTGAATATCGTCTTTGTCCATTTCTATCTGGTGAAAACCAGAGGCTAAGTCCAGAGTAGTAAAATAGTGACAACGTCCTAATTTGTCAAGCAAGTTCGTGATGTTTGGTAAAGGGTACTTGTCATCGATTGTCTTATCGTTTAACTTCCGATAATCAACCACTATTCGCCACTTTCTTTTTCCTGAAGCATCAAGCTTCTTGGGGACTACCCATATGGGTGACGACCACGGGGAACAAGACGGTCTAATAATGTTTTGTTCGAGCATTTTTTGTATCTGTGATCGCACTTCCTCTTTATGAACTTCTGGGTATCTATACGATTTAGTATAGGTGGGAATTTCGTCTTTGGTCTTAATAGAGTGCTTTATTTGGTTCGTGAAAGTGAGTGGGGCGTTATCCAAATGGAAAATATTTGAAAATTCGCGAATTAATTTGGTGATAGCTGATTTCTCTTCATTGTTCATATGATTGGTCCGAATCTGTGATATATCGAATTTAAATTTTTCTGAATCAATTAGGTTTAAATTTTGACTTGTGTGTGTTTCGTAATTTTCAAAATTTTCAACGTGAAATGGTTTTAACTGTTGGAATTTAATATCTGAATCGGTAGTGTTTGTGATAGTGCAGAATGCATGATAATTTTTTGCTGTCGCAACGCATTCAGGAATTATCAGTGTATCTGTCGTGTGTTCGGGAATTAAAATAGTTCCGTTTTCTTGGTCAACTAATAATTTTACTACATTTTCAGAATTCGATTTTAATGTGGTATAAGTATTTGTGTGAGTAACGATGTTTGAGTTTGTTTCGCGTTCTAAATTTTGATGATAAATTTTTATTTCAGTTGTAGGTGTTGATATTAAATTTTGACTGAGATCGATTACAACTTTTAAGAATTTAAGGTTGTCAAGACCTAATAGTAAATCAAATTCGTCGTGGAAATCGAAAATGTGATATTTTAAACTTACTTTTTTGTTGATTTTAAATATTTTAGAAATTGGTACAAAGGTACTGAATTTTTCAATGGAAGTCCCGTGTGCGGTGGCAATTTTGAATGGGTCACTAATTATTGAATCTTTATAATATTTTTCCGCTATATTGGGATTAATAAACGATTTGGTACTGCCGGTGTCAATGAGCACTTTTAAATTATTTTCAGGGAATATAATGTAAGGCAATTTGCTTTGATTCGTGAGATTCATTAATTCGAAATTTGGTAAATATTTTGTTCGGTTTCCGAGGCATCGATCTCTAAAAAATTATTAGGGTCATCGAACTGTTGATCAGAAAGTACTTCTGATTGTTCTAAGGGTAAATCGGAATTTTGTTCGTCAAATTCATAATTTTGATCAAAAGGTTCTTGTGATGATTGGCCATGATTTATATTAAACAATTCATTTCGAGGTTTTTTTGGTCTTTGTTGATAAGTATTGTTTGTACTAATACTCATGGGTATGGGCTGATAACTTTGGTTATTAAATGGTCTAGGATTTGAGTTATTTTGTTTAAAGAATGGCTGGCTTCGTATGTGTGTCTGAGGTTGTGTTTGATGTGTAATTCTAGGAAATTGATTTTGTATGGGAACTTTGGGAGTATTATTAATGTGTGTTGGTTTTTTATTTAAATGAAACGACGGGTTATTTGCTTTAAACGGTATTATTATTTTATTAGATTTTGGTGATTCGTATTGAAAATCATTAGTGAGCATATTTAAGGCTGTATTAAGATCAGTGGGGTTTTTGGTTCGCATAAGCTGGCCAATTGGATCTTTTAATCCTCTTAATAATATTCGCAATGCAAAATCTTTGAAATAATTGCCTAATATTGTTTGCTCGTCAGCGGTTTTTTGAGTATTAATATATTAATTATTATATTATATAATATGTGTTGTATTCTATTAAAATATTCAAATACAGATTCATTATGTCCTTGTTTGGCGTCATTTAACTCAATATTTAAAGTAAAGTGATCGCGTTTATCAGCGTACGTGTTGATTAGTGCACTTTTCAAATCGTTCCGAGTTTTTATATTGCACGCAGCTATGTTTACTGCGGCTTCACCTTTAATTTTTGAATACAAACTGAGCATTAAATATTCATTTTGAAAATCATTGGGATTAGCAGCATTAAAAATTTTTTGACTAATTTTTCACTTATTTCTAAGAATCTAGGCAAGAGTTCTCTCTGCCCATGGAACTCAGGAACCATATCTAAGTATTCCTTCTTTAATTCCATTTTGTTTGTTACTTGTAATGTGGGGTTACGAATTAATTTTTTTCTGTTTGAATAATTTGGAATACGATCGTTATGATCGGAGTCAGAATCGCTATTGAATCTGATGATTCGCTAGCGTAATAAATATTGCCTCTTAACGACATATACTCACAAGAGAATCCAGTACATTGGTCCTTGGGGTGGTACTGTGATGTCGTGAAGTCGCTCGGCCTCGATGTCCTGGTGCTGATGTTCGTTCAGCGGCGGTACGTCGATGGGTGCTGATGTACGTTCAGCTGGCTCGGCGGACGAATTTTATTCGCGGCAATAAATGGCACAACGACGAAGTTTTTGGGTCCGTTGTCGGGTAAATCAAAAATGAACCGGTATTATATTCGTTAATACCGTCGCGACGGATCCTACCGACTGCGCCAATAATAAGTTAATTTTCCGACGTTGCGTTTTTAAAAACAATTTATTGTTTATTATTTATTACATTGTTGTTTATTGCTAATTTACAATTCTAAGTTACAACAAATCTAGCATAGTAACAGCAGATAAAGACTAACATAAAACTACAAGAGAGCCATTTTATACTTAAACTATGTTGGGTGTGGGGTTGCTCGGTGGGAACTGCAACCTATGCAGTTTGATGGTGGGAACAGCGATGTAATTTATATATATATATATATATATATATATATATATATATATATATATATGTTATGTAGATTTGTTAAGTTTGAATACTGGATGCTAGAGTTACTACAGTTGCTATTATTATTATTGTTTACAAATACTGTTTCAAAAAAATCTGCAAACAGGTTAGTAGCATCATACCCTAAATGAGCCTCTTGGTTTTTGTAATGTACAATGTTTGGAATATTGTTCTTATTGTTTCTCATTGTCTTACTGTATGTCCAGAAAGACTTAGGATTATTTTTTACATTTTGTTCCGCATTATTAGTAAACGATTGAAAATTTTGTTTTATATTTAATTTCACTCTGTTTCTCAAAGTAGAAAAAGAAATATAATCACATAAATTACCATATATTTTCCATTTTTTGTGATATTTATTTTTTTCTTTTATTAATTTTTGCGTCGCTTGTGTGAACCAAATTGGATATTTATTGTTATGTAGAGATTTCAAAGGGACAAAATCAGCAATTAAACTGTTTAATATATTATAAAAAATTTCAATATTTACATTTACATCATTGCAAGATTGTTTATTTTGCCAGTTATTTGCTGAGAGTTTGTATATGAGTTCTTCGTAGTTGCATTTATTAAAATTGTAGCTTACACTGGTATTAATAAGAAGTTGTTTTAAATTTGTAAAATTACATGTCAAGTCTAAGGGAGGATGGTGGAGATCAATTTTTGATAGGGGCGAGTCACTTTTCTGAACAATACAATCAATGGAGCATATTACAAGATCCAATATTTTGTTGTTCACATTTTTTATACCATTATATTGTTTGAAATCGCACATATTAATACAATTTATAAATTCAGAGCAGGTTATGTTTTTATTAATAAAACCAGGGTCGTAATAGTTGGAGTTTGGGGACCATTGTAAATGCGGGATGTTGTAATCGCCGATGATTAAAAAGTGGTCGGTAGGATGTTGTACAGGAAGGTCGCTGATTTTATTCAGTTGTTCTTCGTATATTTCGGCACATGTTGATGGTGCAATGTAGACGTAGCACTAGACTTTTACACTACCCTGCGATATAGTTAGCCAGATATCTTCTGTTGTTGTAAACCATGAACACTGCATTAATGCTTTTATGTTATTTTTAAGTAATATTAACACTCCTCCACCTTCGGATTTAATTTCATTGATTCTGTCTCTTCGAAACACAAAATATTTTTTACAGTCGCATATTTCTGAGTTTAGTACACTATTATTTAACCACATCTCGGTGAAAAATATAATATCCTAATCATTGGATGATATCTCATTATAGATGTTAAGTAATTTTGTTTTCATTCCTCCTAAGTTTTGATAATAGATACGCATATGAAATTAGATGTCAAATAGTTAATTATTAAATGATGAAGAATTATAAAATTCAGGCGCGGAAGCAAATATTTATATGATTTTTTACAAAAATAAAGTCTAATTTTACATATTCTTGTTGAATAATAAATATAAATATTGTAAGCTACACGGGCTGGATTCTAGAATATCTACTACAATTGTAATAGCAATTTTCTTGTTGCAATGTTTTCTTTTAGCTAAAATATGATGAAGAATTATAAAATTCGGACGCGGAAGCAAATATTTATATGATTTTTTTTTTAAATCAAGTCAGATTTTACCTATTCTTGAAATGGATATTTTTGTTAAAACATTCATACTCATGCTTTAGGATCTATACTATGGATGGATTTAAGCATTAGACATGCAAAAGTGCCCAAAACGTGGTACCAATCAGATAATAAACATTCAATTTTCGCGTGCCATTTTAATGAATACGTTGTATATTGTCAGCTACATGGGCTGGATTCTAGAATACCTACCACACTTGAAATAGCAATTTTCTTGTTGTAATGTTTTCTTTTAGCTAAAATATGATGAAGAATTATAAAATTCGGGCGCGGAATTAAATATTTATATAATTTTTTACAAAAATAAAGTCAGATTTTACCTATTCTTGATGAATACGTTGTATATTATAAGCTACATGTGCTGGAATCTAGAATATCTACCACACTTGAAATAGCAATTTTATTGTTTCAATGTTTTCTTTTAGCTAAACTATGATGAAGAATTATAAAATTCGGGCGCGGAAGCAAATATTTATATGATTTTTTACAAAAATTAAGTCAGATTTTAACTTCCTTGAAATGGATATTTTTGTTAAAACATTTATATTCATGCTTTAGGATCTATACTATGCATAATTTTAGCGTTGGACATGCATAAGTAACCAAAACGTGGTACCAATCAGATAATAAACCTTTAATTTTTGGGAGTCATTTTAATGAATACGTTGTATATTGTAAGCTACATGTGCTGGATTCTAGAATATCTACCACACTTGAAAAAGCAATTTTATTGTTTCAATGTTTTCTTTTAGCTAAACTATGATGAAGAATTATAAAATTCGGGCGCGGAAGCAAATATTTATATGATTTTTTACAAAAATAAAGTCAGATTTTAACTTCCTTGAAATTGATATTTTTGTTAAAACATTTATATTCATGCTTTAGGATCTATACTATGCATAATTTTAGCGTTGGACATGCATAAGTAACCAAAACGTGGTACCAATCAGATAATAAACCTTTAATTTTTGGGAGTCATTTTAATGAATACATTGTATATTGTAAGCTACATGTGCTGGATTCTAGAATATCTACCACACTTGAAATAGCAATTTTGTTGTTTCAATGTTTTCTTTTAGCTAAACTATGATGAAGAATTATAAAATTCGGGCGCGGAAGCAAATATTTATATGATTTTTTACAAAAATAAAGTCAGATTTTAACTTCCTTGAAATGGATATTTTTGTTAAAACATTTATATTCATGCTTTAGGATCTATACTATGCATAATTTTAGCGTTGGACATGCATAAGTCACCAAAACGTGGTACCAATCAGATAATAAACCTTTAATTTTTGGGAGTCATTTTAATGAATACATTGTATATTGTAAGCTACATGGGCTGGAATCTGGAATACCAACCACACTTGAAATAGCAATTTTCTTGTTGCAATGATTTCTTTTAGCTAAAATATGATGAAGAATTATAAAATTCGGGCGAGGAAGCAAGTATTTATATGATTTTTTACAAATATAAAGTCAGATTTTACCTATTCTTGATGAATACGTTGTATATTGTAAGCTACATGGGCTAAATTCCAGAATACCTACCAAACTTGAAATAGCAATTTTCTTGTTGCAATGTTTTCTTTTAGCTAAAATATGATGAAAAATTATAAAATTCGGGCGCGGAAGCAAATATTTATATGATTTTTTACAAAAATAATGTCAGATTTTGCCTATTTTTGAAATGGATATTATTGTTAAAACATTCATATTCATGCTTTAGGATCGATACTATGGATGGTTTTAAGCATTGGACATGCAAAAGTCACCAAAACGTTGTACCAATCAGATAATAAACATTAAATTTTCGGGTGTCATTTTAATGAATACGTTGTATATTGTAAGCTACATGGGCTGGATTCTAGAATACTTACCACACATGAAATAGCATATTTCTTGTTGCAGTGTTTCCTTTTAGCTAAAATATGATGAAGAATTAAAAAATTCTGGCGCGGAAGCAAATATTTATATGATTTTTTACAAAAATAAAGGCAGATTTTACCTTTTCTTGATGAATACGTTGTAATTGTGAGCTACATGGGCTAGATTCTAGAATACCTACCACACTTGAAATAACAATTTTCTTGTTGCCATGTTTTTTTTAGCTAAAATATGATAAAGAATTATAAAATTCGGGCGCGGAAGCAAATATTTATATGATTTTTTACAAAAATAATGTCAGATTTTACCTATTCTTGAAATGGATATTATTGTTAAAACATTCATATTCATGCTTTAGGATCGATACTATGGATGGTTTTAAGCATTGGACATGCAAAAGTCACCAAAACGTTGTACCAATCAGATAATAAACATTAAATTTTCGGGTGTCATTTTAATGAATACGTTGTATGTTGTAAGCTAAATGGGCTGGATTCTAGAATACTTACCACAAATGAAATAGCATATTTCTTGTTGCAGTGTTTCCTTTTAGCTAAAATATGATTAAAAATTATAAAATTCGGGCGCGGAAGGAAATATTTATATGATTTTTTACAAAAATAAAACCAGATTTTACCTTTTCTTGATGAATACGTTGTATATTGTCAGCTACATGGGCTGGATTCTAGAATACCTACCACATTTGAAATAGCAATTTTCTTGATGCAATGTTTTCTTTTAGCTAATATATGATGAAGAGTTATAAAATTCGTGCGCGGAAGCAAATATTTATATGATTTTTTACAAAAATAAAGTCAGATTTTACCTATTCTTGCTGAATACTTTGTATATTGTAAGCTACATGGGCTGGATTCTAGAATACCTACCACACTTAAAATAGCAAATTTCTTGTTGCAATGTTTTCTTTTAGCTAAAATATGATAAAGAATTATAAAATTCGGGCGCGGAAGCAAATATTTATATGATTTTTTACAAAAATAAAACCAGAATTTACCTTTTTTTGATGAATACGTTGTATATTGTAAGCTACATGGGCTGGATTATAGAATACCTACCACACTTGAAATAGCTATTTTCTTGTTGCAATGTTTTCTTTTAACTAAAATATGATGAAAAATTATAAAATTCGGACGCGGATGCAAATATTTATATTATTGTTTAGAAATATAAAGTCAGATTTTACCTATTCTTGAAATGGATATTTTTGTTAAAATATTCATATTCATGCTTTAGGATCTATACTATGGATGGTTTTAAGCATTGGACATGCAGAAGTGACCACAACGTGTTACCAATCAGATAATTAACATTCAATTTCCGGTTGTTATTTTAATGAATACGTTGTTTATTGTAAGCTACATGGGCTGGATTCTAGAATACCTACCAAACTTGAAATAACAATTTTCTTGTTGCAACGTTTTCTTTTAGCTAAAATATTATAAAGAATTATAAAACTCGGGCCCGGAAGCAAACATTTATATGATTTTTTACAAAAATAAAGTCAGATTTTACCTATTCTTAAAATGGATATTTTTTTAAAAACATTCATATACATGCTTTAGGATCTATACTATGGATGGTTTTAAGCATTGGACATGCAAAAGTGACTAAAACGTGGTGCCAGTGAGATAATAAACATTCAATTTTTGTGTGTCATTTTAATGAACACGTTGTAATTTGTACGCTACATGGCCTGGATTCTAGAATACCTACCACACATAAAATAGCAATTTTCTTGTTGCAATGTTTTCTTTTAGCTAAAATATGATAAAGAATTATAAAATTCGGGCGCGGAAGGAAATATTTATATGATTTTTTACAAAAATAAAACCAGATTTTACCTTTTCTTGATGAATACGTTGTATATTGTCAGCTACATGGGCTGTATTCTAGAATACCTACCACATTCGACATAGCAATTTTCTTGTTGCAATGATTTCTTTTAGCTAAAATATGATGAAGAGTTATAAAATTCGTGCGCGGAAGCAAATATTTATATGATTTTTTACAAAAATAAAGTCAGATTTTACCTATTCTTGCTGAATACTTTGTATATTGTAAGCTACATGGGCTGGATTTTAGAATACCTACCACACTTAAAATAGCAAATTTCTTGTTGCAATGTTTTCTTATAGGTAAAATATGATAAAGAGTTATAAAATTAGGGCGCAGAAGCAAATATTTATATGATTTTTTACAAAAATTTAGTCAGATTTTACCTATTCTTGATGAATACGTTGTATAATGTAAGCTACATGGGCTGGATTCTAGAATACCTACCACGCTTGAAATAGCAATTTTCTTATTGCAATGTTTTCTTTTAGCTAATTAATGATGAAGAATAATAAAATTCGGGCGCGGCAGCATTATTTATATGATTTTTTACAAAAATAAAGTCAGATTTTACCTATTCTTGAAATGGATATTTTTGTTAAAACATTCAAATTCATGCTTTAGGATATATACTAAGGATGGCTTTAAGCATTGGACATGCAAAAGGGAGCAAAACGTGGTACCAATCTGACAATAAACATTTAATTTTCGGGTGTCATTTTAATGAATACGTTGTATATTGTAAGCTACATGGGCTGGATTCTAGAAGACCTACCATACTTGAAATAGCAATTTTTTTGTTGCAATGTTTTGCTTTAGCTAAAATATGAAGAAAAATGATAAAATTTGGGTGCGGAAGTTAATATTTATATGATTTTTTACAAAAATAACGTCAGATTTTACCTATTCTTTATGAATACATTGTATATTGTAAGCTACATGGGCTGGATTCTAGAATACCTACCACACTTGAAATAGCAATTTTCTTGTTGCAATGTTTTCTTTTAGCTAAAGTATGATGAAGTAATATAAAATTTGGGCGCTGAAGCAAATATTTATATGATTTGCTACAAAAATAAAGTCAGATTTTACCTATTCTTGAAATGGATAATTTTGTTAAAACATTCATATTCATGCTTTTAGATCTATACAATGGATGGTTTTAAGCATTGGACATGCAAAAATGACCAAAACGTGGTACCAATCGGATAATAAACATTTAATTTTCGGGTGTCATTTTAATGAAAACGTTGTATATTGTAAGCTACATGGGCTGTATTCTACACTTTTAGCTAAAATATGATGAAGAATTATAAAATTCGGGCGCAGAAGAAAATAATTATATGATTTTTTACAAAAATAAAGTCAGAGTTTACCTATTCTTGATGAATATGTTGTATATTGTAAGCTACATGAGCAGGATTCTAGAATAACTACCACACTTGAAACAGCAATTTTCTTGTTGCAATGTTTTCTTTTAGCTAAAATATGATGAATAATTATAAAATTCGAGCGCGGAAGTAAATATTTATATGATTTTTTACAAAAATAAAGTCAGATTTTACCTTGTCTTGATGAATACGTTGTATATTGTAAGTTACATGGGCTGGATTCTAAAATACCTACCAAACTTAAAGTAGCAATTTTCCTGCTGCAATGTTTTCTTTTAGCTAAAATATGATAAAGAGTTATAAAACTCGGGCGCGGAAGCAATCATTTATATGATTTTTTACAAAAATAAAGTCAGATTTTACCTATTCTTGAAATGGATACTTTTTTTAAAACATTCATATTCATGCTTTAGGATCTCTACTATGGATGGTTTTAAGCATTGGACATGCAAGAGTGATCAAAGCGTGGTACCAGTTAGATAATAAACTTTCAATTTTCGGGTGTCATTTTAATGAATACGTTGTATAATGTACGCTACATGGGCTGGATTCTAAAATACCTACCACACATAAAATAGCAATTTTCTTGTTGCAATGTTTTCTTTTATCTAAAATATAATAAAGTATTATAAAATTCGGGGGCGAAAACAAATATTTATATGATTTTTTACAAAAATTAAGCCAGATATTACGTTTTCTTGATGAATACGTTGTATATTTTAAACTACATGGGCTGGATTCTAGAATACCTACCACACTTGAAATATCAATTTTCTTGTTGCAATGTTTTCTTTTAGCTAAAATATGATGAAGAATTATAAAATACGGGCGCGAAAGCAAATATTCATATGATTTTTTACAAAAAATAAGTCAGATTTTATCTATTCTTGAAATGGATATTTTTGTTAAAACAATCATATTCATGCTTTAGGCTCTATACAATGGATGGTTTTTAGCATTGGACATGCAAAAGTGACCAAAACGTGATACCAATCAGATAATAAACATTCAATTTTCGGTTGTCATTTTAATGAAAACGTTGTATATTGTAAGCTACATGGACTGGATTCTAGAATACTTACCCCACACGAGAAATAAAAATTTTCTTGTTACAATGTTTTCTTTTAGCTAAAATATGATGAAGAATTATAAAATTCGGGCGCGGAAGCAAATATTTATATGATTTTTTAGAAAAATAAAGTCAGATTTTACCTATTCTTGAAATGGATATTTTTTTAAAACATTCTTATTCATGCTTTAGGATCTATACAAAGGATAGTTTTAAGCAATAGACATGCAAAATTGAACAATACGTGGTACCAATGAGATAATAAAACTTCAATTTTCGGGTGTCATTTTATAGAATACATTGTATATTGTAGGCTACATGGGTGGATTCTAGAATACCTACCTTACTTGAAATAGCAGTTTTTTTGTTGCAATGTTTTCTTTTAGCTAAAATATGATGAAAAATTATAAAATTCGGGAGCGGAAGCAAATGTTTATATGATTTTTTACAAAAATAGAGTCAGATTTTACATTGTCTTGATGAATACGTTGTATATTGTAAGATACATAGGCCGGATTCTTGAATACCTACCACACTGGAAATAGCAATTTTCTTGTTGCAATGTTTTCTTTTAGCTAAAATATGATAAAGAATTATAAAATTCGGGCTTGAAAGCAAATATTTATATGATTTTTTACAAAAATTAAGCCAGATATTACGTTTTCTTGATGAATACGTTGTATATTTTAAACTACATGGGCTGGATTCTAGAATACCTACCACACTTGAAATATCAATTTTCTTGTTGCAATGTTTTCTTTTAGCTAAAATATGATGAAGAATTATAAAATACGGGCGCGAAAGAAATTATTCATATGATTTTTTACAAAAAATAAGTCAGATTTTACCTATTCTTGAAATGGATATTTTTGTTAAAACAATCATATTCATGCTTTAGGCTCTATACAATGGATGGTTTTTAGCATTGGACATGCAAAAGTGACCAAAACGTGATACCAATCAGATAATAAACATTCAATTTTCGGTTGTCATTTTAATGAAAACGTTGTATATTGTAAGCTACATGGACTGGATTCTAGAATACTTACCACACGAGAAATAAAAATTTTCTTGTTACAATGTTTTCTTTTAGCTAAAATATGATGAAGAATTATAAAATTCGGGCGCGGAAGCAAATATTTATATGATTTTTTAGAAAAATAAAGTCAGATTTTACCTATTCTTGAAATGGATATTTTTTTAAAACATTCTTATTCATGCTTTAGGATCTATACAAAGGATAGTTTTAAGCAATAGACAAGCAAAATTGAACAATACGTGGTACCAATGAGATAATAAAACTTCAATTTTCGGGTGTCATTTTATAGAATACATTGTATATTGTAAGCTACATGGGTGGATTCTAGAATACCTACCTTACTTGAAATAGCAGTTTTTTTGTTGCAATGTTTTCTTTTAGCTAAAATATGATGAAAAATTATAAAATTCGGGAGCGGAAGCAAATGTTTATATGATTTTTTACAAAAATAAAGTCAGATTTTACATCGTCTTGATGAATACGTTGTATATTGTAAGCTACATGGGCTGGATTCTAGAATACCTAACACGCTTGAAATAGCAATTTTCTTGTTGCAATGTTTTCTTTTAGCTAAAATATGATGAAAAATTATAAAATTCGGTCGCGGAAGCAAATATTTATATGATTTTTTACAAAAATAAAGCCAGATTTTACCTTTTCTTGATGAATACGTTGTATATTGTAAGCTACATGGGCTGGATTCTAAAATACCTACCACACTTGAAATAGCAATTTTCTTGTTGCAATGTTTTCTTTTAGCTAAAATATGATGAAGAATTTTAAAATTCGGGCGCAGGAGCAAATATTTATATGATTTATTACAAAAATAAAGTCAGAATTTAACAATTCTTGAAATGGATATTTTTGCTAAAACATTCATATTCATGCTTTAGGATCTATACTATGGATAATTTTAGCATTGGTCATGCAAAAGTGACCAAAAATGTGGTACCAATTAGATTATAAACATTCAATTTTCGGGTGTCATTTTAATGAATACGTTGTATATTGTAAGCTATATGCGCTGGATTCTAAAATACCTACCACACTTGAAAAAGAAATTTTCTTGTTACAGTGTTTTCTTTTAACTAAAATATGATGAAGAATTATAATATTCGGGAGCGAAAGCAAATATTTATCTGATTTACTATACTATGGATAATTTTAGCATTGGACATGCAAAACTGACTAAATGGTAGTACCAATCAGATAATAACCATTCAATTTTCGGGTGTCATTTTAATGAATACGTTGTATATTGTAAGCGACATAGACTGGATTCTAGAATACCTACCACACTTGAAATAGCAATTTTCTTGTTGCAATGTTTTCTTTTAGCTAAACTATGATGAAGAATTATAAAATTCGGGCGCGGAAGCAAATATTTATATGATTTTATTTACAAAATAAAGTCAGATTTTATCTTTTCTTGATGAATACGTCGTATATTGTAAGCTACATGGGCAGGATTCTGGAATAATTACCACACTTAAAATAGCAATTTTCTTGTTGCAATGGTTTCTTTTAGCTAAAATATGTTGAAGAATTATAAAATTCGGGCGCGGAAGCATATAGTTATATGATTCTTTACAAAAATAAAGTCATACTTTACCTATTCTTGATGAATACGTTGTATATTGTAAGCTACATGGGCTAGATTCTAGAATACCTACCACACTTGAAATAGCAATTGTTGCAATGTTTTCTTTTAGCTAAAATATGATGAAGAATTATAAAATTCGGGCGCGGAAGCAAATAGTTATATGATTATTTACAAAAATAAAGTCATACTTTACCTATTCTTGATGAATACGTTGTATATTGTAAGCTACATGGGCTAGATTCTAGAATACCTACCACACTTGAAATAGAATTTTTCTTGTTGCAATGTTTTCTTTTAGATAAAATATGATGAAGAATTATAAACTTCGGGCGCAGAAGCAAATATATATATGATTTTTTACAAAAATTAAGTCAGATTTTACCTATTCTTGAAATGGATATTTTTGTTAAAACATTCATATTCATGCTTTAGGATCTATACTATGGATAATTTTAGCATTGGACATGCAAAAGTGACCAAAACGTGGTACCAATCAGATAAGAAACATTCAATTTTCGGGTGTGATTTTAATGAATACGCTGTATATTGTAAGCTACATGGGCTAGATTCTAGAATACCTACTACACTTGAAATGGTTATATTCTTGTTGCAATGTTTTCTTTTAGGTAAAATATAATAAGGAATTATAAAATTCGGGCGCGAAAGCAAATATTTATATGATTTTTTACAAAACTAAAGTCAGATTTTACCTATTCTTTAAATGGATATTTTTGTTAAAACATTCATATTCATGCTTTAGGATCTATACTATGGATAATTTTAGCATTAAACATGCAAAAGTGACTAAATGGTGGTACCAATCAGATAATAAACATTCAATTTTCGGGTGTCATTTTAATGAATACGTTGTATATTGTAAGCTACATAGGCTGGATTCTAGAATACCTACCACACTTGAAATAGCAATTGTCTTGTTGCAATGTTTTCTTTTAGCTAAAATATGATGAAGAATTATAAAATTCGGGCGCGGAAGCAAATATTTATATGATTTTTTTTACAAAAAATAAAGTCAGATTTTACCTATTCTTGATGAATACGTCGTATATTGTAAGCTACATGGGCTAGATTCTAGAATACCTACTACACTTAAAATGGTTATATTCTTGTTGCAATGTTTTCTTTTAGGTAAAATATGATAAGGAATTATAAAATTCGGGCGCGAAAGCAAATATTTATATGATTTTTTACAAAAATAAAGTCAGATTTTACCTATTCTTGAAATGTATATTTTTGTTAAAACATTCATATTCATGCTTTAGGATCTATACTATGGATGGTTTTAAGCATTGAACATGCAAAAGTGACCAAAACGTAGTACCAATCAGATAATAAACATTCAATTTTCAAGTGTCATTTTAATGAATACGCTGTATATTGTAAGCTACATAGGCTGGATTTTAGAATACCTACCACACTTGAAATAGCAATTTTCTTGTTGCAAAGTTTTCTTTTAGCTTAAATATAATAAAGAATTATAAAATTCGTTCGCCGAAGCAAATATTTATATGATTTTTTACAAAAATGAAGTCAGATTTTACCTAGTCTTGAAATGGATATTTTTGTTAAAATATTCATGTTCATGCTTTAGGATCTATACTATGAAAGGTTTTAAGCATTGGACATGCAAAAGTGACCAAAACCTGGTACCAATCAGATAATAAACAGTCAATTTTCAAGTGTCATTTTAATGAATACGTTGTATATTGTAAGGTACATGGGCTGGATTTTAGAATACCACCACACTTGAAATAGCAATTTTCTTGTTGCAATGTTTTCTTTTAGCTAATATATGATGAAGAATTATAAAATTCTTGCGCGGAAGCAAATATTTATATGATTTTTTACAAAAATAAAGTCAGATTTTACCTATTCTTGATGAATACTTTGTATATTGTAAGCTACATGGGCTGGATTCTAGAATACCACCACACTTGAAATAGCAATTTTCTTGTTGCAATGTTTTCTTTTAGCTAATATATGATGAAGAATTATAAAATTCAAGCGCCGAAGCAAATATATATATATATATGATTTTTTACAAAAATTAGTCAGATTTTACCTATTTTTGAAATGGCTATTTTTGTTAAAACATTCATGTTCATGCTTTAGGATCTATACTATGGAAGGTTTTAAGCATTGAACATGCAAAAGTGACCAAAACCTGGTACTAATCAGATAATAAACATTCAATTTTCGAGTGTCATTTTAATAAATACGTTGTATATTGTAAGGTACATGGGCTGGATTTTAGAATACTACCACACTTGAAATAGCAATTTTCTTGTTGCAATGTTTTCTTTTAGCATATATATGATGAAGAATTATAAAATTCGGGCGCGGAAGCAAATATTTATATGATTTTTTACAAAAATAAAGTCAGATTTTACCTAATCTTGATGAATACTTTGTATATTGTAAGCTATATGGGCTGGATTCTAGAATACCTACCACACTTGAAATAGCAATTTTCTTGTTGCAATGTTTTTTTAGCTAATATATGATAAAGAATTAAAAAATTCGGGCGCGGAAGCAATTATTTATATGATTTTTTACAAAAGTAAAGTCAGATTTTACCTATTCTTGATGAATACATTGTATATTGTAAGCTACATGGGCTGGATTCTATTATACCTACCACACTAGAAATAGCTACTTTCTTGTTGCAATGTTTTATTTTAGCTAAAATACGATGAAGAATTATAAAATTCGGGCGCGGAAGCAAGTATTTATATGATTTTTTACAAAAATAAGTCAGATTTTACTTATTCTTGAAATGGATATTTTTGTTAATACATTCATATTCAGGCTTTAGGATCTATACTATGGATGGTTTAAAGCATTGGACATGCAAAAGTGACCAAAACGTGGGTACCAATCAGATAATAAACATTCAATTTTCGAGTGTCATTTTAATGAATACGTTGTATATTGTAAGGTACATGGGCTGGATTTTAGAATACCACCACACTTGAAATAGCAATTTTCTTATTGCAATGTTTTCTTTTAGCTAATATATGATGATGAATTATAAAATTCGGGTGCGGAAGCAAATATTTATATGATTTTTTACAAAACTAAAGTCAGATTTTACCGTTTCTTGATGAATACGTTGTATATTGTAAGCTACATGGGCTGGATTCTAGAATACCTACCACACTTGAAATAGCAATTTTCTTGTTGCAATGTTTTCTTTTAGCTAAAATATGATGAAGAATTATAAAATTCGGGCGCGGAAGCAAATATTTATATGACTTTTTGCAAAAATAATGTCAGATTTTACCTATTCTTGATGAATACTTTGTATATTGTAAGCTATACGGGCTGGATTCTAGAATAACTACCACACTTGAAATAGCAATTTTCTTGTTGCAATGTTTTTTTAGCTAATATATGATAAAGAATTAAAAAATTCGGATGCGAAAGCAATTATTTATATGATTTTTTACAAAAGTAAAGTCAGATTTTACCTATTCTTGATGAATACATTGTATATTGTAAACTACATGGGCTGGATTCTAGAATACCTACCACACTTGAAATAGCAATTTTCTTGTTGTAATGTTTTCTTTTAGCTAAAATATGATGAAGAATTATAAAATTCGGGCGCGGAAGCAAGTATTTATATGATTTTTTACAAAAATAAGTCAGATTTTATTTATTCTTGGAATGGATATTTTTGTTAAAACATTCATATTCAGGCTTTAGGATCTATACTATGGATGGTTTAAAGCATTGGACATGCAAAAGTGACCAAAACGTGGTACCAATCAGATAATAAACATTCAATTTTCGGGTGTCATTTTAATGAATACGTTGTATATTATAAGCAACATGGGCTATATTCTAGAATACCTACCACACTTGAAATAGCAATTTACTTTATACAATGTTTTCTTTTAGCAAAAATATGATGAAGAATTATAAAATTCGGGCGCGGAAGCAAATATTTATATAAATTTTTACAAAAATAAAGTCAGATTTTACCTATTCTTGATGAATACATTGTATATTGTAAGCTACATGGGCAGGATTCTAGAATATCTACTACACTTGAAATGGCCATTTTCTTGTTGCAATGTTTTCTTTTAGCTAAAATATGATGAAGAATTATAAAATTCGGGCGCAGGAGCAAATATTTATATGATGTTTTACAAAACTAAAGTCAGATTTTGCCGTTTCTTGATGAATACGTTGTATATTGTAAGCTACATGGGCTGGATTCTAGAATACCTACCACACTTGAAATAGTAACTTTCTTGTTGCAATGTTTTCTTTTAGCTAAAATATGATGAAGAATTATAAAATTTGGGCGCGGGAGCAAATATTTATATATTTTTTTTCAAAAATAATGTCAGATTTTACCTCTTCTTGATGAATACTTTGTAGATTGTAAGCTACATGGGCTTGATTCTAGGATACCTACCACACTTGAAATAGCAATTTTCTTGTTGCAATGTTTTCTTTTTGCTAAAATATGATGCAGAATTATAAAATTCGGGCGCGGAAGCAAATATTTATATGATTTTTTACAAAAATAAAGTCAGATTTTACCTATTCTTGAAATGGATATTTTTGTTAAACATTCATATTCATGCTTTAGGACATATACTATGGATTGTTTTAAGCATTGGACATGCAAAAGTGACCAAAACGTGGTACCAATCAGATAAGAAACATTCAATTTTCGAGTGTCATTTTAATGAATACGTTGCATATTGTGAGCTACATGGGCTGGATTCTAGAATACCTACCACACTTGAAATAGCAATTTTCTTGTTGCAATGTTTTCTTTTAGCTAATATATGATGATGAATTATAAAATTCGGGCGCGAAAGCAAATATTTATATATTATTTTTTACAAAAATAAAGTCAAAAGTGACCAAAACGTGGTACCAATCAGATATAAAACATTTAATTTTCGGTTGTCATTTTAATAAATACGTTGTATATTGTAATCTTTATGGGCTGGATTCTAGAATACCTACCTTACTTGAAATAGCAATTTTTTTGTTTCAATGTTTTCTTTTAGCTAAAATATGATAAAGAATTATAAAAGTCGGGCGAGGAAGCAATTATTTATATAATTTTTTTCAAAAATAAAGTCAGATTTTACCTATTCTTGAATAATACGTTGTATATTGTAAGCTTCATAGGCTGAATTCTAAAATACCTACCACACTTGAAATAACAATTTTCTTGTTGCAATGTTTTCTTTTAGCCAAAATATGATAAAGAATTATAAATGTCTGGCGCGGAAGCAAATATTTATATGATTTTTTACAAAAATAAAGTCAGATTTTACCTATTTTAGTTGAATACGTTGTACAATCTATATGGGCTGGATTCTAGAATATCTACCACCCTTGAAATAGCAATTTTCTTGTTGCAATGTTTTCTCTTTGCTAAAATATGATGCAGAATTATAAAATTCAGGCGCGGAAGCATATATTTATATGATTTTTTACAAAAATAAAGTCAGATTTTACCTATTCTTGACATGGACATTTTTGTTAAACATTCATATTCATGCTTTAGGATCTATACTATGGATGGTTTTAAGCATTGGACATGCAAAAGTGACCAAAACCTGGTACCAATTAGATAATAAACATTCACTTTTCGGGTGTCATTTTAATGAATACGTTGCATATTGTGAGCTACATGGGCTGGATTCTAGAATACCTACCACACTTGAAATAGCAATTTTCTTGTTGCAATGTTTTATTTTAGCTAAAATATGATGAAGAATTATTAAATTCATGCATTTAAGAAAATATTTATATAATTTTTTTACAAAAAAAAAGTCAGATTTTACCTATTCTTGATGAATACGTAGTATATTGTAAGCTACATGGGCTGGATTCTAAAATACCTACCTTACTTAAAATAGCAATGTTTTTGTTGCAATGTTTTCTTTTAGCTAAAATATGATGAAGAATTATAAAATTTGGGCGCGGAATCAAATATCTATAAGATTTTTTACAAAAATAAAGTCAGATTTTACCTATTCTTGAAATGGATATTATTGTTAAAACATTCATATCCATGTTTTAGGATCTATACTGTGGATGGTTTTAAGCATTGGACATGCAAAAGTGAGTGAAACGTGGTACCAATCAGATAATAAACATTCAATTTTCGGATGTCATTTTAATGAATACGTTGTATATTGTAAGCTACATGGGCTGAATTCTAGAATAACTACCACACTTGAAATAGCAATTTTCTTGTTGCAACGTTTTCTCTTTGCTAAAATATGATGCAGAATTATAAAATTCGGGCGCGGAAGCATATATTTATATGATTTTTTACAAAAATAAAGTCAGATTTTACCTATTCTTGAAATGGATATTTTTGTTAAACATTCATATTCATGCTTTACGATCTATACTATGGTTGGTTTTAAGCATTGGACATGCAAAAGTGACCAAAACGTGGTACCAATCAGATAATAAACATTCACTTTTCGGGTGTCATTTTAATGAATACGTTGTATATTGTGAGCTACATGGGCTGGATTCTAGAATACCTACAACGCTGGAAATAGCAATTTTCCTTTTGCAATGTTTTCTTTTAGCTAAAATATGATTAAGAATTATAAAATTCGAGCATTTAAGAAAATATTTATATAATTTTTTACAAAGATAAAGTCAGATTTTACCTATTCTTGATGAATACGTTGTATATTGTAAGCTACATGGGCTGGATTCTAAAATACCTACCTTACTTGAAATAGCAATTTTTTTGTTGCAATGTTTTCTTTTAGCTAAAATATGATAAAGAATTATAAAATTCGGGCGCGGAAGCAAATATTTATATGATTTTTTACAAAAATAAAGTCAAATTTTACCTATTCTAGAATAATACGTTGTATATTGTAAGCTACATAGGCTGAATTCTAGAATACCTACCACACTTGAAATAACAAATTTCTTGTTGCAATGTTTTCTTTTAGCTAAAATATGATAAAGAATTATAAATGTCGGGCGCGGAAGCAAATATTTATATGATTTTTTACAAAAATAAAGTCAGATTTTACCTATTCTAGATGAATACGTTGTAGATTGTAAGCTACATGGGCTGGATTCTAGAATATCTACCACACTTGAAATAGCAATTTTCTTGTTGCAATGTTTTCTCTTTGCTAAAATATGATGCAGAATTATAAAATTAGGGCGCGGAAGCATATATTTATATGATTTTTTACAAAAATAAAGTCAGATTTTACTTATTCTTGAAATGGACATTTTTGTTAAACATTCTTATTCTTGCTTTAGGATCTATACTATGGATGGTTTTAAGCATTGGACATGCAAAAGTGACCAAAACGTGGTACCAATCAGATAATAAACATTCACTTTTCGGGTGTCATTTTAATGAATACGTTGTATATTGTGAGCTACATGGGCTGGATTCTAGAATACCTACCACACTTGAAATAGCAATTCTCTTGTTGCAATGTTTTCTTTTAGCTAAAATATGATGAAGAATTATAAAATTCATGCATTTAAGAAAATATTTATATAATTTTTTACAAAAATAAAGTCAGATTTTACCTATTCTTGATGAATACGTTGTATATTGTAAGCTACATGGGCTGGATTCTAAAATACCTACCTTACTTGAAATAGCAATTTTTTTGTTGCAATGTTTTCTTCTAGCTAAAATATGATGAAGAATTATAAAATTCGGGTGCAGAAGCAAATGTCTATAAGAATTTTTACAAAAATAATGTCAGATTTTACCTATTCTTGAAATGGATATTATTGTTAAAACATTCATATCCATGCTTTAGAATCTATACTATGGATGGTTTTAAGCATTGGACATGCAAAAGTGAGTGAAACGTGGTACAGCAATGGGCAACTACTAAATAAAGAAGAAGAAATTATGGAAAGATGGCGAAGTTATTTTAAAGAACTTTTAGATGAAAAAGAAATTAACCGACATACAAGATAGATAATAGTAGACTGTGACAACCAACAAACGAATAATCAAGATCTAGAACGAAGTAAAGTGGAATATATATCTGAACAGGAATTCTTAAACGCCATAAATAGACTCAAAAATGGAAAAGCTGCTGGCCATGATAAAATAACTCCGGAAATGACGAAAGCAATGAGTGAAAAGGGACAAGAAAAAATGAGAGAGATCATGAACAAAGCTCTTGAGACAGGAAAGACCCCATTAGACTGGCAAATTGGAATAATTACACCAATATTCAAAAAAGGCGATTCAAAGGACTGCAGAAATTATAGAGGCATAACCTTGCTAAGTGTGCCAGGTAAAAGTTATGCAAGAATTCTGGAAACAAGAATAAGATGCCAAATAGAAGAGACGATTGAAGACTCACAATGTGGATTCAGAACAAATAGAGGAACACAAGATCACATTTTTGCAATTAGACAAATGGCAGAAAAGGCAAATGAAACTAGAAGAAAAATATACATGTGCTTCATCGATCTCGAGAAAGCTTTTGATAAAATAATAAGAGATGATATGTGGAAATGTCTAAAAAAACGAGGAATAGAACAATACATGATCACAGCAATAAAAAGTCTGTATGAAAACAGTAAAAACTACGTCAGGGCAAGAAGCGTAACATCAAAAACATTTACTACAAAAACAGGATTAAGACAAGGCTGTATATTGAGCCCTTTACTATTTTCATTAATTTTAGACGACGCTATCAAAGCAAGTAAGCAGGAAATGAAGCCATACAAAATAGGATTCAAAAACATGTCAATCACGAGCGTAGCGGAACTGTGTTATGCAGATGACATGGTCATATTCGGTGAGAGCGAGAAAGACATTCAACAAAACCTGAATATTATTAATAGAGAACTAAAGAACCGGAATATGACTATAAACACAGAAAAAACCAAGATCATGATTATAAACGGAGACCAAGAATGTGACGTTAGAATAGCAAACAACAGAATTGAAGTAGTAGATTCTTTTAAATATTTAGGGGTAACTCTACATAAAGATGGAAAACTAGATGAAGAAATACGGGAACGAATAGGTGCGACAGGAAGATTATATAACGCCATCTCAAAAAAATTCTTAGGAAATAAAGAAGTTCCAGAAGAAATAAAGGTGGAAGTTTTTAAAAGAATCGCTGTTCCAATTCTAACATATGGGTGTGAATCATGGACTACAACAAAAAATCACAGAAGCAAAATAAGAAGCATAGAGATGAGGTTTCTAAGAAGAATAAAAAGGAAAACAAGGAAAGACAAAATAAGAAATGAAACTTTCAGAAATGAATTAAAAACAACACCAGTGGAACATATCATACAACAAGGACAGTTACGATGGCTAGGTCATTTGATGAGAATGGATGAAAATAGGTTTGTGAAGAAAGTGTACAAGACGAAAACGCTACGAAAAAGAAGAATAGGTAGACCTATTAAAAAGTGGCAAGAGGAAGTAAAAGAAGGTTTAGAAGCATGGGATATCCGCTGGCAAGACATCAAAGACCTGACAAGAGACAGAAGAGCCTGGAGAGAGTGCTGGAAGAAGAAACCAACTTCAATCCTACACTGATCCCAGGAAAAGTCTTACACAGAAAGGTAGAAAGACTCAACGATTAAGTAAGTAAGTAAGTATGATAAAGAATTATAAAAGTCGGGCGCGGAAGCAAATATTTACATGATTTTTTACAAAAGTAAAGTCAGATTTTACCTATTCTTGAAATGGATATTTTTGATAAAACATTCATATTCATGCTTTAGGATCTATACTATGGATGGTTTCAAGCATTGGACATGCAAAAGTGAGTGAAACGTGGTACCAATCAGATAATAAACATTAAATTTTCGGGTGTCATTTTAATGAATACGTTGTATATTGTGAGCTACCATGGGCTGGATTCTAGAATACCTACCACATTTGACATAGCAATTTTCTTGTTGCAACGTTTTCTTTTAACAAAATATAATAAAAAATTATAAAATTCGGGCGCGGAAGCAAATATTTATATGATTTTTTACAAAAATAAAGTCAGATTTTACCGTTTCTAGATGAATACGTTGTATATTGTAAGCTACATGGGCTGGATTCTAGAATACCTACCACACTTGAAATAGTAACTTTCTTGTTGCAATGTTTTCTTTTAGCTAAAATATGATGAAGAATTATAAAATTCGGGCGCGGGAGCAAATATTTATATGATTTTTTACAAAAATAAAGTAAGATTTTACCTATCCATGATGAATACGTTGTAGATTGTAAGCTACAAGGGCTGGATTCTAAAATACCTACCACACTTGAAATAGCAATTTTCTTGTTGCAATGTTTTCTTTTTGCTAAAATATGATGCAAAATTATAAAATTCGGGCGCGGATCAAATATTTATATGATTTATTACAAAAATAAAGTCAGATTTTACCTATTCTTGAAATGGATATTTTTGTTAAAACATTCATATTCATGCTTTAGCATCTATACTATAGATGGTTTTAAGCATTGGACTTGCAAAACTGAGTGAAACGTGGTACCAATCAGATAATAAACATTTAATTTTCTGGTGTCATTTTAATGAATACGTTGTATATTGTAAGCTACATGGGCAGGATTCTAGAATACCTACCATACATAAAATAGCAATTTTATTGTTGCAATGTTTTCTTTTAGCTAAAATATGATGAAGAATTATAAAATTAGGGCGCGGAAGCAAATATTAATATGATTTTTTTACAAAAATAATGTCAGATTTTACTTATTCTTGATACATACGTTGTATATTGTTAGCTACATGGGCTTAATTCTAGAATACCTACCACACTTGCAACAGAAATTTTCTTGTTGCAATGTTTTCTTTTAGCTAAAATATGATGAAGAATTATATAATTCGGACGAGGAAGCAAATATTTATTTACAAAAATAAAGTCAGATTTTATCAATTCCTAATGAATACATTGTATATTGTAAGTTACATGGGCTGGATTCCAGAATGCCTACCACTCTTGAAATAGCAATTTTCTTGTTGCAATGTTGTCTTTTAGCTTAAATATTATAAAGAATTATAAAAGTCGGGCGCGGAAGCAAACATTTACATGATTTTTTACAAAAGTAAAGTCAGATTTTACCTATTCTTGAAATGGATATTTTTGATAAAACATTCATATTCATGCTTTAGGATCTATACTATGGATGGTTTTAAACATTGGACATGCAAAAGTGAGTGAAACGTGATACCAATCAGATAATAAACATTAAATTTTAGGGTGTCATTTTAATGAATACGTTGTATATTGTGAGCTACATGGGCTGGATTCTAGAATACCTACCACACTTGATATAGCAATTTTCTTGTTGCAATGTTTTCTTTTAACTAAAATATAATAAAAAATTATAAAATTCGGGCGCGGAAGCAAATATTTATATGATTTTTTACAAAAATAAAGTCAGATTTTACCGTTACTTGATGAATACGTTGTATATTGTTAGCTACATGGGCTGGATTCTAGTATACGTACCACACTTCAAATAGTAACTTTCTTGTTGCAATGTTTTCTTTTAGCTAAAATATGATGAAGAATTATAAAATTCGGGCGCGGGAGCAAATATTTATAAGATATTTTACAAAAATCAAGTCAGATTTTACTTATTCTTGATGAATACGTTGTAGATTGCAAGCTACATGGGCTGGATTCTAGAATACCTACCACACCTGAGATAACAATTTTCTTGTTGCAATGTTACCTTTTAGCTTTATGATGAAGAATTATAAAATTTGGGCGCGAAAGCAAATATTTATATGATATTTTACAAAAATAAAGTCAGATTTTACCTATTCTTGAAATGGATATTTTTGTTAAAACATTCATATTCATGCTTTAGGATCTATACTGGGAATAGTTTTAAGCATTGGGCATGCAAAAGTGACCAAAACGTGGTACCAATCAGATAATAAACATTCAATTTTCAGGTGTCATTTTAATGAATACGTTGTATATTGTAAGCTACATGGGCTGGATTCTAGAATACCTACCACACTTGAAATAGCAATTTTCTTGTTGCAATGTTTTCTTTTAGCTAAAACATGATGAAGAATTATACAATTCGGGCGCGGAAGCAAATATTTATATGATTTTTTACAAAAATAAAGTCAGATTTTTCCTATTCTTGATGAATACGATCTATATTGTAAGCTACAGGGGCTGGATTCTAAAATACCTACCACACCTGAAATAACAATTTTCTTGTTGCAATGTTTTCTTTTAGCTTTAAGATGAAGAATTATAAATTTCGGGCGCGAAAGCAAATATTTATATGATATTTTACAAAAATAAAGTCAGATTTTACCTATTCTTGAAATGGATATTTTTGTTAAAACATTCATATTCATGCTTAAGGATCTATACTATACATGGTTTTAAGCATTGGACTTGCAAAACTAAATGAAACGTGGTACCAATGAGATAATATACATTTAATTCTCTGGTGTCATTTTAATGAATACGTTGTATATTGTAAGCTACATGGACTGGATTCTAGAATACCTACCACATTTAAAATAGCAATTTTATTGTTGCAATGTTTTGTTTTAGCTAAAATATGATGAAGAATTATAAAATACGGGCGCGGAAGCAAATATATATATGATTTTTTACAATAATAATGTCAGATTATACCTATTCTTGATGAATACGTTGTATTTCTATTCTCGCCAGGGTTAAATATCTAAATTCGTCTTGATATTGTTAATTATCTTCTTTTCTTGATTTTGCTAAACATTAACTTCACAACTTTTACTGTAATACTAAAGCTCAATATATGTCATTGAGTAAAGTTATTTATCGTTTTCCTTGTTGTGAACCCGTAGTTAAATTCTCTTTTAGAATTTTGGTATTGTTCTTAATTGGAAACCTTAAAAATCAATTAAGTGACGCCCTTATCATTTATTTTGGAGAATCAACTTTGCTTAAACACGAACTACCCCTTCTCCACTGTTTAAAAGCTAGCGGCCGTAGACCAGAACAACTAGGCTACGTATATTACCATAATTCACCCCATCGGGGCTGCACTCGTAATAATACGTTGTATATTGTAAGCTACATGGGCTGGATTCTAGAATACCTACCACACTTGAAATATCAACTTTCTTGTTGCAATGTTTTCTTTTAGCTAATATATGATGAAAAATTTTAAAATTCGGGCGCGGAAACAAATATTTATATGATTTTTTACAAAAATAAAGTCAGATATTACTTATTCTTGATGAATAGGTTGTATATTGTAAGCTACATGGGCTGTATTCTAGAACACCTACCACACTTGAAATAGCAATTTTCTTGATACAATGGTTTCTTTTATCTAAAATATAATGAAGAATTTTAAACTTCAGGCGTGGAAGCAAATATTTATATCATGTTTTACAAAAATAAAGTCACATTTTACCTATTCTTGAAATGGATATTTTTGTTAAAACATTCATATTCATGCTTTAGGATCTATACTATAGATGATTTTAAACATTGGACATACAAAAGTGACCAAAACGTGGTACCAATCAGATAATAAACATTCAATTTTCGGGTGTCATTTTAATGAATACGTTGTATTTTGTAAGCTACATGGGCTGGATTCTAAAATACCTTCCGCACTTGAAATAGCAATTCTCTTGTTGCAATGTTTTATTTTAGGTAAAATATGATGAAGAATTATAAATTCGGACGCGGACGCAAATATTTATATGATTTTTTACAAAAATAAAGTCAGATTTTACTTATTCTTGATGAATACGTTGTATATTGTAAGCTACATGTGCTGGATTCTAGAATACCTACCACACTTGAAATAGCAATTTTCTTGTTGCAATGTTTTCTTTTAGCTTATATATGATAAAGAATTATAAAATTTGGGCGCGGAGGCAAATATTAATATGATTTTTTACAAAAATAAAGTCAGATTTTACCTATTCTTGATAAATACGTTGTATATTGTAAGCGCTATGGGCTGGATTCTAGAATACCTACCACACTTAAAATAGCAATATTCTTGTTGCAATCTTTTCATTTAGCTGAAATATGATGAAGAATTATAAAATTTGGGCGCGAAAGCAAATATTTATATGATTTTTTAGAAAAATAAAGTCAGATTATACCTATACTAAAAATGAATATTTTTGTTAAAACATTCATATTCATGCTTTAGAATCTACACTATGGATGGTTTTAAGCAATGGACATTCAAAAGTGACAAAAACGTGGTACCAATTAGATAATAAACTTTAAATTTTCGGGTGACATTTTAATAAATACGTTGTATATTTTAAGCTACATTGGCTGGATTCTAGAATACCTACCACACTTGAAATAGCAATTTTCTTGTTGTAATGTTTTCTTTTAGCTAAAATAAGATGAAGAATTATAAAATTCGGGCGCGGAAGCAAATATTTATATGATTTCTTACAAAAATAAATTCAGATTTTACCTATTTTAATGAATACGTTGTATCTTGTAAGCTACATGGGCTGGATTTTAGAATACCTACCACACTTGAAATAGCAATTTTCTTGTTGCAATGTTTTCTTTTAGCTAAAATATGATGAAGAATTATAAAACTCGGGCGCTTAAGCAAATATTTATATGATTTTTTATAAAAATAAAGTCAGATTTTACATATTCTAGATGAATACGTTGTATGTTGTAAGCTACATGGGTTGGATTCTAGAATACCTACCACACTTGAAATAGCTATTTTCTTGTTGCAATGTTTTCTTTTAGGTAAAATATGATGAAGAATTATAAATTTCGGGCGCGGAAGGAAATGTTTATATGATTTTTTACAAAAATTAAGTCAGATTTTACCTATTCTTAATGAATACGTTGTATATTGTAAGCTACGTGGGCTGGATTTTAGAATACCTACCACACTTGAAATAGCAATTTTCTTGCTGCAATGTTTTCTTTTTAGCTAAAATATGATAAAGAATTATAAAATTCGGGCTCGGAAGCAAATATTTGTATGATTTTTTACAAAAATAAAGTCAGATTTTACCTATTCTTGATGAATACGTTGTATATTGTGTAACAGTGGGGGTTGACGACGATGAAGGCGATGAATGTTGTCTTCGAGGAGGACATGTCGATGCTTGATGATACTAACTGGGGATGACTGTTGAAACAGGATAACGACAACATGGCACACACATATTTGCTTTAAATAACTTTTAATTTATTTACAGTATTTACAACAAAAAACTATAACAAACAGCAAAGCCATGAAACTTCCAGGGTCTCTATTCTCCAAGTTATACGTTTGCATTCGTACACGTATATAAATGTATCGCTCGTGAAAGTATCCGTTTTAAAAATCATATTCTCCAACGATATTCTTTAGCGGCATGCGCTTGATACGTGTATACGTTTGGTTTTACTGAAGCACGAACACACTCGACCGGTGAAATCGGGTATGCACCAATCAGATTTAAGCATATCGGTGCGCGGTAATACGCTGCACCGTGCTACTATACGTTTATTTAATTTACGGCTCTACAGTTTGACTTAACATTTCATAAACTATTGTATTTTTATTAAAAATGGAAAAAGTGTCAAAAAAAAGTGCTCCTCTTTTAGAAGACCAAAAAATAATGATGGTTGAATTTATGCAGCAACATCCACAGCTTATAAGTGGAAAATTTGATTCAAATTTTACATACAAAAAAGCCAGTGAACTTTGGGAAGAGCTTACAATAATGTTAAATGCTATTCCTGGAGCAAAGAAAGATTGGAAAAATTGGAGAAAGGTAACGAATTAAATTTATACGTGGTTAAATATTTTATTAATTTTATTTTCTACTTTGATTTTAGACTTGGCATGATATGCGAACGAGAGCAAAAGGTAGACAATCAAAAATAAATAGATATACCCGAGGAACAGGTGGTGGACCCGCGTCTCAAGATACATTAAATTCGATCGATTCTAAAATTGTTGCACTGATTGGAGACGTAGCTATTTCAGGGCATACAGAAGTAGCTGAAAGCCAAGTATTATATATAAATACAGATTTGTCTGAATTTGGTAATGAAATCTCTGTAGATATGGTCAAAGAAGTAGAAACAGTACCCATAATTTTCGCCAATGATAAAGAAGAAACAGGGCCCATAGTTATTACCAATGATACTAATAACACTATTATTGATAGTGAACAGACCAATGCAAAAGATTTATCTGCAAATAAAACACCTGTAAAAAGAAGGATAGCAACTCAAAGATTACATAGAACAGTTACAGCAACAGAGAAATTGGCAGCACAATGTGAAAAGAAAACTATAATTAACCCTGCGTTAGTGTGGTGGAATATAATCACACCATTAGTGTGGTGGGGTCTCATAGACCCCAAAAGTTTTTTTTTATTATTTATGAAATGTAAAATAATAAAAAAAAAATATTGAATTTTTTTTTGTAATGTTGTAGGGTTTAGAAACAAATACAGAAAAAAAAATTTGTTTATTATGTTTAATACAAAAAATATTTACAATAACTTAAATATAGGCAACATTAACACTTTCAAGCACAACGTTGCATTTAAACTTAAAAAAAAAATTTACAAACCTAAACAAAATAATTAGTATTATTTATATATAAATAAAAGATCATTCAATAAAATAAAAAAAAGCAGATTAAATTTATCGTAAAAACTTAAAAAAATATTCATCAACAAATTCATTGCAATTTTTGCATTTGAAATATGCGTGCTAAAGGCAGAGTGGTACGTTACACTGCGTACAAGTATACGAAGTAAATATAATAATCCAAAAACTGCCTTTATTTCTTCCATACTTGTTTCTCCAACAATATATTTGTGAGCATCGTCATATGCCAGTGCTTTTGTAGCAATTTTTGTATTAGTATGAAGCACAATATCCTCCAACATACAGTCCGAAAAATATAATTTCCAACATTCAATTGGAGTTTTCTTATTTTTAGCGAAAGGTTTGACACCAGGTAAATGAGTTATAATGCTTTCACTTCTTGTCCTTACACATTTATTTGCTGGTGTCTTTACCCATTTTGTTCCATCTGTACTGTATAATACATTGACCCGATTCTTTTTTCTTTCATTTCCCTCCGAGTCAACATTTTCATCGTCAGATTCCTCAGTTTCTTTCTCCTGTTCTTCTTCCTCAGAACTTCCTATCTCATTCTCTACTGTTTCAGTACTAGGTACTTCTTCACCTGAGATTTGATCTTCTCCTTCCGGACTCAGAATCTATAAATGGTTCCAGGTCGGACCCTAAGTCCTCCCACATCTTAAACAAATTATTTTGTTCTGCTTCGTAGGACATTTTGTTGAACATCTACCGTAAAATATTCAGAAACATGTACAAATACAGTCGAAACGAAAATAATCATTATTACTCTCCTAAACACGAAAAGTTACAGCTTTAGTGTGGTGGGGTATTACAGACCCCAGCCAACTTTAACGAATGCCGACAAGTAACTGATGTATTATAAATGGTTAATTGTACCAAATATAATATCACAAATATAAACTGTACAGCTACTAAAAATTACATAGCAATATGATAAATAGTTTTAAACATACAATACGTTATATTACTACTGGGGTCTATCAGACCCCACCACACTAACGGAGGGTTAAGGAAGAATATTACCGAGAAAAAATAAATATAATGAAAAAAGAATGATTAATAAAAGAAAGGATTGCCAAAGCTTTAGAAGATATTGCAAGCAAAATAAAATACCTTTTTTCTCATTGCTCTTTTTTCCTTTAATTTGTTATATTTTTATAAGCTAATGTGTTTTTACCTCCCGCCTATCAATATATAGATAAGGGAGGTATTGTTTTTGGTCAGATTTCTCGAGTATGAGTTTTCAACATATGGGGACGAATTAGGATCCCTAGAATACTATTTTACTATTTTTACCGTGATGTCTGTATGTCCGTGTGTGCGTGTGTGTGTGCGTGTGTGTGTCTGTGTGTCTGTGACGATTTTTCGTCCACGATAACTCCAATACGAGACATGTAAAAAATATAATATTTGGTATTTATAACTTATATTCAAATATGATGAACTGATTAGATTTTGACCATAATTGGTTAACAGGAAGTAGTACTTTATTTGAAGCTTTAAACAGTTTTTCAAAGAAAATACCTCTAATACAATTTTTTCGCTAATTACGATATTATTAAATATAAAGATTTTTTAATTTTCTACCGATCTGCATAATTACGTTTATATATAACTTCTAGCTGGATAGAAAAAAAATATATAAATTATAATAATTTTACATATCGTTTAGGCTGAGAAATTTCGATAAAACAGATGAGTTATTCATATGTTCACAAAATTTGACATATGATGTCAAATTTGATGTAAGTAAATATAAAAGATAACATAAGTAAATATGAAGTAGTTTTATTGTAAAATTAGAAAAGGTGGAAGAAATATATAAGGCATACATTTGCATGCGTAAATCAAGGTAAGTTCGGTTCCGGTTTTAGTAACGTCAAAAATAGCTGTCATATTGGTCATTTTATGAAGGAAATTTTAAGTATGAAATGAATTAAAAATATTCTGAACTGCAATAACAATCTAATTTTAAAACTACAAATTAAATGTATTGAAAAACTTATATAGAATATATGTATTACTACAGTTGCGGGAGGTATTGTGTTGGGCACATCAGATTTTTTTTTATTACTTTACAAATACTTTATATAATTTTTGTTAATTTGTCACTCTGTTAATTTATAATTTACGTTTTTATGAATTATATCTCGTCTCATATAATAAAAAAATTGAAATGCATTATGAACATAACTAGTTTTATTTTATTCCAGTAGGTACAATATAGAAATATAATAATTGTGATATATTAATTTAAATTTTATTACTAGTATCAAAGTATGAATTAAAACAAAATACTTTAATACGTACATACTATTCTATGTAAAATAATTACGAATTACATTCTGTCTTGTTTTACGACCTTCAACCAGTTCCGGATTCACTCTCCTTGCTTCCGGTTCATTTTCAACATCTTGATTTCTATGTTCAAATATTCCAAAATTCGCATCATTTTCTATTTCTCCTAGATCAGGATCTGGTACATTATTTACAATGCACATATTGTGCAAAACTGCGCATGCTATTATAATTTTCGATGCTTTCTCGGGTGTATAGTGTAAAACTCGATGCTTCAATAAGCACCGAAAACGCATTTTTAAGACTCCATTACATCTCTCTATGATACTCCGGGTAGTTTTATGGCATCTATTATAATTAGCTTCAGGAGTTTGTGGTTCTGGTTCATCCTGAATTGGTGTGAGCAAATAAGATCTCAATGGATATCCTCGGTCTCCTAAAGAAATTGAATAATATTTGTCATTATGTACCGTTTTTTAAATGTAAAAAAGCGTATATCATTAACTTACCTAATAGATAATAATTTGTTTGTCCCTGCCTGTGTAGATCTTGTAAACGTTCTTTCAAAGTAGAATTGTTCCAAATGAAACTATCATTTGAACTCCCGGGATACAGAGCGTTAATATTTAATATTTTCAATCTGTAGTCACAGACCTATAAAATAAACAAAATCGTATCACCTATATAGGTTACTAGTTTGTTACGTACTAGTTGGACATTAATAGAATGATAATTTTTTCTATTTAAATAAACATATTCTGGATATTGAGGATCATCCGTTTTCGGAGGAAAAATTGCAACATGGGTGCAATCTATACATCCAATAACTCCTGGGAATCCATATCTCTGTAAAATCTTTACAAAAGACAATTTTAAGTTTATAAATAGGGCCTCAATATATAATATATAATCCAAAATTATATACTTACTCCGTGCGAACTGTATTTAATTCCTCCAAATTATTAGGAAAAGTTATCCATGTATTTAGTATTCTATGTTGATTTATAGCATTTACAACTTCATTTATGCTCCTACTAAATGTAGATTGGCTGACTGCTAAATTAATATTGCAACCAATATCCAATTGATAGCTTCCGGTTGCAAAAAATCGTAAAGCAATTAGAACCTACATATGTAGGAATATTTTATTTTTAATTGAAATTTTACTAATCACTTTCTAAATTACCTTTGTTGTTGCGTCTATAGCTGATTTTCGAGTTTGTGGTGTAAGATATTCTTCTAATAGGTCAATTAGGTTATTCACTAGAATCTTGCTTAACCTAAATAGGCGTATAAAATGTCTTTCAGATAAATCTAAAGCATTCTCTCTATTTCTAAATTGACGACCAGGACCTTCTGCTTGTATTTCAGCATCTGCCAGTACTGCATCAATTACAATTGCATTCACAACGTCCTAAAATGCTGCCATTATTGCAATAAAATGGAAGAATAATACAGTGAACGAATAGTTATGAGCCGCCTGTTGTTAAGCGTATGAAACTCGTACGTTTAGAAACGTATACGTTCTTCAAACGCACACTGAAGAATATCAACCTACGAATATCATACGTTCTGATGTTACGAACGTATACTCTCATATTCGAGAATAGAGGCCCAGATCTAGCAGCTCTGGACTAAAGTCAGTCTGAACCATGTCAGATGACTGCTACCGAGTCGTTAACTATATTACGACTATCAACAGTGACCAAAATGTGATGCCAATCACATAATAAACATTAAATTTTCAGGTGTCATTTGAATGAATACGTTGTATATTGTAAGCTATATGGGCTGGAGTCTAGAATACCTACCACACTTGAAATAGCAATTTTCTTCTTGCAATGTTTTCTTTAAGCTAAACTATATTGAAAATTTATAAAATTCGGGCGCGGAAACAAATATTTATATGATTTTTTACTAAAAATAAAATCAGATTTTACCTATTCTTGATGAATACGTTGTATATTGTAAGCTACATGGGCTGGATTCTAGAATATATGCGACACTTGAAATAGCAATTTTCTAGTGGCAATGTTTTTTATTAACTAAAATATGATGAAGAATTATAAAATACGGGTGCGGAAGCAAATATTTTTATGATATTTTACAAAAATAAAGTCAGATTTTACATATACTTGAAATGGATATTTTTGTTAAATCACTCATATTCATGCTTTAGGATTTATACTATAGATGGTTCTAAGCATTGGACATGCAAAAGTGACCAAAACGTGGTTACCAATCAGATAATAAACATTCAATTTTCGGGTATCATTTTAATGAATACGTTGTATATTGTAAGCTACATGGGCTGGATTTAAGAATAGCTACAACTCTTGAAATAGCAATTTTCTTTTTACAATGTTTTCTTTTAGTTAAATATGATAAAGAATTATAAAATTCGGGCGCGGAAGCAAATATTTATATGATTTTTTACAAAAATAAAGTCAGATTTTACTTATTCTTGATGAATAGGTTGTATATTGTAAGCTACATGGGCTGTATTCTAGAACACCTACCACACTTGAAATAGCAATTTTCTTGATGCAATGTTTTCTTTTAGCTAAAATATAATGAAGAATTTTAAAATTCTGGCGTGGAAGTAAATATTTATATCATTTTTTACAAAAATTAAGTCACATTTTACCTATTCTAGAAATGGATATTTTTGTTAAAACATTCATATCCATGCTTTAGGATCTACACTATAGATGATTTTAAACATTGGACATGCAAAAGTGACCAAAACGTGGTACCAATCTGATAATAAACATTCAATTTTCGGGTGTCATTTTAATGAATACGTTGTATTTTCTAAGCTACATGGGCTGGATTCTAAAATACCTTCCACACTTGAAATAGCAATTCTCTTGTTGCAATGTTTTCTTTTAGCTAAAATATGATGAAGAATTACAAATTCGGACGCGGACGCAAATATTTATATGATTTTTTACAAAAATAAAGTCAGATTTTACCTATTCTTGATGAATACGTTGTATATTGTAAGCTACATGTGCTGGATTCTAGAACACCTACCACACTTGAAATAGCAATTTTCTTGTTGCAATGTTTTCTTTTAGCTTATATATGATAAAGAATTATAAAATTCGGGCGCGGAACCAAAAATTTATATGGTTTATTTACAAAAATAAAGTCAGCTTTAACCTATTCTTGAAATGGATATTTTTGTTAAAACATTCATATTCAAGGTTTTGGATCTATACTATGGATAATTTTATTTAGCATTGGACATGCAAAAGTGACCAGAACGTGGTACCAATCAGATAATAAACATTTAATTTTCGGGTGTCAGTTTAATGAATACGTTGTATATTGTAAGCTACATGGGCTGAATTCTAGAATATCTACCACACTTGAAATAGCAATTTTCTTGTTGCAATGTTTTATTTTAGCTAAAACATGATAAAAAATTATAAAATTCGGGCGTGGAAGCTAATATTTATATGATTTTTTACAAAAATAAAGTCAGATTTTACCTATTCCTGAAATGGATATTTTTTTTAAAACATTCATATTCATGCTTTAGGATCTATACTATGAATGGTTTTAAGTATTGTACATGAAATTGACAAAAACGTGGTACCAATCAGATAATAAACATTTAATTTTCGGGTGTCATTTTAATGAATACGTTGTATATTGTAAGCTATATGGGCTGGATTCTAGAATACCTACCACACTTAAAATAGCAATTTTCTTGTTGTACTGTTTTCTTTCAGCTAAAATATGATGAAGAATTATAAAATTCGGGCGCGGAAGCAAATATTTATATGATTTAAAAAAAAATTAAGTCAGATTTTACCTATTCTTGAAATGGATATTTTTGTTAAAACATTCATATTCATGCTTAAGGATCTATACTATGGATAATTTTAGCATTGGACATGCAAAAGTGACCAAAACGTGATATCAATCACATAATAAACATTTAATTTTCGGGTGTCATTTTAATGAATACGTTGTATATTGTAAGCTACATGGGCTGGATTCTAGAATATCTACCACACTTGAAATAGCAATTTTCTAGCTGTAATGTGTTCTTTTAGCTAAAATATGATGAAGAATTATAAAATTCGGACGCGAAAGCAAATATTTATATGATTTTTTACAAAAATAAAGTCAGATTTTACCTATTCTTGATGAATACGTTGTATATTGTAAGCTACATGGGCTGGATTCTAGAATACCTCCCACAGTTGAAATAGCAATTTTCTTGTTGCAATGTTTTCTTATAGCTAAAATATGATAAAAAATTGTAAAATTCGGGCGCGGAAGGACATATTTATATGATTTTTTACAAAAACAAAGTCAGATTTTACCTTTTCTCGATGAATACGTTGTATATTGTAAGCTACATGGGCTGGATTCTAGAATACCTACCACACTTAAAATAGCAATTTTCTTGTTGCAATGTTTCCTTTTAGCTAAAATACGATAAAGAATTATTATATTCGGGCGCGGAAGCAAATATTTATATGATTTTTTTACAAAAATGAAGTCAGATTTTACCTATTCCTGAAATGGATATATTTGTTAAAACATTCATATTCATTGTTTAGAATCTATACTGTGGATAACTTTAGCATTGGAGATGCAAAAGTGACCAGAACGTGGTACTAATCAGATAATAAACATTCAATTTTCGAGTGTCATTTTAATGAATACGTTGTATATTGTAAGCTACATGGGCTGGATTCTAGAATATCTACCACACTTGAAATACCAAATTTCTTGTTGCAATGTTTTCTTTTAGCTAAAACATGATAAAGAATTTTAAAATTCGGGCGTGGAAGCAAATATTTATATGATTTCTTACAAAAATAAAGTCAGATTTTACCTATTCTTAATAAATACGTTGTACATTGTAAGCTACATGGGCTGGATTCTAGAATACCTACTACACTTGAAATAGCAATTTTTTTGTTGCAATGTATTCTTTAAGCTAAATTATGATAAAGAATTATAAACATCGGGCGCGGAAGCAAATATTTATATGATTTTTTACAAAAATAAAGTGAGATTTTACCTATGCTTAAAATGGATATTTATGTTAATACATTCATATTCATGCTTTAGGATCTATACTATGGAAGGTTTTAAGCATTGGACATGCAACAGTGCCAAAAACGTGGTACCAATCAGATAATAAGCATTTAATTTTTTGGTGTCATTTTAATGAATACGTTGTATATTGTAAGCTACATGGGCTGGATTCTAGAAAAACTACCACACTTGAAATAGCAATTTTCTTGTTGCAATGTTTTCTTTTAGCTAAAATATGATGAAGAATTATAAAATTCGAGCGCGTAAGCAAATATTTATATGATTTTTTTCAAAAATAAAATCAGATTTTACATATTATTGATGCATAAGTTGTGTATTTTAAGCTACATGGGCTGGATTCTAGAATACCTACCACACTTAAAATAGCAATTTTCTTGTTGCTATGTTTTCTTTTAGCTAATATATAATGAAGAATTATAAAATTCCAGCTCGGAAGCAAATACTTATATGATTTTTTACAAAAATAAAGTCAGTATATACCTATTCTTGAAATGGATATTTTTGTTGAAACATTCATACTCATGCTTTAGGATCTATACTATGGATGGTTTTAAGCATTGGACATGCAAAAGTGATCAAAACGTGTTACCAATCAGATAATAAACATTCAATTTTCAGATGTCATTTTAATGAATACGTTGTATATTGTAAGCTACATGGGCTGGATTCCAGAATACCTACCACACTTGCAATAGCAATTTTCTTGTTGCAATATTTTCTTTTATCTAAAATATGATGAAAAATTATAAAATTTGGGCGCGGAAGCAAATATTTATATGATTTCTTACAAAAATAATGTCAGATTTTACCCTTTCTTGGAATGAATATTTTTGTTAAATCATTCCTATTCATGCTTTAGGATCTATACTATGGATGGTTTTGAGCATTGGACCTGCAAAAGTGACCAAAACGTGGTACCAATCAGATAATAAACATAGAATTTTCGGGTGTCATTTTTATGAGTACGTTGTATACATAGGATGGATTCTAGAATACCTACCACACTTAAAATAGCAATTTTCTTGTTGCAATGTTTTCTTTTAGCTAAACTATGATGAATAATTATAAAAATCGGGCGCAGAAGCAAATATTTATATGATTTTTTAAAAATAATTCCAGATTTTACCTATTCTTGAAATTCATATTTTTGTTAAAACATTCATATTCATGCTTTACGGTCTATAACATGGATGGTTTTGAGCATTGGACATGCAAAAGTGACCAAAACGTGGTACCAATCAGATAATACACATTCAATTGCAATTTTTTTGTTGCAATATTTTGTTTTAGCTAAAATATGATGAAGAATTTTAAAATTCGGGCGCGGAAGCAAATATTTATATGCTTTTTACAAAGATAAAGTCAGATTTTACCTATTCTTGAAATGTATATTTTTGTTAAAATATTCATATTCATACTTTAGGATCTATACTATAGATAATTTTAGCATTGGACATGCAAAAGTGACCAGAACGTGGTACCAATTTGATAACAAACATTCAATTTTCGGGTGTCATTTTAATGAATACGTTGTATATTGTAAGCTACAAGAACTGGATTCTAGAATACTTACCACACCAGAAACAACAATTTTCTTGTTGCAATGTTTTCTTTTAGTTAAAGTATAACGAAGAATTATAAAATTCGGGCATGAAAGCAAATATTTATATGATTTTTTTCAAAAATAAAGTCAGATTTTACCGATTCTTGATGAATACGTTGTATATTGTAAGCTACATAAGCTGGATTCCAGAATACCTACCACACATGAAATAGCAATTTTCTTGTTGCAATGTTTTGTTTTAGCTTAAATATAATGAAGAATTCTAAAATTCGGGCGCGGAAGCAAATATTTATATGATTTTTTACAAAGATAAAGTCAGATTTTACCTATTCTTGAAATGGATTTTTTTGTTAAAACATTAATATTCATGCTTTAGGATCTATACTATAGATAATTTTTGCATTGGACATGCAAAAGTGACCAAAATGTAGTACCACTCAGATAATAAACATTTAATTTTCGGGTGTCATTTTAATGAATACGTTGTATATTCTAGAATACCTACCACACTAGAAACAGCAATTTTTTTGTTGCAATGTTTTCTTTTAGCTAAAGTATGACGAAGAATTATAAAATTCGGGCGCGAAAGCAAATATTTATATGATTTTTTTCAAAAATAAAGTCAGATTTTAACTATTCTTGATATGGATCTTTTTGTTAAAACATTCATATTCATGCTTTAGGATCTATACTATAAATAAGTTTAGCATTGGACATGCAGAAGTGACCAAAACGTGGTACCAATCTGATAATAAACATTCAATTTTCGGGTGTCATTTTAATGAATACTATGTATATTGTAAGCTACATGAACTGGATTCTAGAATACCTACCACACCAGAAACAACAATTTTCTTGTTGCAATGTTTTCTTTTACCTTTTCTTGATGAATATGTTGTATATTGTATGCTACATGGGCTGGAATCTAAAATACCTACCACACTTGAAATAGCAATTTTCTTGTTGCAATGTTTTCTTTTAGCTAAAATATAATGAAGAATTATAAAATTCGGACGCGGACGGAAATATTTAGATGATTTTTTACAAAAACAAAGTCAGATTTTACCTATTCTTGAAATGGATATTTTTGTTAAAACATTCATATTCATGCTTTAGGATCTATACTATGGATAATTTTAGCATTGGACATACAAAACTGACCTTAACGTGGTAGCAATCAGATAATAAACATTTAATTTTCAAGTATCATTTTAATGAATACGTTGTATATTGTAAGCTACATGGGCTGGTTTCTGGAATACCTACCACACTTGAAATAGCATTTTTCTTGTTGCAATGTTTTCTTTTAGCTAAAATATGTTAAAGAATTATAAAATTCGGGCGCGGAAGCAAATATTTATATGATTTTTTACAAAAATAAAATCAGATTTTACCTATTCTTGATGAATACTTTGTATATTGTATGCTACATGGGCTGGATTCTAGGATACCTACCACCCTTGAAATAGCAAATTTCTTGTTGCAATGTTTTCTTTTAGTTAAAATATGATGAAGAATTATGAAATACGGGGGCGAAAGCAAATATATATATATATGATTTTAAAAAAAATAAAGTCGGAGTTTACCTATTCTTGATAAATACGTTGTATTTTGTAAGCTATATGGGCTGGATTCTAGAATACCTGCTACACTTGAAATAGCAATTTTCTTGTTGCAATGTTTCCTTTTAGCTAAAAGATGATGAAGAATTATAAAATTCGGGCGCGGAGGCAAATATTTATTTGATTTTTTACAAAAATAAAGTCAGATTTTACCTACTCTTGATGAATACGTTTTATATTTTAAGCTACATGGGCTGGATTCTAGAATACCTACCACACTAGAAACAGCAATTTTTTTGTTGCAATGTTTTCTTTTAGCTAAAGTATGACGAAGATTTATAAAATTCGGGCGCGAAAGCAAATATTTATATGATTTTTTTCAAAAATAAAGTCAGATTTTAACTATTCTTGATATGGATCTTTTTGTTAAAACATTCATATTCATGCTTTAGGATCTATACTATAAATAAGTTTAGCATTGGACATGCAGAAGTGACCAAAACGTGGTATAAATCTGATAATAAACATTCAATTTTCGGGTGTCATTTTAATGAATACTATGTATATTGTAAGCTACATGAACTGGATTCTAGAATACCTACCACACCAGAAACAACAATTTTCTTGTTGCAATGTTTTCTTTTACCTTTTCTTGATGAATTTGTTGTATATTGTATGCTACATGGGCTGGAATCTAAAATACCTACCACACTTGAAATAGCAATTTTCTTGTTGCAATGTTTTCTTTTAGCTAAAATATAATGAAGAATTATAAAATTCGGACGCGGACGGAAATATTTAGATGATTTTTTACAAAAATAAAGTCAGATTTTACCTATTATTGAAATGGATATTTTTGTTAAAACATTCATATTCATGCTTTAGGATCTATACTATGGATAATTTTAGCATTGGACATGCAAAACTGACCTTAACGTGGTAGCAATCAGATAATAAACATTCAATTTTCAGGTATCATTTTAATGAATACGTTGTATATTGTAAGCTACATGGGCTGGTTTCTGGAATACCTACCACACTTGAAATAGCATTTTTCTTGTTGCAATGTTTTCTTTTAGCTAAAATATGTTGAAGAATTATAAAATTCGGGCGCGGAAGCAAATATTTATATGATTTTTTACAAAAATAAAGTCAGATTTTACCTATTCTTGATGAATACTTTGTATATTGTAAGCTACATGGGCTGGATTCTACGATACCTACCACCCTTGAAATAGCAAATTTCTTGTTGCAATGTTTTCTTTTAGTTAAAATATGATGAAGAATTATGAAATACGGGGGCGAAAGCAAATATATATATAAGATTTTTTACAAAAATAAAGTCGGAGTTTACCTATTCTTGATAAATACGTTGTATTTTGTAAGCTATATGGGCTGGATTCTAGAATACCTGCTACACTTGAAATAGCAATTTTCTTGTTGCAATGTTTTCTTTTAGCTAAAAGATGATGAAGAATTATAAAATTCGGGCGCGAAAGCAAATTTTTATATGATTTTTTACAAAAATAAAGTCAGATATTACCTCTTCTTAATGAATACGTTGTATATTGTACCCATAGTAAAGAACCTAAAGCATTAATATAAATGTTTTAACAAAAATATCCATTTCAGAAATAGGTAAAGTATGACTATATTTTTGTAAAAAATCATATAAATATTTGCTTTCGCGCCCTAATTTTTTAATTCTTTATCATATTTTAGCTAAAAGAAAACAATGCAACAAGAAAATTGCTATTTCAATTGTGGTAGGTACTCTAGATTCCAGCCCATGTAGTTTACAATATACAGCGTATTCATCAAGAATAGTTAAAATCTGACTTTATTTTTGTAAAAAATCATATAAATATTCGCATCCACGCCCGAAATTTATAATTTTTATCATATATTAGCTAAAAGAAAACATTGCAACAAGAAAAGTACTATTTCAAGTGTGGTAAGTATTCTGGAATCCAGTTCTTGTAGCTTACAATATACAAGGTATTCATTAAAGTGATCACCGAAAATTGAATGTGTATTATCTGATTGGTACCACGTTTTGGTCAATTTTGCATGTCCAATGCTTAAAACCATCCATAGTATAGATACTAAAACATGTATATGAATGTTTTAACAAAAATATCCATTTCAAGAATAGGAAAAATCTCACTTTATTTTTGTAAAAAATCATATAAATATTTGCTTCCGCGCCAGAATTTTATAATTCTTCATCATATTTTAGCTAAAAGAAAACATTGCAACAAGAAAAATGCTATTTCAAGTGTGGTAGGTATTCTAGAATCCAGCCCCTGTAGCTTACAATATACAACGTATTCATTAAAATGACTCCTGAAAATTGAATGTTTATTATCTGATTGGTACCACGCTTTGGTCACTTCTGCATGTCCAATGCTTAAAACCATCCATAGTATAGATAAATTCCATTTCAAGAATAGGTAAAATTTGACTTTATTCTTGTAAAAAATCAAATAAATATTTTCTTCCGCGCCTGAATTCTTCATCATATTTTAGCTAAACGTAAAATATATTGTACAGTCGGCCCATCCGCAACTAAAATATCTTACTTCGCATTATTTCATTCTGTCATGAGCTACGGCTTATTGATATGGGGCTAATCATCTGAAGTGAACAGAGTATTTATGATGCAGAAGAAGGCTGTTAGAATACTTGCCGGCGTAAGTCCAACACACTCTTGTAAGGACCTATTTAAAAAGTTTGGTGTTCTTACACTTCATTCCCAATATATACTGAATAGTTTAATGTACATCAGGAAAAACATATTAAATTTTACAACTCATTCCGAGATTCATAAATACAATACGAAAAATAACAATTACTTAACAACAGTAAAATTCAGTCGAACAAATTCACAACTTAACAGTGTTAATGTTATGCTCTTTAACAAGCTTCCCGAAACTACAAGAAAATTAGAGCCAAAAAAATTTAAATCCACTTTATAAAAACTATTACTAAATAAAAGTTACTATAGCGTAGAAGAGTATTTAAAAGATGAAAATTTTGATCAATGCGTTTTGAAAGTGTGATTGTGAGTTTAATGCACAAAAATCAATAAAATTAATTATACTGTTAAATATCCGTTAATATACCTTTGTTTTTATTTAGGCATTATATCTTAATTAATTGGACGTACTGTGCATGTAAGTGCTTTTCAGTCAATAAAAAAATATTATTATTATTAAAAGAAACATTGCAACAAGAAAATTGCTATTTCAAGTGTGGTAGGTATTCTAGAATCCAGCCCATGTAGCTTACAATATACAACGTATTGTGATATCGTTACGTCGTCAGTCGCTATCGTTCTCGAAAACGTGTGACGGACTACGGCGTTACCTTCGCGTCACACAATGTAAAATACGTCGTCACAGCCTACAAAACAATAACTCGTGCAAAAGCACAATAATTAGTCGACAGGCACGGTATACTAAAATATCCAAACGCTGTCGCTCTATTCGTTGCCAAATCTCGGGCGCCACTCTACGTAACGGTAGTGACGTCTAACTCAGCTACCAGTGACGACGGCCACGGATATGGAGAAAAAAGTCCAAGGTACGGATTCCAACATTGGTTGTGGTTGCTCGCTTGAACACAACATCACGGAACGACTTTACAAAAAAGACAGTAAAAAGACGTAAATGAAAGCATAAATAAATTTCGGATAAAAATCGGTTATTCTTACAACCTGCGTTGTTCGCTCACCCACGTGCACGCGATGCGAGGGCGAGGTAAAAACGAACGCAAAACCAAATTCAGCAGAACTATCCTTGATTAGTCCTGGCGGTGACCAATGGACAAGCCGAATTCTGTTCCGCGGCTCACGAAGCAAAATGACGGATTCAAGGATTCTTTCTTCGCCGAAATTCATCCAAAATTATCTCGATAGTGGTAGCGCAATCACTAGTTCTTCTCTGCCCCTAGTAATCGGAATGAGAATGAACGATTTTCTCAAACACACGTTTTGCTCACATAAGGGTGTGAAAAACGGCAAAACACTATTCAAATTTTCCCATAAATACTTCACTTCCACCTACCTTACGTTCACCAGTGGAAGGATAGGAAAATAAATCAAAATAATTCAAATAAAAAACTCTACTTCACAACTTTTATTTTTTACGTCTTTATTTGGCCAAAAACTCACTCAAAAAAGCCACGAGTCGGTCAACGACCGCGCTTTTATCAAAATGTTCACCCGCTTCCCCTCGTCGTGACCTATCATCAGAGGTTAACATAGTCACTAAACAATTACAAATACCATATATAAATATAAATAAATAACATTTAACATTAATACGATACAAACAGTAATAAAAACACTTAATATTGCCTTAAGTCACAGTAGTATAGCAGTGAGAGAGCTAGCTCATTTTGTGGGATCTCAGGGGGTTGGAGGAGTCAGAGGGGGGTAATTAGTATTCCGGTGGCGGAGTGGGAGTCTCAGGTGTCGGTAAGGTCACTGTTCTGCAAGTGAACATGTGCAAGGTCAGATTGAGGGGGTTTGTTCTCTTGGCACACGTGTGGACACATGGGTACACCTGTCTGATGCTTGAAGATGGTGGTTGAACCCTTGAGTGTGTCAATAACATAGTCCGTCTGCAGAACCGTGGCCATAGGTAAGTGTATTACTTCAAGCACACGTGCAAGTTTCATCCGTGTGTGATGCTGGAAGAGGGTGGTTGAATAACCTAGACCGTCTGCTGAACCATTGCCATAGGTCAGTGTATTACTTAAAGCACACGTGCAAGTGGCACCTGTGCGTGATGCTGGAAGTGGGTGGTTTAATAACCTAGACCGTCTGCAGAACCATTGCCATAGGTCAGTGTATTACTTAAAGCACACGTGCAAGTTGCACCTGTGCGAGATGATGAAAGAGGGTGGTTGAATAACCTAAACCGTCTGCAAAAGCATGACTTGTAGATCAGTAAGACACCTGCATGATGCCGGACGATGATGGTTCAACGCCTGAATGTGTCAATAACCTAATGCGTCTGCAGGAGCATGCCATTGAATTGTAGGTCAGTGTCTTATTAAAGCACACTTGCAATTTGCATCTGCACGGCGAGACTTACGGGGTGAATGTTCAAAATAGAAAATTGATACTTGTAATAAATTATTCTCTCTCGCTTTAGGATATGTTCCACATATTGATAGATAAGAATTGTCTTACAGGTGTATTTCTGGAGACACTGACACTGCACCTGTCATATTGCAGATGCATACTAAATCTATACGGAAGACGATGGTGGCAAGACTTGACTATTTGAATGATTAAGTGTGATACACATGTTTAAAGGTGTATCGGAAGAACTTGAACTGTATAGGAGTAATTATAAAAGGAATAAGAATAGTAATAAAATTATCAAATAGCTTATTTATTTACAAACAATTATTACAATCAATATATTATTAATATTACATTTTTACAAGATGCAGCTGTGCAACTTGAATTGAACAGAGGCTGAGATCTCGGGTTCAAATCCAGTGTAGCCAATCTTTTTTCTAAATAAAATTGTTGTGTCCTGTCTTTTTGGTAAATGATATCACCCTGTTCAAATAAGAGTCAATGACCTCACCGAGCTACCAGTCTAGATCAAAAGAGCTTCTCGCGGGGTCTGCAATATGAAAGGATGCCACAATGTTTCCAGGGTCTGCAAAATTTTCACAGGTTCAATCGTCCCAATAATTGCAGTCATATTAGTTCGTAATCCCACTATAAATTGTAGATCCCATGCAGAAGTTGTAGGCTGAGAACCTAAACTACTAAGATGCAAATAATTGGGACTCTGTTCCAACTTGGAATGTAGTACCACATATGTTGACGCTACATATTTACAAACTACAATTTAATATATCTATGTTATATCCATACGGGTACGTATCCATAAAAAGATAATTCACAATTCTTTTATCGTCATATGAACTTAAAGCTAGCTTATTTTGCTTAATTGTAAACACATTATGTTGTTTCGAAGTTATTAAGATTTGTGATTTCACAACTGACTCTTTATGAAATAGACATTTGTAATAGTCTTCAAAATTTATAGATTTCATAGTGGCTTTTGTAACACCCTTCGCTTTTATACTTACTTCTTCATTAGTACTAAGAAGCGTTTTGTATGCATACATTTTAGCTCGTAGTCCAACAAAATCTGTCATAATATTGCCATTATTTTCATCCTTCATTAAACCAACCACTTTTTTATTAGCTAATAGAATATCATAAATATTATTTAAAGGATAATCTGAAGTATCAGATTTATGTATATCCCTTTTCACAATTTTATAAATATCAAAGTTCTTAAATAAATAAATTAAACTATCTATATCAGTGTAACAAATTTCAGCATTTGAATCAAAATTTTGTTTTACATAATTATAATGAAAATTTTTGAGATGTCTAGAACCAAGAATCCAATGTAAATTGGTTTATTGAAGAGTATTGAAGTTTTATTCATTTCTATTATTATTACATCATCCTCGATTATAGAACAACTGTGAAAATTTGATTTGGCTATTAATGCTTTGGCACCATAACGACCGTCCCACTTTGTTACTAATTTAACGATTTTATGTTTACGAACATTCTCTATAGTTTTTCCGAAAACAGCATTATTCATTAATTTAAAGAAATTCTTTTGAAATTCATTGCTTGACTTTTTTTCGCAATTCCGTATTTAAATCAATATATGATTTCAACCGAGGACTTTGTTGAAACTTAAGAATTGTATGGATTTGTGTAATTTGCATTCCTAAATTAAGACATTGTTTTAAATTTTGATAATGAATAACATAATTTTTTTTATTATATAAATTTGCAACCAATTTAGACTGTTTTGAAGTAGGAGGAATAAAGTTTTCCGGACAAAGAGGTAAATCTTTATGTAACGCATGTAAAGATTTAGGATACTCTAAATCCACTTCAAAAATGTAGCCAATATCTGAAATTTCGGTTAAGTTCATTAAACCAATATTGTAGAATTCAGTTTTATCCACCCAATTAAATCCCCCGAACGGTAAATAATGACTCATTGCTGCGCCATACAAGTTATTAACATAAAAGTACATGAAATACGTTTCTTGTTCATCCGGGTTGTATAATTCATTTAAATATTTATTGTTAGCTTTCGCATAACGTTTCGAGCATTGAACTAGTCCACCGCGTATCCCTTTTTCTATTAATAATAATTTGTCAACGTCTGTTAGCAGCTCAAGTTTTATATTTGTGTATTTTAACATGGCGTCAAAAGCCAAACCAGGTGCTGTATAGTATTTAAGAGCATCTAATTTGTAAGTCTGTAAACAATTATTACGGAAATTTTCAAACACATCTGCAAATAAGTGAACATCCGTTGCTAGATATAAATCCGTGTATTCTCCTAATGTTTTAATATTAAATGTTCGCCATACATTTGTGGCATGCATGTAATCCTCATCGCTAATATTTTGATCTTTCAAAGAACTATAAAAGCAATTTCGATCAGGTAAACAAGGTTCATTAAATTTGACCCAGTCATCAACGTATTCATAAGAAAATACTCCTTTTCTTGTCAATAATTTAAACTGACTAATGTCTTTACAAAAAAATTTTGTTATATGTTTCTCATCGTCTCTCAAATAAGATGACAATTTTTCAATACTACTAGGCATAAAACGGAAGGAATCTATAAATCTAAAATCAATTTTTGTATCTTGCACGTTCTTTGTAAATGAAATGTATCGTTCTTTATTAATTGGTAAAAGGGACACTTGTCCTGATAACTTTTTGGCTATATTTTTAATGATAAAATGTCCATCATAGTTACTAAGATTATGAAATACAACTGGAATTGTATGTGATTTTTAAAAATTTAAATTGCATGACTGATGTGCGGCACTACGAAAAGCCCCAGTAAAATGATTATTATCCCGAACCTTTGTTTCAATCTCCAAAATCTCTTTTCTACAAATGTAACATACTTTGGCGTTTGAATACTCAATTTCTTCTTCTTTAGTCATTTGTATTGGTACGGTATTTGGAAATTTTTTGTCAACAAATTGTGCAATAGTTTGAAGTTCATTTGAAAACCAGTCAATACACTTTCCACTTCTGTTTAATTTAAAATATGATAACTTGCTACTATATGAACATTTTAAAAAATAGGCAATACTACAAGGAACATGTTTATGAATTTGAACTGAATTTTTATTTTGTTTATCTTCCGATTTTTGTAATATTGATTCCAAATCTGCGTATATAACGAAGGGTACGGTGTCTTGATAATGTATGTTTTTAAATTCCAAATATTTGTTATTATCATGAGGTAATTCAACCCGACATTTATTTATTAATTTACAATCAACTATGTGTGTTTCAAGAGCCGCTTTCGAGGTAAAATGATTTAAAAATGTATCACAAAGAAAAAGTTTCCCATTATGATTTGATATTTACTTACTTAAAAGTTTTGATAAGTTTTTAATCTACATATAATGGTAACTAGTATCTTTTCGTATCTCTTGAACCCTGTCTTTATCTTCCAAGAATTCATCAACACACTCCTCGTAATCATCATCGTCATCATTAGAGTTTGAAGACAACATTAATAAATGAACAAATTTATCTCCCACAAATTTAGATAAATATAATGGTTCAACTGGATGCATTTCTTTATCAGATTTTTGTAAAGTATAAACATTAATAGATATTTTATTCATATTTTCAAATTTTGGAATATTCTTTAGCGGCATCGGAAAACTTAGACCGTCATACTTTAAAACTTTACTAAAACGAGGATAAGACGCCACTCGATCTGCATTTTTATTTGTAGGATACAGTGCAGAAACTATAGCCCATAAAAAGCAAAAATTATCTTTATTTTTTATGTTGATTATTGCTTTTATAGTTTTGATATCCTTGGGTAATTCAATATTTGTACCTCCAAAAATTTTTAAATCTAAAATTTCAAATAACACCCATCCTGAATCACGCTCTTGAAACTCTGATAATTTTGATAATATTTTGTCTACATTGTCACTAAACCACTCTCTGACACTCGTCGTTTTATTTATAATACTATTAGCCGTGTTGAAAGATTTCACTTCTACAGCACCTGTTTTGGGTAATATAAAATTAGCGTGAAACTGAAGATTAACTTTTAAATTTGAAGAATTGAGAGCTTCCTTAATTTTATTAAAAAAAATTCTAAAACATTTATTTAGAAATAATTGAGGACCTTTAAAATTCAAATTTGTAATCATTCCTGTACGTATTCGAGACTCAAAACAGGATTTTAAATCTTGCCAAACTAATTTTTTAGATTGTTTCCTTAATCCAGCACCATAAATACCGCACTTCATTTGTTTTAATTTTTCCCGGTAAAACTTAAATAAAGCCAAATTAGATTCCGGTTGAAATATATTACCATTATTTTCATCATATTGTTTTATAGCTCTGCTAATTAACAACACAAATTTATTATACCTATACCATGATTGTTAGTAAAAGTAAAATTTACATATTACTAATAATATTTGTTATTGCATTATAATTAATAATTTTATTGTGTATAATTAAACAATAAGCAGTTGTATTGTCTGGCATAATCTCATTAGTCTCAAATTCTAATCGTATATCAACATCACCCGACTTCTGATGTGAACAATCTATAACTACCAGTAGTGCTTTTTTTATAAATTCGTAAGGTGTGTAGATAGGTACACATAATCGATTATAATAAGACAATTGAAATTGAATGTACATCTCATACAACATTGCCCATTGATTATTTTTAATATTCAAATTCAAATTATCATACGGATACATATCTGAGTTTAAATACAACTTAATATTAGTTAAATTGCAATGATCAAATTTACTCATATCCTTAGTTGCTTTATTTTTGCGATCTGTCTGGAATCCCACGATGACAAAACGCGGTGTTTCTAATTGCGTTGTAGTTTTGATGGGCCAGGTGTGATGTTGTGTTTTCTGCAGCAGTGGATATTCATGAACTTCCCAGCTACGGAAGGCTATTTCCAAATTAACACTCCTCTCCATATACTTCATAAGTATCAGTCGTTCAGAATCAGCTACTGATATGTGTGGTATTTTCCAGTGAACATTACTCAATTCAATTTTCACAGTTTCATCGGCGGAACTGTTTTCAATTGTATTCACATCGGTTCTACTTCGTATAAGGACTAATTCTTGTTGCAAATTTAGAATAATTCTTTTAAAATCTTCACAAAATCCTACCAACATATTGAGTGGGATGCACACATTGAAATTACCATTGGTGTCAATAATCTGCTTTGTTTTATCTTCCCAAGGTGACCAGCTAGCATTTTGTAAACGTTTACCTTCATTTATATTATATGAGACATAACCCTTCATACATGACGTTATACCAGGATTTCGAACCTTATCAATCACTATGCCTCCAATTTCATAACGAATTTCACTAAATAAAACCGCAAATGCATTGATAACCAGTTTAGCTGTACTCGATACTTTGTCATCTTTTGTGAGAAGTTTACCCTCAATATACAGTAAACTGTTCCATGGAAGAGTATATAAATCTTGTTGTTGTATGGGAATACAAATCTCATCATTATTGTTTAAGGTTGTGGAAGCGTATGGTTGGTGGGTGTGTTTTTCAGCATGACTGATTGAGTCATCAAATAAGGCTTTTTCTGATACATTCAGAATATTACCATTCATTTTGATGGATGCAAACAATAATATTTTTCGATTTTTTAAATTTAATTTCAATCCAAATAATGAGAGCTTTTATATGCTTTTTATGTTTACTCCTATTCAGATTGAACTTTAAAACCAAGTGATTTCAAAAACTGATAATTTTGTAAAATTAACCCTTTAACAGCCCTCTTACTAATGATACTATTCCGGTTTTGTGTTGTATTTGGAAATTATATTATTATTAAAATTAATTCTCATTTTGTTTCTTAAGATGTAGTCTTACCGTGATGACTTCTCCTCTAAAATTAATCAAAGCCCTGCTTTGATCCACTGTATAAAGAGTTAAGTAATTTATTACTCGCATGCTGATTGGTAGATAAATTATTTGATTTGGAGCTTCTATTATTTTGATTCCTGGCGGGACGCGTGGGAAAAATTCATGAAGTATATGAATATTTTTACTATTTGAATAAGAATTTGTAGTTATACTACACTCAATTCAAATTGTATTTACTTTAATAATAGAAACTGGATTATCAGATTCATGTAATTTATTTGCTTCTAATTTTCGTGGTTTAAATCCCAAAATATTTCCGATTGAATCATTTGATTCAAAATTTACTTTCCTATTGCTGCTAACTTCACATTTAAGTGTATTATTGTTTGCTATAATGTTTAATTTGGTGCCTGTATCTAACTACGTTGTTATGAATTTGTTGATATCTTCTATTTCATAAGAACCTTATGGAATTGTGATTATTTGATTATCAATATAAAATTTATTATTTTGATTATCAATATTTGGAATAGCATTATACACTTCGAAATTAATTAATCCTGGAACACATTCGGAATCCTCATCGAGTACAATAGGTGGGTAGAAAGTTTGAGTTATACTAGAATCTGTACCAAAAAGAGTAAATGTGTATGACATGGCGGTTCAATCGTTAATGAACAGTTTTCAATCAATAAGATTCTGGTCCATCACTATTATCTAAATTAACAATGGCACACTCATTCGGATTTATTTGACTGGGTAATTTATCCCGCATGAAAACTCCTCTAAAATGTGGAATTTGCAGTTGTTTTGCATATTTTTGAAGATCAATATTAGTTAATGCTCCTGATGGTAACTTCACTGGTAGTTTTTTGACTGATTTAAATACAAGCCAAGCCCCTTCCGGTATGGTTTCAAGTAGAGACCTTTGCCCATGGCAATAGCCTCCATCATTTTATTATGACGCTCAGCTTCCTTTAATTGCTCCCCAGCAGCTCGCGCGTCGTTGGCAGCCTTTGCGATACCTGCAGCTCCACCCCCAAGTGCGCCTAAAGCGCTCAAGCCAGCAAAAATTTAAATTAATGGAAAAAATCCTCCTCTTTTCGACATTGATATAACTCTGGGATTGTTAATTTTTCGCTTTATTCTTTTTACAGTTCGGAGAGCTATTCTCGCAGATTTATTTAAATCAAAATCACTATTGTTGGTCTTTATCGCTTTCCGCGCGCGATTAACTACATTGCGGAAGGATAAACTTTTGTTAGATTTCCTCTTTTGCACTTTTTTCTTCATGACTATTTAAAGCGTACACGTCTTACCTCTTCAACAGTTTGTAATGAACTGTGTTAATGTAACGATCACACATTGATTTATACTAAACATGCAAATTGTAAAACAGAATCACGATCTTTATGTTAAAAATTATGACTTTTGTACTATTAGTAGTAGTAGTAGTAAACCTCGACATAGTATATTGTTACCGAATATAATACGATGTATTATAGCCGGACCCACAGGATGTGATAAGACAAATGTTATGCTTGCACTTCTAGAGCACGAAAATGGCCTAAGTTTTCCAAACTTAAAACTACTTCTGGAACCTATTAAAGAGATAGGTTATTTTGCTTACAATTAAAACATAGATATTGAGAAGCCCTCAAATGCAAAATGCAACTCAGTGTTTATATTTGATGATGTGGCATGTGATAAACAGGATGTAATAAGAGAATATTTTAGTATGGGTCGCCACAAGGCTATAGACTGTTTTTATTTATGTCAAACTTATACCAGAATCCCTAAACATCTCATACGGGATAATGCCAACTTATTAATAATATTCAAACAAGATGATTTGAATTTAAAACATGTATACACTGATCATGTGAATACAGATATGTCATATGAAAAGTTTAAGGACGTCTGTTCTTTTTGCTGGCGAAACAAGTATGGGTTTCTAGTCATTGATAAAGAAAGTGATTTTCAAAAAAGGCGTTATCGTAAAGGTTTTGATCAGTACATTATAATAAATAATAGTGACATGAGCTAATGGATGGCACTTATTATTCAGTTACCACGAGGTAAACATCTACTAGACTCTTTCGGAAACAACAAAGATCTGATTAAAAACCGGAACAGATTTTTTTCAAATTACACTTATTTGACTATACAGCTACCAGACATTAACCTGGTTATGCATTGGTTATCTGTAATTGTTGCAGTTTTTACCTGTTTGTTCAAATATCAGCTCTGTTTATCTGAACATCCATATTAGCTGGTGTACGACCTTGAACCTGTCAAAACTTGTTACGATACAGCTGTTTCACAGTTATTGAACTGATTATCTTTGACAACTGTTTCAACAAGCTACCAGACATTAATCAGGTTATGCGTTGGTTATCTGTAATTGTATAAATTTTTTACCTGTTTATTCAAATATCAACTCTGTTTATCTGAACATCCATATTTAGCTGGTGTACGACCTTGAACCTGTAAAAACTTGTCACGATACAGCTGTTTCACAGTTATTGAATTGATTATTGTTCCGCCTGGTTCAACATACCTTTCGTTAATTAAAATGAATGCAAGATTAACGAAAGATATAATTAATACTCGAAATATTATTAAACAAAAGCTTAAGAACCTTAGGCTTGGTGCACTTCATAAACAAGTAGAATTAGAGTCACAGTATAAACCAATAATAAAATCTTTACAAGATATTGCGGTTAATTTACCAATAGCAAATATAAAGCAAAAAGTCAAAAGTGAATCGAATATGAACATAACAAACGATGAACAAATACCTTAAAAAAAATAAATTTTATCAGGTCCTAAATTTTTAGAAACAAGTGTAGTAGCAGAAACAGTGGATGACGATGTGAACGATGATGTATTTACTAACAATCAATCAACAATCATCGAAGACCGCCCATCAATAACAAGAGAGGATATAATGAATTTAACTCGTGAAGCCTCGTTCAAGGACTATTTAGATCAGTATGATCCATTACCACGACAATATATTGAAGAAATGTTGACAGACGAAAAAGATTCATTTGATTTCAAGTACGGTGTGCGACATGATGCGGAAACAGAAAAATTTTATATAGGTGATTCTGAGGTACAAATTGATGGCAAAGATTTAATTGTGCAGAAGATAAAGTATTTAGGAACACCAGGTTTATACGAGTTGTTATTTAAGAAACATCCAGTAGGATATAATCGGGCTGATGAAAAAAATTATATTGATATAGTGAAAAGAACTAATTCAGCCCGTCGACACTATAGTGATGGTGAGCAGTTGTCAGGAACAAGATCTTATAAATACACAACCATTATTGCTCCAAAATTTGACACTCAAAGAAGAGCTCTTTTAGCTTCTAGAAGAATGGGCTCAATATCTAAGGAAAAAAAATCAGGTGGAAATTATTTTAAAAAATTTTTCAATAAAAAAATAGAGTACGTATATTAGGATAACATTAATGAATTGGTTTTGACAATGCGGCTCTTAATTGCATGACGTAATGCCGGACATACAGGCCATGGAAATGAAATTATATCTATTAATGAAGAGTTAAAAAAAGCGAAAGTTATAGAATAGTGTCATTTCAATAATGACTCTCGACAAATTCGGACGACATATTGAGCATTATAAAATTAGGAAACATATCAACGAAAGAGTGGACATTCTGTCCCACGAATTAAATTCATTAATTCGGTTAAATAATGATAAATTTAAATTAGAACTAGATAACAAAATTACTAACATCAAAAATAATTTTGAAGTACAATTAACTAAATTAAAAAATAATCTGAAATCTTTTTAATTTTTAATTTAGCATTAGAATTGAAATCTAATTTATATAAAATTAATAATTTAGATGTTTATAATTTTCCATGTTCAGGAAAAGTTCTTCAAGTTCAATTTAGTGATCCCAAAGTATTCCTAAATTATCGTATTAAAAATGAGCGTCATCGAGTTTTAAATATAATCAATAGAAGTATTATTCAAGGTGATTCTTTAGAAATATTTCCTGAGCCAGTAAGTAAAAATCCTCCCCTACATTTACATATTGAAATTATATTTGAAACACCTGTTTACTATGTCGAAAATTAAACGTGGAATTGTAGAAGAATTACACAGACCTGCTCGAGTTAATTTTCCAAGAAGACAAGTAATTGTTAAAGGAATAGATGATTTATTTCAAGCAGATTTGGCAGAAATGATTCCTTACGCTAGAATGAACAGAGGATATCGATACATTTTAGTTGTTATTGATGTTTTCTCTAAGTTTTTGTGGACCAAACCTGTTAAAAACAAAACAGGTTCAGAAATTTCGACAGCTATGAAAAGTATTTTGTTCAATAGTAATCGAATACCGAGAAATTTGCAAACTGATCTGGGAAAAGAATTTTATAATAAAGATTTCCAAAATTTAAAGAAAAAAAATAATATAAATCATTATTCAACTTATAGTACTATGAAGACATCGGTTGTTGAACGTGTTAATCGTACTTTGAAATCAATGATATGGAAAGAGTTTAGTTTACAAGGTACATACAAGTGGCTGAATTTATTACTTATACTTACGGAAAAGTATAATAATACAAAACACAGGACAATTCTGATGAAACCTTTAGATGTTAGTAAAAAGAATGAAAAATTACTTCTTGACAGTGTTTACAGTAAAATAAAAACAGTTAGTAAACCAAAATTTAAAGTCGGAAATTTTGTGCGTATAAGTAAACATAGAGAGGCGTTTGCAAAGGGCTATACTTCTAATTGGTCTAATGAAATTTTTATAATTCATTTAATTCAGTTAACCAATCCCATCACATATGTTCTTAAAGATCAGTCAGAGCAAATTATTAAAGGAGGCTTTTATGAATATGATTTACAAAAAGCTAAGTATCCAGATATATACTTAGTGGAAAAAATTTTGAAGAAGAAAGGTAATATGGTTTATGTTAAGTGGCTTGGGTTTGATAATAAATATAATAGTTGGATAAGTAAATCTAATGTGGAATGAATATATGAGTGAGAGAGAGAGGGGAATTGTGTTGTGGGGGGTGTAGTTCATCATTGAGTATAAAAGCCAACTATTGGATTTTATATTCATTTGTTTTCTGAACGTTAACCGGTAGAAATATGTCTATTTTCATAGTTGATTTACAAGGATATCAAATATTTAATAAAAACAATGGAGTAGATTTTTTTTGTAAAGAAATTGCAGTTTTAAATATTAACACTGACTTATGCAAATCAAAAATATTTTTACCACCATATCATTGGACTAAATTAAGTTCAAAAAGTAGAAAAAATATAGTTTGGTTAATTAAAAAACATCATAATTTAAATTGGAGTTCTGGTACGACACCTTATCGTCATTTAAAGAGTATAGTGAAATCTTGGCTAAACTGTGCTGAAACTATATACGTAAAAGGAAATGAAAAAGTAGAATGGTTAGGCAATATATTAGAATCACATATGTCAAAAATTATAGATGTTGAAAATTTGGATTGTCCTAATTTGCAAAATATATGTGAACCTTTGAAATTAAATATATGTAATTTACATACAGAAAACTGGGCTGTGCGTAATGTTCATGCGCTATATAATTGGTATGAACAGCGCTTTAATCCATATGCATCGTTTAAAAAGTTTTATGAATGTAGAATTTTATATTTTATGCTAGAAGAAGATATTTCTCAACTTTCAATGGAGTTTGTTATGGTTTTCGCCTGTAATCAAATTGATACGCACTGGGACAAATTTCCGAAGCAATGGCAGGATATTCCGGAGTTTCAGAAATATCGACGCTGTGTGGACCACACACTGATCGATGACCATAATGATGATCAAATTGGAAATGTATACTCCATTAAAAAGTATTGTGTTGAATGTAATAAAATGTACTATAATATAATTTTGTATCGCAAATTGTAATTAAATAGATGTAAAATAAATTTTATTTTAAAATATTGTCTATTTTTATTGTTACACTTATGTCCCATAATTTTTGCAAAAAGGATGAAGCGGAAGGGATGATGATGGTTTTGTAGCTGACAATTAATTAAAACCATATAATCTTTTACACATTTATTGACACATAATTATTACTACCACAATAGATAACAAACATTTATTTCCTACAGTTTCTAAAACAGTTTCTAAAACATAACTAATAATAAGTGAATAATACATTACTAACTTTAATTTAAACCTCTGCCGATCTCTTGCACACTTCTCCCAATCACCTCTTCAAGCTGCCCGGTAGGCGTAGTACCAGGAGTTGTATTTCAATTTCTTCTCTGAACCGCACTTTCATCAATAGTGGATAGTGTTATATAAACTGTACATTTATTTATACTCTGTATCCATCATTTATATTAAAATATTTGATTTTTTTATTTAAATTTTTTAAAATACAGTAATTGTGAATATCTTTTTTTTAAATTTTTAGTTTTTTCAAATGTTTATTTATGTTAATAATAAAATTGTTATTAAAATTTACTTCATGCGTCAGTGTTTCACAGTCCCTCAGAAAACAACTCGTACTTTTCGTATGTGACATCTTCTTTACAGTGAACCAAATTCTAGATCCACAATTTTACCAATCTTTCCCTTGGACACCACATAGAGTTTTCCTACCTCAGCTTGCTCGTTACCGCTTACTATCTGCTCATCTGATAGTTTATTGAACCGTGCTCCCAAAAACAATATGTTGTTCTCTAGTTCGAGAACAATTTTTTCACCGTAGGTAGTAGATACAGGTTAAAAATTATAAACTTCTTGCCCTTTTCTAAATCTGTTAGAGATATAGTTTCTTTTACTTGAGCTACTTTAATAAACACTTCAAAAATACTAGCAGACACTACTACTACAACTCTATGTCAGATTAGTTTATTGATACACTTAGGTGTTCAACCACTCTCTTCCAGCATCACACACATACACAAATACACAGGTGTAACTTGCGCGTTTGTAAGATATTGATCTCCTCCAGCATCATGCACGTGCAAACTACAGGTGTGTCGTCAACGTAAAAGTCAATGCCAATTATCTATTTTGAACATTCACCCCGTAAGTCTCGCCGTGCAGGTGCAAATTGCAAGTGTGCTTTAATAAGATACTGACCTACAATTCAATGCCATGCTCCTGCAGACGCATTAGGTTATTGACACATTCAGGAGTTGAACCATCATCGTTCGGCATCATGCAGGTGTCTTACTGATCTACAAGTCATGCTTTTGCAGACGGTCTAGGTTAATTCAACCACCCTCTTCCAGCATCGCGCACAGGTGCAACTTACACGTGTGCTTTAAGTAATACACTGACCTATAGCAATGGTTCTGCAAACGATCTAGGTTATTCAACCACCCACTTCAAGCATCACGCACAGGTGCCACTTGCACGTGTGCTTTAAGTAATACACTGACCTATGACAACGGTTCAGCAGACGGTCTAGGTTATTCAACCACCCACTTCCAGCATCACCCACAGGTGCCACTTGCACGTGTGCTTTAAGTAATACACTGACCTATGGCAATTGTTCAGCAGACGGTCTAGGTTATTCAACCACCCTCTTCCAGCATCACACACAGATGCAACTTGCACGTGTGCTTCAAGTAATACACTGACCTATGGCCATGGTTCTGCAGACGGACTAGGTTATTGACACACTCAGGGGTTCAACCACCAGCTTCAAGCATCAAACAGGTGTACCCATGTGTCCACACGTGTGCCAGGAGAACAAACCCCCTCAATCTGACCTTGCACGTGTTCACTTGCAGAACAGTGACCTTACCGACACCTGAGACCCCCACTCCGCCACCGGAATACTCATTACGCCCCTCTGACCCCTAAAATCCCCTGAGATCCCACCAAATAAGCTAGCACTCTCACTGCTATACTACTAGTCAGTAAACGAGTTAATTTCGCTGCATTAAATTAAATGAACGAGTAACTTGACTACAATCCAAGCACATGCTCGATGGTTATGTTTTTCAAAACACCACTTGCACAAAAACCACTGCGATGTGTTTGGTACTACACTACGTAGAACATTATCTTGCATCTTATGGTGTTCGAATTAAGAAAATCAGAGTAATGGTTTGTAGAACAACTGCACAAAAACACGATGTAAACAAATAAAATTCCATATTGTTCTGCCATTACTAGACATGCACGCGCTGGCCTTGCGCGGTTACTTGAGTCGAATGCAAAAATCTAGGCAATAGTTTTAAAATATTTGGAAGGTAGAGCTTCGGTAAATTTGACTAGAAATTTACGTTCAAAAATACTGAAACTGCATCGTGACGCTTCGTCACAGTATTCATCAAGAAAAGGTCAAATCTGACTTTATTTTTGTGAAAAATTATATAAATTTTTGCTTCCGCCCCCAAACTTTATAATTCTTCATCATATTTTAGCTAAAAGAAAACATTGCAACAAGAAAATTGTTATTTCAAGTGTGGTAGGTATTCTAGAATCCAGCCCATGTAGCTTACAAAATACAACGTATTCATTAAGAATAGGCAAAATCTAACTTTATTTTTGTAAAAAATCATATAAATATTTGCTTCCGCGCCCGAATTTTATGATTCTTTATCATATTTTAGCTAAAAGAAAACATTGCAACAAGAAAATTGCTATTTCAAGTTTGGTAGATATTCTAGAATCCAGCCCATGTAGCTTAAAATATACAACGTATTCATTAAAATGACACCCGAAAATTGAATGTTTATTATCTGATTAGTACCACGTTTTGGTCACTTTTGCATGTCCACTGCTAAAATTATCCATAGTATAAATCCTAAAGAATGATTATGAATGTTTTAACAAAAATATCCATTTCAAGAATAGGTAATATCTGACATTATTTTTGTAAAAAATCATATAAATATTTGCCTCCGCGCCCGAATTTTATGATTTTGTATCATATTTTAGCTAAAAGAAAACATTGCAACAAGAAAATTGCTATTTCAAGTGTGGTAGATATTCTAGGATCCAGCCCATGTAGCTTACAATATACAACGTATTCATCAAGAATAGGTAAAATCTGACTTTGTTTTTGTAAAAAAATATATAAATATTTGCTTCCGCGCCCGAATATTATGATTTTTTATCATATTTTAGCTAAAAGAAAACATTGCAACAAGAAAATTGCTATTGTAAGTATGGTAGGTATTTATAAAATCCAGCCCATGTAGCCTACAATATACAACGTATTCATTAAAATGACACCCGAAAATTGAATGTTTATTATCTGATTGGTACCGTACCACGTTTTAGTAACTTTTGCATGTCCAATGCTCAAAACCATCCATAGTATAGATCCTAAAGCATGATTATGAATGTTTTAACAAAAATATCCATTTGACGAATAGGAAAAATCTGACTTTATTTTTGTAAAAAATCATATAAATATTTGCTTGCGCGCCCGAAATTCAAAATTCTTCATCATATTTTAGCTAAAAGAAAACATTGCAACAAGAAAATTGCTATTCCAAGTGTAGTAGGTATTCTAGAATCCAGCCCATGTAGCTTACAGTATAAAACGTATTTATCAAGAAAAGGTAAAATCTGACTTTATTTTTGTGAAAAATCATATAAATATTTGCTTCCGCGCCCAAATTTTATAATTCTTCATCACATTTTAGCTAAAAGAAAACATTGCAACAAGAAAATTGCTATTTCAAGTGGGGTAGGTATTCTAGAATCCAGCCTATGTAGCTTACAATATAGAACGTATTCATTAAAAATAGGTGAAATATGTCTTTATTTTTGTAAAAAATCATATAAATATTTGCTTTCGCGCCCGAATTTTATAATTCTTTATCATATTTTAGCTAAAAAAACATTGCAACAAAAAATTGCTATTTCAAGTGTGGTAGGTATTCTGGAATCTAGCCCATGTAGCTTACAGTATAAAACGTATTCATCAAGAATAGGTAAAATCTGACTTTATTTTTGTAAAAATTATATATATATTTGCTTCCGCGCCCTAATTTTATAATTATTCATCATATTTTAGCTAAAAGAAAACATTGCAACAAGAAAATTGCTATTTCAAGTGTGGTAGGTACTCCAGAATTTAGCCCATGTAGCTTATAATATACAATGTATTCATTAAAATGACACCCGACAATTGAATGTTTAATACCTAATTGGAACCACGTTTTGGTTATTTTTGCATGTCTAATGCTTAAAATTATCTATAGTATAGATCCTAAAGCATGAATATCAATATTTTAACAAAAATATCCATTTCAAGAATAGGTAAAATCTGACATTATTTTTGTAAAAAATCATATAAATATTTGCTTCCGCGCCCGAATTTTATAATTCAGCATCATAATTTAGCTAAAAGAAAACCTTGCAACAAGAAAATTGTTATTTCAAGTGTGGTAGGTATTCTAGAATCGAGCCCATGTATCTTACAATATAAAATGTATTCATCAAGAATAGGTAAAATCTGACTTTATTTTTGTAAAAAATCATATAAATATTTGCTTCTGCGCCCGAATTTTATAATTCTTTATCATATTTTAGCTAAAAGAAAACATTGCAACAAGAAAATTGCTATTTCAAGTGTGGTAGGTATTCTAGTATCTAGCCCATGTAGCTTACAATATACAACGTATTCATTAAAATGACACCCGAAAATTGAATGTTTATTATCTGATTGGTAAAACGTTTTGGTCACTTTTGCATGTCCAATCCTAAAATTATGTATAGTAAAGTTCCTAAAGCATAAATATCAATGTTTTAACAAAAATATCTATTTCAAGAATAAGTAAAATCTGACTTTATTATTGTAAAAAATCATTTAAATATTTGCTTCCGCGCCCAAATTTTATAAATCTTTATCATAATTTAGCTAAAAAAAACACATTGCAACAAGAAAATTGCTATTTCAAGTGTGGTAGGTATTCTAGAATCCAGCCCATGTAGCTTACAATATACAACGTATTCATGAAGAATAGATAAAATCCGACTTTATTTTTGTAAAAAATCATATAAATAATTGTTTCCGCGCCAAAATTTTAAAATTCTTCTTCGTATTTTAGCTAAAAGAAAACATTGCAACAAGAAAATTGCTATTTCAAGTGTGGTTAGTATTCTAGAATCCAGCCCATGTAGCTTTAAATACACAACGTATTCATCAAGAAAAGGTTAAATCTGACATTATTTTTGTAAAAAATTATATAATTATTTGCTTCCGCGCACGAATATTTTAAATTTTTCATCATATTTTAGCTAAAAGAAAACATTGCAACAAGAAAATTGCTATTTTAAGTGTGGTAGGTATTCTAGAATCCAGCCCATGTAGCTTACAGTATACAACGTATTCATTAAAATGACACCCGAAAATTGAATGTTTATTATCTGATTGGTACCACGTTTTGGTCACTTTTGCATGTCCAATGCTAAAATTATCCATAGTATAGATCCTAAAGCATGAATATGAATGTTTTAACAAAAATATCCATTTCAAGAATAGGTAGTCTGACTTTATTTCTCTAAAAAAAAATCATACAAATATTTGCTTCCGCGCCCGAATTTTATAATTCTTCTTCATATTTTAGCAAAAAAAAAAAACATTGTAACAAGAAAATTGCTATTTCAAGTGTGGTAGGTATTCTAGAATCCAGCCCATGTAGCTTACAATATGCAACTTTTTCATTAAGAATAGATAAAATCTGACTTTATTTTTGTAAAGAATCATATATATATTTGCTTCCGCGCCCGAATTTTATAATTCTTCATCATGTTTTAGCTAAAAAAAAAACATTGCAACAAGAAAAATGCTATTTCAAGTGTGGTAGGTATTCTAGAATCCAGCCCATGTAGCTTACAATATACAACGTATTCATTAAAATGACACCCGAATATTGAATGTTTATTATCTGGCTGGGACCACGTTTTGGTCATTTTTGCATGTCCAATGCTAAAATTATCCATAGTATAGATCCTAAAGCATGAATATGAATGTTTTAACAAAAATATCCATTTCAAGAATAAGTAAAATCTGACTTTATGGATTCTAGTATACCTACCACACTTGAAATAGCAATTTTCTTATTGCAATATTTTCTTTTAGCTAAAATATGATAAAGAATTATAAAATTCGGGCGCAAAAGCAAATATTTATATGATTTTTTACAAAAATAAAGTCAGATTTTACTTATTCTTGAAATGGATATTTTTGTTAAAACATTCATATTCATGCTTTAGGATCTATACTATGGATAATTTTAGCATTGGACATGCAAAAGTGACCAAAACGTGGTCCCAACCAGATAATAAACATTCAATATTCGGGTGTCATTTTAATAAATAAGTTGTGTATTGTAAGCTACATGGGCTGGATTCTGGAATAAATACCACACTTGAATTAACAATTTTCTTTTTGCAACATTTTCTTTTAGCTAAAATATGATGCAGAATTATAAAATTCGGGCGCGGAAGCAAATATTTATATGATTTTTTACAAAAATAAAGTCAGATTTTACCTATTCTTGAAATGGATATTTTTGTAAAAACATTCATATTCATGCTTTAGGATCTATAATATGTATAATTTTAGCATTGGACATGCAAAACTGAGCAAAACGTGGTACCAACCAGATAATAAACATTCAATTTTCGGGTGTCAATTTAATGAATAAGTTGTATATTGTAAGCTACATGGGCTGGATTCTAGAATACCTAACACACTTGGAATAGCAATTTTCTTGTTGCAATGTTTTTTTTTTTAGCTAAAACATGATGAAGAATTATAAAATTCGGGCGCGGAAGCAAATATATATATGATTCTTTACAAAAATAAAGTCAGATTTTATCTATTCTTAATGAAAAAGTTGCATATTGTAAGCTACATGGGCTGGATTCTAAAATACCTACCCCACTTAAAATAGCAATTTTCTTGTTGCAATGTTTTTTTTTTAGCTAAAATATGATGAAGAATTATAAAATTCGTGCGCGGAAGCAAATATTAATATAATTTTTCACAAAAATAAAGACAGATTTTACATATTCTTGAAATGGATATTTTTGTTAAAACATTCATATTTATGCTTTTTGATCAATACTATAGATGGTTCTAAGCATTGGACATGCATAAGTGACCAAAACATGGTACCAATCAGATAATAAACATTCAATTTTCGGGTGTCATTTTAATGAATACGTTGTATATTGTAAACTACATGGCCTGGATTCTAGTATACCTACCACACTTGAAATAGCAATTTTCTTATTGCAATGTTTTCTTTTAGCTAAAATATGATGAAGAATTATAAAATTCGGGCGCGAAAGCAAATATTTATATGATTTTTTACAAAAATAAAGTCAGATTTTACTTATTCTTGAAATGGATATTTTTGTTAAAACATTCATATTCATGCTTTAGGAACTATACTATGGATAATTTTAGCATTGGACATGCAAAAGTGACCAAAACCTGGTCCCAACCAGATAATTAACATTCAATATTCAGGTGTCATTTTAATGAATACGTTGTGTATTGTAAGCTACATGGGCTGGATTCTAGAATAAATACCACACTTGAAATAACAATCTTCTTTTTGCAACATTTTCTTTTAGCTAAAATATGATGAAGAATTATAAAATTCGGGCGCGGAAGCAAATATTTATATGATTTTTTACAAAAATAAAGCAAGATTTTACCTATTTTTAATGAATACGTTCTATATTGAAAGCTACATGGGCTGAATTCTAGAATAACTACCCCACTTGAAATAGCAATTTTCGTGTTGCAATGTTTTCTTTTAGCTAAAATGTGATAAATAATTATAAAATTCGGGCGCGGAAGCAAATATTTGTATGATTTTTTACAAAAATAAAGTCAGATTTTACCTATTCTTGAAATGGATATTTTTGTTAAAACATTCATATTCATGCTTTAGGATCTATACTATGGATAATTTTAGCATTGGACATGCAAAAGTGACCAAAACGTAGTCCCAACCAGATAATAAACATTCAATATTCGGGTGTCATTTTAATGAATACGTAGTGTATTGTAAGCTACATGAGCTGGATTCTAGAATAAATTTCACACTTGAAATAACAATCTTCTTTTTGCAACATTTTTTTTAGCTAAAATATGATGAAGAATTATAAAATTCGGGCGCGGAAGCAAATATTTATATGATTTTTTACAAAAATAAAGTCAGATTTTACCTATTATTGATGAATACGTTGTATCTTGTAAGCTAAATGGGCTAGATTCCAGAATACCTACCACACTTGAAATAGCAATTTTTTGTTGCAATGTTTTTTTAGCTAAAATATGATAAAGAATTATAAAATTCGGGCACGAAAGCAAATATTTATATGATTTTTTACAAAAATAAAGTCAGATTTTACCTTTTCTTGATGAATACGTTGTATATTGTAAGCTACATGGGCTGGATCTTAGAATACCTACCGCACTTAAAATAGGAATTTTCTTGTTGCAATGTTTACTTTTAGCTAAAATATGATGAAGATTTATAAAACTCGGGCGCGGAAGCAAATATTTATATGATTTTTTTACAAAAATAAAATCAGATTTAACCTATTCTTGATGAATACGTTGTATATTGCAAGCTACATGGGCTGGATTCTAATACACCTACCACACTTAACATAGCAATTTTCTAGTTGCAATGTTTTCTTTTACATAAAATATGATAAAGAATAATAAAATTCGGGCGCGGAAGCAAAAATTTATATGATGTTTTACAAAAATAAAGTCAGATTTTACCTATTCTTGATGAATACGTTGTATATTGTAAGCTAAATGAGCTGGATTCTAGAATACCTACCACACTTGAATAATGGATATTTTTGTTAAAACATTCATATTCATGCTTTAGGATTTATACTATGGATGGTTTTAAGCATTGGGCATGCAAAAGTGACCAAAACGTGTTACCAATCAGATAATAATCATTAAAGTTTTGGGTGTCATTTTAATGAATACGTTGTATATTGTAAGTTACATGTGTAAAAGGCAGTACCCTTTCAAATTTAGAAAGTAGGTATCAAATTACTTTAATTTGATTATTTCGCGTCTGATGTTTTATAAAGTTGCGTTGACAATTTATAACGTATGAGTGCAGTGTAATGAACCTGCAAAATATGTAATTAATATAAATTTTTCCATTGCAATCACTGATATTTGATGATTATGTAAAAAATCTAAATTATGTACACTGATTAAAATAGCAGTGATTAGTCAGAGTACGAGAAAGAAAGACATAAATTATAATAACAATTTTGGTAAATAAGTTATTAATTTATTATTTTTGTTGAAACTTTTATTTTAATTTTAATATATACTTATTTTAATATAAGTAGATTGTTTGCTTATTTATTTTAACAACCCGTCTTTCCACGATCCGAAAATCGACCTATTTAAAATACCTCGGTTTGGCAAGAACTCACATTTTTATTTTATTGTAGTGTTTGGTAAAAATTACCATCCGTTACAATTGGTAGCAGCGGTTTTTGGGGTATATTTGCCAAATAAGAGTAGTCAATATATCTGATTTACTCGCGAGTATTTTGAATAGTGTAAACCGTGGAAAACCCGCGGAAGAGAAAATAATAAAATAAATAAAAATAAGTGACAACGATGGCTGGTGGAAACGATGGTGCAGCAGGAAATGGTGACTCTGGTAGTTCTGGCACAGGCAGCTCGCAGCAAGAACAAGGTATGTTATCTTTTGGTTTAATAGTTGAACAATGGGACGAACAGAAAGTGATACATATTATTAAATGTAGACTAACGGGTGATGCATTTGAATTTTATACGCAGAGACCAGAATTAAAAAGCAGACAAATAAAATACAAAGACTTTAAAAAGATACTGACAGAATGATTTACAAAATGTAAACTACCAGGCCAAATTTACAATGAAATTTCAAATTGTAGACAAAATTTAGGTGAAACAGTTCAAAATTTTGCATCTAGACTTAGAACACTTAAGAAAAATTTATTAAAAGAAGAAAGAGAAGTACAAGACAATTTTGCTTCGAAATTAATACTTTATCAATTTAAACTTGGATTTAGACCAGAAATTAAAAGATACATTAGAACAATCATAGACATTAACAAAGACCTAACCTTTGCAGACGCGGTGACTTTAGCGGAAAGAGAAGAAATCGAAATATGCCAACAAAAATTTAAAAACATGGAAATTGGTTTTGTAAAATACTCAGTGCCGAATACTAGAAAATGCTACATATGTAATAAAGCTAATCATTTTGCTAAAGACTGTAGAAATAAAAATGTTTGAGAAAATGTTGCAACGTGTTATAATTGCAAGAAACCCGGTTCAACAGAAATGATAGATCAAACAACTTCCAATATCAAAATCCAAATCAAAATTTTAAACCAAATTACAATCAAAATCAAGGTTACAGAGGTCCCGGGTCATCAAACCATTACATGTACAATGCTAATTCGTCATATAAACCAAGAAATAATAGTAATTTTAATCACCAACATTGGACTCAGCATAAAAATAAGAATAGAAATTTCACAACTCAGAAGAGTAATTTAAACGAGCAACCCCTCTCGTTCAAGCCTCAGCACGGGAGGACATCTCAGTAAAGTCAACGTCTTCGCTCAATATTCAGTGCCAAATTCTATCACTCTACAAATTAAAAATAAAATTGTAAATCTTTTAATTGTTACTGGACTTGTCAAAGAGAAATGTGCTATAGAGCATGAAATAATTAAAGAAAATATTGGAAATTTATCTTTGATATCCGGTGAGACAATAAACTATTTTGGCACTTCAGAAATATTTTTTAATTCATCCAACTTACAATTACCTTTTAAATGTATAATCTGCTCAAATGATTTGAAGTTACAAGCAGATGGATTATTGGGTGGTGATTTTTTACAATATTATGGGGCAATTATAAATTATAAGTCCGAAGAAATTATTATCGCAGACACACATATAAACTTGCTTGCTAGTTATGAAACGGAAGAGTCAAATGAAGAGTCAGCAGAAACAATCGGAGCACTGACACCAGATAAGAACACGAACAACGATATCCGCAAAAATGTTAAGAAAGGTCACGAACAAGTGACGTCAATTGTAAACGAAGAAGTTAAAATGTCAAATCAGAGGAAACGCGAAATGGAGAAGAAACAGCAAAATTCAAACTTTTCAGTTAATGGCCATAACTGGGTACGTTTGAAGAAAGCTATCAAAATTCCACCGAATTGCGAATTTCGATGTTTAGCAAGGCAGGAACTGATCAATGCAGCCCAAAATAATTTAATAGAACCCGAAGATGTGAAAATACATGGACTTATGGTTGCAAGAACGTTAGAAAAAGCTGAAAAAGAAATAGTAGTCCAATTAAGTAATATAAGTAGAAGAAGTATTAGAGTACCGAAAAATACGATAATAGGAAAAGCTGAATACCTAAATATGGAAAGTATTAGATAGGAAAATATAAGAAATAGTGAAGAAATGGAAGATGATGTAAAAGTAAATAGTGTAGATTAGGATAAACATTTAACTGCGAATAAAGAAAATTTTGAGAAAGAGTTCGATTTGCAGCACTTACCAGGGACTACTAAGGAGAAAGTCCTGGCTTTATTAGAAAAGTACTCAGATATATTCCTGTGGAAAGAATCAAAATTGGGGTGTACGCATAAAGTAAAACATAGGATTATAACTGATGAAAATATACAACCCATAGCAAAAGCGCAGTATAGAGTACCATTCAGTCAGAAAGAAATGCTGAGCAAGGAGTTAAAATCCATGTTAGACGCCGGTATTATTGAACCGTCTGACTCACCATGGTCCGCGCCAGTTATAATAGTTCCAAAGAAGTCCGAACATGGAGAGAAGAAAATTAGAGTATGTATTGACCTGAGAGGATTAAATTCTGTCACAAAGAAAGACCATTATCCCGTCGCTAATATGCAAGAAACACTTGACCAACTCGGAAATGCAAACCTTTTCTCCACACTTGATTTAGCTTCTGGCTACTGGCAAGTGGAATTGGATGAGAGGGACAAAGAAAAAACAGCTTTCACTACCAACGGTCAACATTACCAGTTCACGAAAATGCCATTTGGATTAGCAAATGCTCCCAGCACTTTTCAACGGCTGATGAACAGTATATTAGCAGGCTTAACAGTCGAAAGATGTCTTGTATATCTGGACGACGTGATTGTGTTCAATGGAAACGGTATAGACGATCATATTAAACGGTTAAGACAAGTTTTTGACAGATTAAGGCAAGCAAAGTTAAAACTACAGCCTTCAAAATGTAAGTTCCTGTTAAAAGAAACAAAATATTTAGGACACGTTATTAACGAAACTGGAATAAAACCAGACCCAGCAAAAATTTCCGTAATTGAAAACTACCCGAAACCTAAAAACGCAAAAGAATATCTTTTCTTGGATTAGTTGGATTTTACAGTCGATTCATTGAAGATTTCGCAAATTCCGCAGCGCCATTGTATTATCTAACTAAGAAGGATATAAAATTCAGTTGGACAGATGTATGTGAAAAATCATTTAATGACCTAAAGACAGCCCTTTGTTCAGACACTGTGCTAATACACCCAAACTTTTCCAAAGATTTTATCTTATCAACAGACGCTAGCGGCAAAGTTATAAGCGCAATACTCAGTCAGAAAGTGGGAGGTTACGAGAAGCCAATCGCTTTTGCTAGTCGTCAACTAAAAACTCACGAAGAAAACTACACAACTACTGAACTAGAATGTTTAGCAATAATATGGGGTCTTAAACAATATAGATGCTATATATACGCACGAAAATTTTTTAGAGTTACAGACCATAAACCTTTAAAATGGCTTATGTCTCTCAAAGATCCAAATACAAGATTAGGAAGATGGGCTATACTTTTAAATGAACATGAATACGAAGTAATTCATAAACCAGGAAAGAAGCACATAAACGCTGACGTACTTTATAGAATTCCTATAAATTATTTACAAAATGAAGAAAATAACGACGAAGTTTTCGTACCTATCTGGGATAGATATAAAATACTAACTCAGCAAAACGAGGATGACGACTTAAAGAAACTTAAAACTCAAGACGGATTTTTTGTAGATGAAGAACAATTACTCTTCAAGGAAAGAATTGATGATGAAAGACATCATAAATTAGTTATACCCAAATCAATAGTTTTTAAAGTTATGCATGCCTATCATAATCTTCCGTACGCAGGACACCAAGGATTCGAAAAAACATACAAAAAATCAAAGATAAATTTTGGTGGAAATCTATGACGAAAGACATTAAAGACTATTGCGATAAATGTCATTCGTGCAACGAACGGAAAACATCTCTACATTTAAAATCCGCTCCTCTACAAAAATTCCAAGAAGTAACGAAACCTTTTGAAAGAACATCTATGGACATTGTAGGACCTCTTACTACTACGATGAATGGAAACAAGTACATTCTGACATTTCAAGATCATTTTACAAAATATCCGGAAGCATTCGCCATTCTAAACGATAAAGCCGAAACAATAGCTAAAATTTTTGCATAACAAATAGTTACCAGACACGGTGCGCCAAGACAATTGTTAACTGACCGTGGTGCAAATTTCATGTCAAAATTATTTAGCGAAGTTTTGAAAATATTTGGTACTGAGAAGATACAAACTACTGCATATCATCCCGAAACAAATGGAATGTTAGAACGAAGTCATCGGGTTTTGAAAGACATACTATCTCATTTTATTGACAGAGACCAGACTGACTGGGACGAATGGTTACCTTATGTTCTTATGGCATACAGAAGTAGCGTTCATAACTCTACAAATGAAACTCCATTTTACTTAATGCACGGTAGAGACATGGAACTACCATATGACGACATAACTAGACCACAAACATTACGATATGACTATGACGAAAATTATTCATCTGAATTGCGCGAACGTTTAAATATAGCTTTCGAAAAAGTTAGACAAAAATTGAAACAAACGACAGATGCAAGAAATAAACAATTTAATAAAAATGCAAAATTAACAGAATATAAAATAGGTGACGCGGTTTATGTACATAACACAACTCAAACCTTGGACAGGACCGTACTTTATTGTAGACAGAACTAGTACAGTAAATTATAATATTCGTTCAGCCGAGAATGACAAAATTATTAAAGTTCACGTGAATAGACTCCAACCATTCAAAGCATATATAGACGACCCAGACAATGTAGATGACGAAATTATTGAAAATGCAAATGAAACAAAGCAAAATTCTCAGCCAGCAGTAATTGATAGCAATAGCGCACTTCAAAATTATTTTCATGCTAGCTTGTTAAATGCAGCGAATACACCAATACTTGTGCCAGAGCAACCAAACACACCGACCCCTAGGTACCAAACACGAAGTCGAGGACCAGTTCCAAATCTACCATGGATCCTAAATTGTTCTCCGTAGAGGAGACGATAACACATTTTTTTGTTTTATGTTTTAGAAGATGCAGTACATATTTGCTCTCGTTTTTCTCAGAGTCTTTAGCTCTCATCGCCTATGATTGCCGTGGACCAGCAACAAATATTACAATATTATCAATAAAGGATGTAGCACCTATACCATCCGCCCCAATTTTCCATTGGTTAGATTAAAATTACAAGATAAATAAATTAAAATAATAAGAATAATATTTTTGGGAATTAGAAAAAAGGGTTATGTTTAAGAAAATATAGTTAATTTTTATTGTATGTTTATTAGGTTATAAATTATCAGCATAAATGATCATGGTCCATACACAACACACATCCGAGTACGAGATGCAGCGTCAGTGAAATCCGAACATTTCACCGCTTATCGCACTACGGTCAAGGATCGACACACAGACAGCATGCAGGGCAACCAAAAGCAGACCATACAAACACCCAACCCTAAGTAAAAAGTGTATAGTGACCAAGTGAAAATATAGACTTTAAGGTAGAAATAGTAAATTATGTGTATCATAGTTATATAAAGTTTGTTGCCGTAGGATGTCCACGCAACATAAATATTTCATAATTTTTAAAATTTAGTTTTTTTTAAATTGTACGTTCCAGAGGAATGTAAATTTTCAAAAGTGGGATGAATGTAAATTCTGAAATACCCTTTCAACTTTAGAAAGTAGGTATCAAATTACTTTAATTTGATTATTTCGCGTCTCATGTTTTATAAAGTTGCGTTGACAATTTATGACGTATGAGTGCAGTGTAATGAACCTGCAAAATATGTAATTAATATAAATTTTTCCATTGCAATCACTGATATTTGATGATTATGTAAAAAATCCAAATTATGTACTCTGATTAAAATATACAGCAGTGAGTAGTCAGAGTCCGAGAAAGATTTTGGTAAATAAGTTATTAAATTATTATTTTTGTTGAAACTTATATTTTAATTTTAATATATATTTATTTTAATAAAAGTAAAATGTTTGCGTATTTATTTTAACAACCCGTCTTTCCACGATCCGAAAGTCGACCTATTTAAAATACCTCGGTTTGGCAAGAACTCGCATTTTTATTTTATTGTAGTGTTTGGTAAAAATTACTATCCGTTACAATTGGTGGCAGCGGTTTTTGGGGTATGTTCGCCAAATAAGAGTAGTCAGTACATCATATTTACTCGCGATTATTTTGAATAGTGTAAACTTGTCGTGGAAAACCCGCGGAAGAGAAAATAATAAAATAAATAAAAATATGTGACAACGATGGCTGGTGGAAACGATGGTGCAGCAGGAAATGGTGACTCTGGAAGTTCTGGCACAGGCAGCTCGCAGCAAGAACAAGGTATGTTATCTTTTGGTTTAATAGCGCATACTGTTGATCAATTCTCTGGAAGTAACGTAAACGAATATTTTGAAAAAATTGAATTACAGGCAAATGTTGAAAAATGGGATGAACAGAAAGTGATACATATTTTTAAATGTAGACTAACGGGTGATGCATTTGAATTTTATACTCAGAGACCAGAATTAAAAAGCAAACAAATAAAAGAAAAAGACTTTAAAAATATACTGACAGAATGATTTACAAAACGTAAACTACCAGGCCAAATTTATAATGAAATTTCAAATTGTAGACAAAATTTAGGTGAAACAGTTAAAAATTTTGCATCTACACTTAGAACACTTCAGAAAAGTTTATTAAAAGAAGAAAGAGAAGTACAAGACAATTTTGCTTCAAAATTAATACATTATCAATTTAAACTTGGATTAAGACCAGAAATTAAAAGATACATTAGAACAATCATGGACAGTAACAAAGACCTAACCTTTGAAGACGCGGTTACTTTAGCGGAAAGAGAAGAAATCGAAATATGCCAACAAAAATTTAAAAACATGGAAATTGGTTTTGTAAAAAACTCAGTGCCGAATACTAGAAAATGCTACATATGTAATAAAGCTCATCATTTTGCTAAAGACTGTAGAAATAAAAATGTTTGAGAAAATGTTGCAACGTGTTATAATTGCAAGAAACCCGATTCAACAGAAATGATAGATCAAACAACATCCAATATCAAAATCCAAATCAAAATTTTAAACCAAATTACAATCAAAATCAAGGCTACAGAGGTCCCGAGTCATCAAACCATTACATGTACAATGCTAATTCGTCATATTAACCAAGAAATAATAGTAATTTTAATCACCAACATTGGACTCAGCCTAAAAATAAGAATAGAAATTTCACAACTCAGAAGAGAAATTTAAACGAGCAACCCCTCTCGTTCAAGCCTCATCACGGGAGTACATCTCAGTAAAGTCAACGTCTTCGCCCAATATTCTAATTCCACAATTAAATTCAGAAAATTCTGGATTCTAGATTACCTACCACACTTGAAATAGCAATTTTCTTCTTGCAATGTTTTCGTTTAGCTAAAATATGATGAAAAATTATAAAATTCTGGCGCGGAAGCAAATATTTATATAATTTTTTACAAAAATAAAGTCAGATTTTAACTTTTCTTGATGAATACGTTAAATATTGTAAGCTACATGGGCTGGATTCTAGAATACCTACCACACTTGAAATAGCAATTTTCTTGTTGCAATTTTTTTTTTAACTAAAATATGATAAAGAATTATAAAATTCGGGCGCGGAAGCAAATATTTATATGAGTTTTTACAAAAATAAAGTCAGATTTTACCTATTCTTGAGATGGATATTTTTGTTAAAACATTCATATTCATGCTTTAGGATCTATACTATGGATAGTTTTAGCATTGGACATGCAAAAGTGACCAAAACGTTGTACCAATCAGATAATAAACATTCAATTTTCGGGTGTCATTTTAATGAATACGTTGTATATTGTAAGCTACATGGGCTGGATTCTAGAATACGTACCACACTTGAAATAGCAATTTTCTTGTTGCAATGTTTTCTTTTAGCTAAAATATGATGAAAAATTATACACTTCCTGCGCGGAAGCAAATATTTATATGATTTTTTACAAAAATAAAGTCAGATTTTACCTTTTCTTGATGAATACGTTGTATATTGTAAGCTACGTGAGCTGGATTCTAGAATACCTACCGCACTTGAAATAGCAATTTTCTTGTTGCAATGTTTTCTTTTAGCTAAAATATGATGATAAATTATAAAATTCGGGCCCAGAAGCAAATATTTATGACTTTTTACAATAAAAAATCAGATTTTATCTATTCTAGAAATAGATATTTTTGTTAAATCATTCATAATCATGCATTAGAATCTATACTATGGATAATTTTAGCATTGGACATGCAAAAGTGACCAAAACGTGGTACTAATCAGATAATAAACATTCAATTTTCGGGTGTCATTTTAATGAATACGTTGCATATTGTAAGCAACATGGGCTGTATTTTAGAATACCAACCACACTTGAAATAGCAATTTTCTTGTTGCAATGTTTTCTTTCAGCTAAAATATTATAAGGAATTATAAAATTCCGGCGCGGAAGCCAATATTCATATGATTTTTCAAAAATAAAGTCAGATTTTACCTATTCTTGATGAATACGTAGTATATTTTAAACTTCATGGGCTGGATTCTAGATTACCCACCACACTTAAAATAGCAATTTTCTTGTTGCAATGTTTTCTTTTTGCTAAAATATCATGAAGAATTATAAAATTCGGGCGCGGAAGCAAATATTTATATGATTTTTTTCAATAATAAAGTTAGATTTTACCTATTCTTGATGAATACGTTGTATATTGTAAGCTACATGGGCTAAATTCTAGAATACCTACTATCCTTGAAATAGCAATTTTCTTTTAGCGAAAATATGATGAAGAATTATAAAATTTGGGCGCTAAAGCAAATATTTATATGGTTTTTAACAAAAATAAAGTCATATTTTACTTATTCTTGATGAATACGTTGTGTATTGTAAGCTAAATGGGCTGGATTCTAGAATACCTACCACACTTGAAATAGCAATTTTCTTGTTGCAATGTTTTCTTTTAGCTAAAGTATGATAAAGAATTATAAAATTCGGGCGCTGAAGAAAATATTTATATGAATTTTTACAAAAATAAAGTCAGATTATACCTATTCTTGAAATGGATATTTTTGTTAAAACATTCATATTCATGCTTTAGAATCGATACTATAGATGGTTTTAGGCATTGGACATGCAAAAGTGACCAAAACGTGGTACTAATCAGATAATAAACATTCAATTTTCGGGTGTCATTTTATTGAATACTTTGTATATTTTAAGCTACAATGGCTGGATTCTAGAATACCTACCACACTTGAAATAGCAAATTTCTTGTTGCAATGTTTTCTTTTAGCTAAGATATGATGAAGAATTATAAAATGCGGGACCGAAATTAAATATTTATGACTTTTTACAAAAATAAAGTCAGATTTTACTTATTCTTGAAATGGATATTTTTGTTAAAACGTTCATATTTATGCTTTTGGATCTATACTATAAATGGTTTTTAGCATTGGACCTGCAAAAGTGACCAAAACGTAGTACCAATCAGATAATAAACATTAATTTTTCGGGTGTCATTTTAATGAATACGTTGTATTTTGTAAGCTACATGGGCTGGATTCTAGAAAACCTACCACACTTGAAATAGCAATTCTCTAGTGGCAATGATTTCTCTTAGGTAAAATATGATGAAGATTTATAAAAAATCGGGCGCAGAAGCAAATATTTATATGATTTTTTACAAAAATAAAGTCAGATTTTACCTATTGTTGATGAATACGTTGTATATTGTAAGCTACATGGGCTGGATTCTAGAAAACCTACCATCCTTGAAATAGCTATTTTCTTGTTGCAATGTTTTCTTTTAGGTAAAATATGATGAAGAATTATAAAATTCGGGCGCGGAAGCAAATATTTATATGATTTTTTACAAAAATAATTTCAGATTTAAACTATTCTTGATGAATACATTGTATATTGTAAGCTACATGGGCTGGATTCTATAATACCTACCACACTTGGAATAGCAATTTTCTTGTTGCAATGTTTTCTTTAAGCTAAAATATAATGAAGAATTATAAAATTCGGGCGCGGAAGCAAATATTTATATGATTTTTTACAAAAATAATGTCAGATTTTACCTTTTCTTGATGAATACTGTAACGGCCACGTGTGTGCCTTCGGAAATTTTATTAATTTTCTGTTTATGGTGCACCGTGTTCGTTGCACTCGCTGACTCGTGGCTGGCGAGTTTCCGCACACGTAAATTCTAGTAGAACCGCGGAAACTTACCGGCCGAAAATTGTTAACGTGGTCAAATGAACCAGCTTGCAAAGACTGTGCGTTTCCAGCAGAGAGGATTCTCGATTCGGTCGTGGAAGCGAACAGTCGCACGTTTCCAAATTGTATTCATATCTTAGATTTTGTTATTAATTAATCTTTAATTATATTTATATTTTTTATCAACTTGTTTCGTTCTTCCGTGTGTGCACCCATTATCCGATTTTGCAGCAGTGTGTCTACCCAGGCAGCGTAGTGACACAGGTAAGTATAAATTTCATTATTCTTTCTGTGGTTGTTCGGGTAATAGTTCAATACGTCAACGACAGTGCGGTTCACTACCCAAACGCACTGACTGTTACAATACGTTGTATATTGTAAGCTACATGGGCTGCATTCTAGAATACCTACCACACTTGAAATGGCAATTTTCTTTTAATAAATATAATGAAAAATGATAAAATTTGGGCGCGGAAGCAAATATTTATATGATTTTTTACAAAAATAAAGTCACATTTTACCTTTTTTTGATGAATACGTTGTATATTGTAAGCTACATGGCCTGGATTCTAAAATACCTACCACATTTCAAATAGCAAATTTCATTCTGCAATGTTTTCTTTAAGCTAAATTATGATAAAGATTTATAAAATTCGGGCGCGGAAGCAAATGTTTATATTATTTTTTACGAAAATAAAGTCAGATTTTACTTATTCTTGAAGTGGATATATTTGTTAAAACATTCATATTCATGCTTTAGGATCTATACTATGGATAATTTTAGCATTGGACATGCAAAAGTGACCAAAACGTGGTACCAATCAGATAATAAACATTAAATTTTCGGGTGTCATTTTAATGAATAAGTTGTATATTGTAAGCTACATGGGATGGATTCTAGAATGCCTACCACACTTGAAATAGCAATTTTCTTGTTGCAATGATTTCTTTTAGGTAAAATATGATAAAGAATCATAAAACTCGGGACCGGAATTAAATATTTATGACTTTTTACAAAAATAAAGTCAGAATTTACCTATTCTTGAAATTGATATTTTTGTTAAAACATTCATAATCATGCATTAGGATCTATACTATGGTTAATTTTAGCATTGGACATGCAAAAGTGACCAAAACGTGGTACCAGTCAGATAATAAACATTCAATTTTCGAGTGTCATTTTAATGAATACGTTGGATGTTGTAAGCTACATGGGCTGGATTCTAGAGTACCTACCACACTTGAAATAACAATTTTCTTTTAGCTAAAATATGATAAAGAATTATAAATTCGGGAGCGGAAGCAAGTATTTATATGATTTTTTACAAAAATAAAGTCAGATTTTACCTATTCTTTAAATGGATATTTTTGTTAAAACATTCATATTTATGCTTTAGGATCTATACTATGGATTATTTTAGCATTGTACATGCAAAAGTGACCAAAACGTTGTACCAATCAGATAATAAACATTCAATTTTCGGGTGTAATTTTAATGAATAAGTTGCATATTGTAAGCTACATGGGCTGGATTTTAGAATACCTTGAAATAGCAATTTTCTTGTTATAAAATTCGGGCGCGAAAGCAAACATTTATATGATTTTTTACAAAAAGAAAGTCAGATTTTACTTATTCTTGAAATGGATATTTTTGTTAAAACATTCATATTCATGCTTTAGGATCTATACTATGGATGGTTTTAAGCATTGGACATGCAATAGTAACCAAAACGTGATACCAATCAGATAATAAACATTCAACACTTATACCACACTTGAAATAGCAATTTTCTTGTTGCAATGTTTTCTTGTGGCTAAAATATGATAAAAAATTATAAAATTTGGGTGCGGAAGCAAATATTCATATGATTTTTTACAAAAATAAAGTCAGATTTTACCTATTCTTAAAATAGATATTTTTGTTAAAACATTCATATTCATGCTTTAGGATCTATACTATAGATGGTTTTAAGCATTGGACATGCAAAAGAGACCAAAACGTGGTAACAGTCAGATAATAAACATTCAATTTTTGGGTGTCATTTTAATGAATACGTTGTATATTGTAACCTACATGGGCTGGATTCTAGAATACCTACCACACTTGAAATAGCAATTTTCTTGTTGCAATATTTTCTTTTAGCTAAAATATGATAAAGAGTTATAAAATTCGGGCGCGAAAGCAAACATTTATATGATTTTTTACAAAAAGAAAGTCAGATTTTACTTATTCTTGAAATGGATATTTTTGTTAAAACATTCGTATTCATGCTTTAGGATCTATAATATGGATGGTTTTAAGCATTGGACATGCAATAGTAACCAAAACGTGATACCAATCAGATAATAAACATTCAATTTTCGGGTGTCATTTTAATAAATACGTTGTATACTGTAAGCTATATGGGCTGGATTCTAGAATACCTACCACACTTAAAATAGCAATTTTCTTGTTGCAATATCTTTTAGCTAAAATATGATAAAGAATTATAAAATTCGGGCGCGGAAGCAAATAATTATATGATTTTTTACAAAAATAAAGATAGATTTTACCTATTCTTTGTATATTAAGGTCTGAGGTTGGCAGCAGTGTTTGTCACGGTTTTCTCAGGTGAGATAAAATATATATATTTGTTTTTTTACACACGTGTACTGCACATAACCTCACTTATAAGAAGCATAATGTTGCTGTGTCAATATGACACAATTTTTAATTAATTTTTGTGGTTTTTAGGATAAGTGGAAGTCTAAGAGAAGTTTCTCTAGATGTCCTAAGGGATTCAAGTCTCAAGGACGTCGTGACTATGGAGGAGGAGCTCTTACGTAGCCCAATTCCATCCACTTCCAAACGCGAGGGGTCTATAGAAAAGCTCCGATTGAATGAGCAGAAAATAAACTGAGCGGTGCCGCCAGAAAACGCTTTAAGTGGCTCATAAAAAGTGGGCTTAGTGTTGACGAAGCACGTGTCAAAGCCCTTCAACCCATAAAGTATAAGGGTCCAAAACGGACCCGGTCCGAGGAATCAACGCCCGAAATGTCTGTAAAAAGGCAAAAAACAGATGCTAAAGGCCAACCCAGTAGTGGTGCTCCGTTACCACCTGATAAGGCCCCGCCGTCTGTGACCTTTAAACAGGCAATCCCGGGCACACGCGTCGGCATCCTGCACTATAATTATCTGGAGGATATTTTAGAAACAGGACAGCTGACGAAAATTCAGGATGCAATCCTGGATTAAATCATTAAGGAAGCTAAAGGCTCTGTGAAGCCTAAGTTTTTAGGGACAAAGGAAAAGGATTTGCCGAAGTCCAGCATTGTAAATGCATTTTTCCCTAACAGTAAAAACAATCCAACAGATCAGATATTGAATCTGGTAGAGGGTCAAAACGAGGGCCTGGATACCAAGCAGTGGAGGGTTTTAAAGAGGACAGATGAGGGCTCGGCAGTGCTTCTTACACTGTCCATAGACTCGAGGTCCTCAAACACCCTACAGCTACTGCTACAAATTTGGCCAGACAACGATTAGGCAAAAGGGTAAAAAACTTAACACGAAGCCTACCAACCTCACAGCCAAAAATGCCACTACCAGTACTGCTACAGGTAAGCTTAACATAAAACAGGAGGCAGGGTGTAATGCCACCAATATTAACACTGGAAATTCCAGATTAAAAGTAGATAAAAGTAAAGAGGCTGCCTTAAAGCCTCTACCCAATCCCACACCTACACACTCCAAGACACTACGGGCCGTCGGAATCACGCACAAAGGGAAATAAGTTCCTAGCTGCGACGTGGCTCTGAACAAAACGTGATGTCTAGCAGTAATATAAAGATGCTGCAAGTGAACCTTTAACACTGAAAAACTGCCTCTGATGTGTTGAACAAAACATTCACCACCACTAACACCGATATAGTGCTAGTGCAAGAGCCTTATGTGTATGGAGGCGTAGTAAGGAAACTTACTACACCAGTAGGTAAGTTAACCTACTGTAACGAACCAGATGTCATTCTAAGAGCAGCATTGCTCATTAAGACATCGATTAAATTCGTAACATTAAATAAATTTATATCTAGGTATTTGGTAGCTGTGGAAGCTACACTGCCTATATCAGGAAGTACGCAAGAGGTAATCATTGCATCGGCGTATTTCCCGGGAGAAACGATGGAAGCCCCATCTCCGCTGGTAAGGGACCTGATCTCCTACTGCAAACATAGAAACAAAAATCTCATCCTGGGATATGATGCAAACGCACACCATACAGTTTAGGGTAGTACGGACATAAATACAAGGGGTGAGTACCTTTTCGAATTTATTTCTAGTACTAACATAGATATAATAAATAGGGGTAAAGAACCTACTTTTATAATTAAAAACAGGCGAGAGGTATTGGACATTACGTTAGCCACTCCTCAAATTATTGTATTGTATTGTATTGTATGTATATGAGGGTTTTAAGCGTTTTGTCGCTTTTTGTCAACGCGACCTAGAAGATCTATTGTGACAGCCCTTACTTAGTTTTCCGGAAGTAGATCCAGATTTTTGGTGAAGCCGATTAGGCCTCAAGTACCTGAAGTACTTGTTTCGTGACATGTTTTACTTGCATTTTAGTGATGCAGGTTGTCAGCCTACAGTCTCTGCAAGGCCAGCACACACCGAGCCGTTGTGCGGCAACCCATCCAATTGGACAGGGCGGGCTATGTTGCTTATCTACACGATCAGACAAGACACGCCACGACCACACAACCGTACTGGCTGACTCCTCAAATTAGCTCTGAAATATATAATTAGCATGTCTCAAATGAAGCCTCAATATCGGATCATAGATATTTAAGGTTCGAGATAAAGACTAATAAAGAACCCAAAACTCAAATTCGTATTCCGAAACTAACAGACTGGGTCTTGTACGAAGGCCACTTAAAGTGTGAAGTGGAAGAACTTACGAAAATTAATATAAACACAATTGAGGAACTGGAAACAGCCTCTATTGACTTTCATAATGCGCTGCACACACCATATGAAAACAGCTGTACAGTAAAGCTTCGACAAAGTACTAGGAAAGTACTTTGGTGGACCGAGCAGCTAAGTAAACAAAGAGTCACTGTTAGAAGGTTATACAATAAAACCAAAAGCAGTGGCAGCGATGAGAGCTGGGAGCAATATAGAAGTGCCCTAACCTCATATAATAAAGAAATTCGCAGATCTAAAAGGAATGCATGGCGTAGTTTTTGTGAGGGCTTATCAGAAACGCCCACGGTAGCTCGCCTTCAGAAAGTCCTATCAAAAGAAAGATCATACGAATGAAATTGGCCTACTAAAGAAACTAGACGGAGATATTACGACAGATTTAAAGGAAACATTGGAGCTTCTGTTAAGCACACACTTCCCAGGATCGTCGTGGCCAGTTGAGGAGGAGGACTATTCCTCCGGAGCTACAACTAAGCTAAGCTTAATTAACAGTCTTAACACTGCTAATAATATTTTTACAGAAAACAGAGTTGAATGGGCGATAAATATTTTTAAACCCTACAAGACACCTGGTAGAGATGGCATTTTTCCGGCACTTTTGCAGAAATGCATAAAGGATAAACTGCCAATACTCTGCGAACTATACAAGGGAAGCCTAAAGTTAGGATACATTCCCACATTGTGGAGGAAAACTAATGTAGTCTTTATACCTAAAGGTGGAGGGCGTCCAAGCGTCCAGCCTAAGTCATATAGACCCATTAGTTTATCATCATTTATACTGAAAGGTGTGGAAAAGGTCTTAGATCAATACCTTAGGAATAAAGTGATAACTGCTTCACCACTAAACGTAAATCAATTTGCTTACCAGGAAGCAAAATCGACAACTTCGGCTCTCCATAGCCTTGTCACTAAAATAGAGAAAACCTTTATTTCCAAAGAAATAGATCTGGAAATATTTATAGATATTGAGGGTGCCTCTGATAACACCTCCTATAAATCCATTGAAAGAGCTGCTAGGTCAAAAGGTTTCGACCCAGCTGTAGTGGAGTGGATAAAAGCCATGCTGCAAAGTCGAACGATTACAACCTCGATAGGAGGAGAATCAGTAATGATAAAAACCAACAGAGGATGCCCACGAGGTGGGGTTCTATCACCTCTACTCTGGTAAATTGTCATTGATGACCTCCTAAATAGGCTCAATAAAGCTGGCTATTTTGCAAACGGATATGCAGACGACGTTGCAATTATAGTCAGAGGACGTAGTGACACCACTATCTCGTACCTTACACAAAAAGCTCTAAATCTAGTGCATGAGTGGTACCTGAAACATGAACTTAGTGCAAACCTTACCAAAAGTACAATCGTCCCCTTCACAAAGAAAAGGAAGCTAAATCTTCAAGCTCCTTACTTGAAGGGTGCTAGAATTGAGTTTTCTACAGAGGTTAAGTATCTAGGAATCATTCTAGACCAAAAACTCACGTAGAACTCAAATATCAACAAGATTACAAAAAAATCAGCAGTGGCGTTAAACACATGCCGTCGGCTTCTGTGTAAAAACTGGGAACTACAGACAAAAATGACCCATTGGGCATATACTAGTTTTGTAAGACCCATGATCACCTACGCGTCACTTGTATGGTGGCCAAAAGTAAAACAAATCACAGCACAGGTGCTATGAGTACATGTACGACTGCAGCAATGGAAGTGATTCTGGGGCTAACACCTCTACACATTCAGGTAAAAAAGAAGCGATGCTACGGGCACTGACTCTCTGCAGAACGAAACACTTTATGCCCGTAGATTTCGTAGGCCACTTGGAAATTCTAAGGGAAGTACAACCACATAAACTGGCCTTGTCTGTCTGTGATAAGATGACAACAAAATACAATTTTGACCAGAAGTATAAGGATGTTATTGGTAATCGCCTTGAATGGGCAACAAAAAGACCTGTTGAAAGGGATTCTTTGTCCTGTTTCACTGATAGTTCAAAATTGGACACAGGAGGAACTGGAGTAGGTGTGCTTGGCCCAGATTGCCGTATTATGGAATCCATATGCACCTGCTTCTCAATTTTTCAGGCTAAGATTTATGCAATAAATCTCTGTGCTCACATAAACCTAGATAAAGGTCTAAAAGGAGCATTAATAAATATAATGTCAGACAGCCAGGCAGCTTTAAAGGCATTGAATGCCTTCACATGTAAATCAAAGCTAGTCTGGAACTGCAAGGAGATTCTGCAATTGCTATCCGAAGCAAACCACGTCACCATACAGTGGGTACCAGGGCACGAGGGAATCCTAGAAAACGAGAAATCTGATGAACTTGCAAAAAAAGGGGCTAAATTTACCACAATATGAGAGGTCGTTGCTTTAACTGTGGTAGTACTGACCACATATCGAAAAAGTGTCCTCAACCTAAACAGATATTATGTTATAACTGCGTTATAGTCGGTCACCGTGCGGATGATAAATCGTGTCCTTTAAACACCAAACCTGTCTCGACGGCGACCCAAAGTCAGACAGTTCAGAAGAACGCCGCTTTATTGTTCCACGGGTCGCAGATTCTAACACAGATAAGACTAAATTTCTCATTTTGGAAATAAATCAATCAGATCGTACGTTTTTAATAGATTCCGGTGCCGCCGTATCGCTATTAAAACGAAGTGTAGTTGACGAGTTAAATTTATCTATCACACCCTCGAACGATATATTAATAGACGTTTCTGGAATCCAAATGAGTAGCCACGGGGTTACTAATGTAGAATTGACCGTGGGTTCCAGTAATCTAATACATCGTTTTGTAGTTTGTCCCGATGAGCTGCATTTACCAGCTGACGGACTGATCGGAATAGATTTTTTAATCCGCCATAAAGTAACCATTGACTTTGGGAAAAATCGATTTAAGATTTATAATCAGGTCTTATCTATGTTAGATCATATAACACGGAACAATTACAGCTCAGGCGAGAACGTGTGTGCTATCTCTGCTAACGAAGCAATGGAGATAAGCAGTAAAGTATGCTCGACAAATTTGTTTGAATCCCAGGATCAAATTAATAATACTATAGATCGCAGTAACGTTGATGAACGAGGCTGTGATCAACCTTGTTCGGATCCTGTACCGTCAAATCAAAATTCGAGAGCATTGACCGAAGAGTGTTTAACGAAAAATGAGTCGCACCCTGTAAATACTCGTAAAATTAATATTAGTCCGGCGATTTCGAACACTCTTCATCAAAATTTTGTAGTTCGTTTGAAAGAAAATTTAAAAATTTCCGCGAGACATATCGCTGTTGTCGAGTTATCTCTTGATAACAGGATGCCCGATAAGACGTACGTAATAGAGCCGCATGATGTAAACTCGCCCGGCATTCTAATAGCACGAACGTTGTTTCAAAAAACAAGTAGTCCTTCATTTATTAATATAGTAAATGTTAATAATGAGGAAGTAGTCATTCCTAAACGTACACCTGTAGGTTTGGCAGTAGAAGCCGAAGTGCAATTAGAAGCCGACGATAATTATAGCAACAGTATCAATACCTTGAATATGATCAGCCCTCATAAATTTAATTTAGATCATTTGCCAGACAACGAACGAGATAAATTTGAAAAATTTTTAAATGAATATGCTGACATATTCAAAGTAAAGACCGCACCGCTCAGTAAGACGACACTTGTACAACACCGGATACACACAAGCACTGACGTCCCAGTGGCACGCGCTCCTTATCGTGTACCTTTTAGTCGCCAACAAGTATTGAAAGAAATTGTAGATGAGATGTTACAAAATAACATTATTCAGCCATCGATTAGTCCTTATTCCGCTCCAGTAGTTTTAGTAGAGAAAAGATTAAGCAATGGGGAAAGTTCATTCCGATTTTGTATAGATTATCGCGAATTGAACAAAATTACTAAACGCGACTACTTTCCCATACCAAATTTACAAGACACGTTAGATCAATTAGGAAAAGCCGTTCGTTTTAGCACTTTAGATTTGGCGAAAGGTTACTGGCAAGTAGAGATGGACCCGCGAGATAAAGAAAAGACCGCTTTTTCCGTACCTTGGGGTCACTATGAATGTAACCGGATGCCATTTGGACTAATCAATAGCCCCAGTACTTGGCAGCGACTGATGTACACCGTTTTGGCTGGATTAACGGATTCACACTGTTTTGTGTACCTGGACGATATTATATGTTTCAGCTCTGATAGTTTGCGTGAACATATTGAAAAATTAAAATTAATTTTTGATCGCCTTAGAGAAGCTAATCTTTCATTAAATCCTGAAAAATGTAAATACATGATGAGCGAAACAAAATATCTCGGACACATTGTCAGTAAAGACGGGGTGAAGCCTGATCCGGACAAAATAAAAGTAGTAGAAGAATTTCCAGTCCCACGTGACGTTACCGAAATTAGATCATTTTTAGGGTTAATTGGCTTTTATAGACGGTTTATTCCAAATTTTGCGAATGTAGCTTTACCATTGACCGTTCTAACTAAGAAAAATTGTAAATTCTCCTGGACAGCGGAAGCAAATGAAGCGTTTAATACGCTACGAAGTCTTTTGACAAAATCGGCCATTTTGAAATATCCGGATACCAAAAAACCTTTTATACTTTGTACCGATGCTTCCGCTTACGCGATAGGTGCTCTGTTGTGTCAGGTGTACGAAGGTCATGAGTTTCCCGTGGCATATGCGAGTAGACAACTCAGTTCGGCTGAACGTAACTACGATACTAAGCAAAGAGAATGCCTTGCATTAGTATGGAGTATTAAAATTTTCAGAATTTACTTGTGTGGTCATAAGTTCATAGTGTATACCGATCATCAGCCACTTAAATGGTTAATGAAAACATCGGAGCCATCAAGCAGACTGATCAGATGGTCATTGCTCTTATCAGAGTACGATTTCGAAATTAATTATCGTCCTGGTAAGAAGCATACTAATGCAGACGCTCTCTCGCGTATCAAGCCCGTACGGCTTATGTTTCACCAGAAACATTACGAGCCAGTGATATGGGATCGCGATGTCATGAAGGCCGAACAAAGAATAGATGCTCAAGTTGCGACCTACTTAGATAAAATCCGTGACCAACCCCACTGTGACTTTTATTTTGATGACGACGGACTTGTTTATCGTAAGTCGGACGATGAACGCTGTGATGATCGCCTAGTAGTGCCTGCCAAATTTCGGAAACCAATTTTGAAAGCGTGCCATGACTCACCTTTATCAGGTCATTGTGGAACGGAGAAAACCTTCGAAAAAGTAAATTCAAGATTCTTTTGGCCAAATCTCCGTTCCGACGTTCAGGACTATGTAAAGAAGTGTATGTCGTGCGCACAACGGAAAACGTCTCCTCATTTGAAACCGGCCCCTTTAAAAAAGTTTAATCCCGTCACTCGACCGTTCGAACGCATTGCCATGGATGTAGTTGGTCCGTTAGTTACTACTGGCTCAGGTAATAAATACATCCTGACAGTACAGGATGCCGCAACTCGTTATCTAGAGGCGTTTCCTTTGAAGGATCAAACCGCTTATACTGTCGCTAAAACTTTTGTAAAGGGCATAATCTTACGTCATGGGACACCTCGACAATTACTGACCGACCTTGGTACAAATTTCCTTTCTAAACTTATGAAAGAAATTTGTCAAATATTACAAATAGAACGATTACACACGACCGCATTTCGACCACAGACTAATGGTATTATAGAACGTAGTCACAGGACATTGAAGAATATACTGTCGCACTATGTAAATTCGAGCCATACTGACTGGGATGAGTGGTTACCGTTTGCCGTGTCTTCCTTCTGCAGTACTGTCCATTCTATGACTGGAGAAACTCCATTTTTCCTTATGTATGGACGAGACATAGAGTTACCATTTGACGAAATATTTCGCCCCTTTAAGACGCGTTATGACACAGATCTCAATTATGCGAGCGAAATGATACAATGGTTAAAGATCGCACACGCCAAGGCCCGAGAACAGTTGGATAAAAACATAGATCGTGTACATCGAACTTTTAACAAAAAAAGTGGCGATGTTAAATTTAAAGTAGGTGACAGGGTGCTCCTATTTACTCCAACAGTTAAAGTGGGCACTAGTGCGAAATTGGCAAAGAAATGGTCAGGACCGAATCGCATAATTGAGTTGCGTGAAGTAAACGCTGTCATAAAATAAATTTATGGACGAAGACAAATGACCGTACATGTTAACAGATTAAAACCCTGTTACTTGTCAATAAATGACGTTGACTTAACACCCCCACTCGATTATGTCGACTCGCCTAAGACGGTTGAACTGTTAAACGGTCAAGAAGGGATTACGTCTATTATTCCATGGTATAAGCCGGCCCAGCAAAAGAATATCGTAACACAGACTAATAATTTGCCAGTTTCAGATAGCAGTTCCTTAACAGTAGTTACCGAATCTCCTGAGGCGATAGACTCCACCTTGCAAACCTCGACATCCTCAGACTCCTATTCGACGGTAGAAGAAAATACACCGCCACAAAACGCCCGCTACGCCACAAGGAGTCGCGGAGCTGTCCCAGACCACACTTGGATCCGATCGAATAGAATCTGAATCATGTATAGCGTTAGAATACTTAGTATTATATTAGTTGTAAGTTATACTGGACTATGGGCTGAACTAATAGCATATGACTGTGCAGACACCGACTCGGAGATATCAAGGATATCCTTACTGGACGTACAGCCTTGTCGAGACCCCATGAAGGATTCGACCGAGACCACCACCAAGATCCAGTTAGTACAAGAACGATGCTACTCGGAAATACACGTGTTTAACTGTCTTGTGACAGTTCGACAACTAATTGAACACTGTGGTATGCATTCCCACACCAGTGCAGTCTCAGGGGGTCTGGCACGGTATGTGCATCTAGTAAAGGGAGAACGATGTCTAGAGGCCCACCGTTTCCAAAGAATCGATCTCACCGGCCTGGGAGCCGGAATTGTATCTGGATTACTAGTAAACGGAACCACAGAAGTATCAACAACGATACCCGGTCACTTGGAACCTAGTGGTCGTTGTTCTGGGGTACAATATACGCAGCAAGGCACCACATACAAAGACGTCATTGTCAGCGCGGCGATTACTATAAAATTGTCGGATTACGTCACCATCGCAGATGTCGAAGAGAATACCGTACGGCTACGATCCGGAACCGTATGTACTTACACCGATAGTTACTGTTTAGATGATTTGGCGGGTGAAGTAACCTGGAAAACCCAAGTAAGGAGCCGCTGTGGCGTTAACCACAAAGTATGTCGTTGTAGAGGCTCAAGATACGGTTTTCGCCCTCCGATTAGTTCGACAGGAGCTGCTCTGCCACCAACCAGCTTGGCGGACTGAGCAGAATCGACTGCTAATTTTCACGGAATCCTCTCTAGGCTTCTACTTCAAGAAATCTAGAAGAGTGAGCCAAAATACGGTACGTATGCTCAGTCATACTAAACATGTTTAGTTTGAGGAGGGCAGCAAACAACCAGCCCCAACGCAGATGGTTCATGTTGGCGAGCCTATGGGATGCGATGACGACGCGGTATTTGGTCAACCTCATCCAACAACACAGCGCCGAGACGACAGACCGTGCCACCGCGGCGACGGACACGACCAACATCGGATCCACGTTGAGCATGTAGCCGAGCCTCCAACAGATAGCGACTCACCCTCCTGCGTACGCCACCGATCCGCCAGCCGATGTCGGTCCGCTCCGTCAGCATGTAGTGCCTTAGTTCAGTCAGTCATCAAGTGTAGTTCAGTAAGGACATTAAGTTTACTTGTAGAGAATTGAAATGTAGCCATTGTTAGTTTAAAGTAGTTAAGTAGATTGTAAGTTGGTTCATTTGCTCCTTTGTGCCCAACTGTATTGGTTTTATACAGTTGAGTTCAAAGGGGGAGGCAGTGTAACGGCCACGTGTGTGCCTTCGGAAATTTTATTAATTTTCTGTTTATGGTGCACCGTGTTCGTTGCACTCGCTGACTCGTGGTTGGCGAGTTTCCGCACACGTAAATTCTAGTAGAACCGCGGAAACTTACCGGCCGAAAATTGTTAACGTGGTCAAATGAACCAGCTTGCAAAGACTGTGCGTTTCCAGCAGAGAGGATTCTCGATTCGGTCGTGGAAGCGAACAGTCGCACGTTTCCAAATTGTATTCATATCTTAGATTTTGTTATTAATTAATCTTTAATTATATTTATATTTTTTATCAACTTGTTTCGTTCTTCCGTGTGTGCACCCATTATCCGATTTTGCAGCAGTGTGTCTACCCAGGCAGCGTAGTGACACAGGTAAGTATAAATTTCATTATTCTTTCTGTGGTTGTTCGGGTAAAAGTTCAATACGTCAACGACAGTGCGGTTCACTACCCAAACGCACTAACTGTTACAATACGTTGTATATTGTAAGCTACATGGGCTGCATTCTAGAATACCTACCACACTTGAAATGGCAATTTTCTTGTTGCAATGTTTTCTTTTAGCTAAAATATAATGAAAAATGATAAAATTTGGGCGCGGAAGCAAATATTTATATGATTTTCTACAAAAATAAAGTCACATTTTACCTTTTTTTGATGAATACGTTGTATATTGTAAGCTACATGGCCTGGATTCTAAAATACCTACCACATTTCAAATAGCAAATTTCATTCTGCAATGTTTTCTTTAAGCTAAATTATGATAAAGAATTATAAAATTCGGGCGCGGAAGCAAATATTTATATTATTTTTTACAAAAATAAAGTCTGATTTTACTTATTCTGCAAAAGTGACCAAAACGTTGTACCAATCAGATAATAAACATTAAATTTTCGGGTGTCATTTTAATGAATAAGTTGTATATTGTAAGCTACATGGGCTGGATTCTAAAATACCTACCACACTTGAAATAGCAATTTTCTTGTTGCAATGATTTCTTTTAGGTAAAATATGATAAAGATTCATAAAACTCGGGACCGGAATTAAATATTTATGACTTTTTACAAAAATAAAGTCAGTTTTTACCTATCTTGAAATTGATATTTTTGTTAAAACATTCATAATCATGCATTAGGATCTATACTATGGTTAATTTTAGCATTGGACATGCAAAAGTGACCAAAACGTGGTACCAGTCAGATAATAAACATTCAATTTTCGGGTGTCATTTTAATGAATACGTTGCATGTTGTAAGCTACATGGGCTGAATTCTAGAATACCTACCACACTTGAAATAACAATTTTCTTGTTGCAACGTTTTCTTTTAGCTAAAATATGATAAAGAATTATAAATTCGGGAGCGGAAGCAAGTATTTATATGATTTTTTACAAAAATAAAGTCAGATTTTACCTATTCTTTAAATGGATATTTTTGTTAAAACATTCATATTTATGCTTTAGGATCTATACTATGGATTATTTTAGCATTGTACATGCAAAAGTGACCAAAACGTTGTACCAATCAGATAATAAACATTCAATTTTCGGGTGTCATTTTAATGAATAAGTTGCATATTGTAAGCTACATGGGCTGGATTTTAGAATACCTTGAAATAGCAATTTTCTTGTTATAAAATTCGGGCGCGAAAGCAAACATTTATATGATTTTTTACAAAAAGAAAGTCAGATTTTACTTATTCTTGAAATGGATATTTTTGTTAAAACATTCATATTCATGCTTTAGGATCTATACTATGGATGGTTTTAAGCATTGGACATGCAATAGTAACCAAAACGTGATACCAATCAGATAATAAACATTCAACACTTATACCACACTTGAAATAGCAATTTTCTTGTTGCAATGTTTTTTTTTTGGCTAAAATATGATAAAGAATTATAAAATTTGGGTGCGGAAGCAAATATTCATATGATTTTTTACAAAAGTAAAGTCAGATTTTACCTATTCTTAAAATGGATATTTTTGTTAAAACATTCATATTCATGCTTTAGGATTTATACTATAGATGGTTTTAAGCATTGGACATGCAAAAGAGACCAAAACCTGGTAACAATCAGATAATAAACATTCAATTTTTGGGTGTCATTTTAATGAATACGTTGTATATTGTAATCTACATGGGCTGGATTCTAGAATACCTACCACACTTGAAATAGCAATTTTCTTGTTGCAATATTTTCTTTTAGCTAAAATATGATAAAGAGTTATAAAATTCGGGCGCGAAAGCAAACATTTATATGATTTTTTACAAAAAGAAAGTCAGATTTTACTTATTCTTGAAATGGATATTTTTGTTAAAACATTCGTATTCATGCTTTAGGATCTATAATATGGATTATTTTAGCATTGTACATGCAAAAGTGACCAAAACGTTGTACCAATCAGATAATAAACATTCAATTTTCGGGTGTCATTTTAATGAATAAGTTGCATATTGTAAGCTACATGGGCTGGATTTTAGAATACCTTGAAATAGCAATTTTCTTGTTATAAAATTCGGGCGCGAAAGCAAACATTTATATGATTTTTTACAAAAAGAAAGTCAGATTTTACTTATTCTTGAAATGGATATTTTTGTTAAAACATTCATATTCATGCTTTAGGATCTATACTATGGATGGTTTTAAGCATTGGACATGCAATAGTAACCAAAACGTGATACCAATCAGATAATAAACATTCAACACTTATACCACACTTGAAATAGCAATTTTCTTGTTGCAATGTTTTTTTTTTGGCTAAAATATGATAAAGAATTATAAAATTTGGGTGCGGAAGCAAATATTCATATGATTTTTTACAAAAGTAAAGTCAGATTTTACCTATTCTTAAAATGGATATTTTTGTTAAAACATTCATATTCATGCTTTAGGATTTATACTATAGATGGTTTTAAGCATTGGACATGCAAAAGAGACCAAAACCTGGTAACAATCAGATAATAAACATTCAATTTTTGGGTGTCATTTTAATGAATACGTTGTATATTGTAATCTACATGGGCTGGATTCTAGAATACCTACCACACTTGAAATAGCAATTTTCTTGTTGCAATATTTTCTTTTAGCTAAAATATGATAAAGAGTTATAAAATTCGGGCGCGAAAGCAAACATTTATATGATTTTTTACAAAAAGAAAGTCAGATTTTACTTATTCTTGAAATGGATATTTTTGTTAAAACATTCGTATTCATGCTTTAGGATCTATAATATGGATGGTTTTAAGCATTGGACATGCAATAGTAACCAAAACGTGATACCAATCAGATAATAAACATTCAATTTTCGGGTGTCATTTTAATAAATACGTTGTATACTGTAAGCTATATGGGCTGGATTCTAGAATACCTACCACACTTAAAATAGCAATTTTCTTGTTGCAATTTCTTTTAGCTAAAATATGATAAAGAATTATAAAATTCGTGCGCGGAAGCAAATAATTACATGATTTTTTACAAAAATAAAGATAGATTTTACCTATTCTTTGTATATTGAGGTCTGAGGTTGGCAGCAGTGTTTGTCACGGTTTTCTCAGGTGAGATAAAATATATATATTTGTTTTTTTACACACGTGTACTGCACATAACCTCACTTATAAGAAGCATAATGTTGCTGTGTCAATATGACACAATTTTTAATTAATTTTTGTGGTTTTTAGGATAAGTGGAAGTCTAAGAGAAGTTTCTCTAGATGTCCTAAGGGATTCAAGTCTCAAGGACGTCGTGACTATGGAGGAGGAGCTCTTACGTAGCCCAATTCCATCCACTTCCAAACGCGAGGAGTCTATAGAAAAGCTCCGATTGAATGAGCAGAAAATAAACTGAGCGGTGCCGCCAGAAAACGCTTTAAGTGGCTCATAAAAAGTGGGCTTAGTGTTGACGAAGCACGTGTCAAAGCCCTTCAACCCATAAAGTATAAGGGTCCAAAACGGACCCCGTCCGAGGTATCAACGCCCGAAATGTCTGTAAAAAGGCAAAAAACAGATGCTAAAGGCCAACCCAGTAGTGGTGCTCCGTTACCACCTGATAAGGCCCCGCCGTCTGTGACCTTTAAACAGGCAATCCCGGGCACACGCGTCGGCATCCTGCACTATAATTATCTGGAGGATATTTTAGAAACAGGACAGCTGACGAAAATTCAGGATGCAATCCTGGATTAAATCATTAAGGAAGCTAAAGGCTCTGTGAAGCCTAAGTTTTTAGGGACAAAGGAAAAGGATTTGCCGAAGTCCAGCATTGTAAATGCATTTTTCCCTAACAGTAAAAACAATCCAACAGATCAGATATTGAATCTGATAGAGGGTCAAAACGAGGGCCTGGATACCAAGCAGTGGAGGGTTTTAAAGAGGACAGATGAGGGCTCGGCAGTGCTTCTTACACTGTCCATAGACTCGAGGTCCTCAAACACCCTACAGCTACTGCTACAAATTTGGCCAGACAACGATTAGGCAAAAGGGTAAAAAACTCAACAAGAAGCCTACCAACCTCACAGCCAAAAATGCCACTAACAGTACTGCTACAGGTAAGCTTAACATAAAACAGGAGGCAGGGAGTAATGCCACCAATATTAACACTGGAAATTCCAGATTAAAAGTAGATAAAAGTAAAGAGGCTGCCTTAAAGCCTCTACCCAATCCCACACCTACACACTCCAAGACACTACGGGCCGTCGGAATCACGCACAAAGGGAAATAAGTTCCTAGCTGCGACGTGGCTCTGAACAAAACGTGATGTCTAGCAGTAATATAAAGATGCTGCAAGTGAACCTTCAACACTGAAAAACTGCCTCTGATGTGTTGAACAAAACATTCACCACCACTAACACCGATATAGTGCTAGTGCAAGAGCCTTATGTGTATGGAGGCGTAGTAAGGAAACTTACTACACCAGTAGGTAAGTTAACCTACTGTAACGAACCAGATGTCATTCTAAGAGCAGCATTGCTCATTAAGACATCGATTAAATTCGTAACATTAAATAAATTTATATCTAGGTATTTGGTAGCTGTGGAAGCTACACTGCCTATATCAGAAAGTACGCAAGAGGTAATCATTGCATCGGCGTATTTCCCGGGAGAAACGATGGAAGCCCCACCTCCGCTGGTAAGAAACCTGATCTCCTACTGCAAACACAGAAACAAAAATCTCATCCTGGGATATGATGCAAACGCACACCATACAGTTTAGGGTAGTACGGACATAAATACAAGGGGTGAGTACCTTTTCGAATTTATTTCTAGTACTAACATAGATATAATAAATAGGGGTAAAGAACCTACTTTTATAATTAAAAACAGGCGAGAGGTATTGGACATTACGTTAGCCACTCCTCAAATTAGCTCTGAAATATATAATTAGCATGTCTCAAATGAAGCCTCAATATCGGATCATAGATATTTAAGGTTCGAGATAAAGACTAATAAAGAACCCAAAACTCAAATTCGTATTCCGAAACTAACAGACTGGGTCTTGTACGAAGGCCACTTAAAGTGTGAAGTGGAAGAACTTACGAAAATTAATATAAACACAATTGAGGAACTGGAAACAGCCTCTATTGACTTTCATAATGCGCTGCACACACCATATGAAAACAGCTGTACAGTAAAGCTTCGACAAGGTACTAGGAAAGTACTTTGGTGGACCGAGGAGCTAAGTAAACAAAGAGTCACTGTTAGAAGGTTATACAATAAAACCAAAAGCATTGGCAGTGATGAGAGCTGGGAGCAATATAGAAGTGCCCTAACCTCATATAATAAAGAAATTCGCAGATCTAAAAGGAATGCATGGCGTAGTTTTTGTGAGGGCTTATCAGAAACGCCCACGGTAGCTCGCCTTCAGAAAGTCCTATCAAAAGAAAGATCATACGAATGAAATTGGCCTACTAAAGAAACTAGACGGAGATATTACGACAGATTTAAAGGAAACATTGGAGCTTCTGTTAAGCACACACTTCCCAGGATCGTCGTGGCCAGTTGAGGAGGAGGACTATTCCTCCGGAGCTACAACTAAGCTAAGCTTAATTAACAGTCTTAACACTGCTAATAATATTTTTACAGAAAACAGAGTTGAATGGGCGATAAATATTTTTAAACCCTACAAGACACCTGGTAGAGATGGCATTTTTCCGGCACTTTTGCAGAAATGCATAAAGGATAAACTGCCAATACTCTGCGAACTATACAAGGGAAGCCTAAAGTTAGGATACATTCCCACATTGTGGAGGAAAACTAATGTAGTCTTTATACCTAAAGGTGGAGGGCGTCCAAGCGTCCAGCCTAAGTCATATAGACCCATTAGTTTATCATCATTTATACTGAAAGGTGTGGAAAAGGTCTTAGATCAATACCTTAGGAATAAAGTGATAACTGCTTCACCACTAAACGTAAATCAATTTGTTTACCAGGAAGCAAAATCGACAACTTCGGCTCTCCATAGCCTTGTCACTAAAATAGAGAAAACCTTTTTTCCAAAGAAATAGATCTGGAAATATTTATAGATATTGAGGGTGCCTCTGATAACACCTCCTATAAATCCATTGAAAGAGCTGCTAGGTCAAAAGGTTTCGACCCAGTTGTAGTGGAGTGGATAAAAGCCATGCTGCAAAGTCGAACGATTACAACCTCGATAGGAGGAGAATCAGTAATGATAAAAACCAACAGAGGATGCCCACGAGGTGGGGTTCTATCACCTCTACTCTGGTAAATTGTCATTGATGACCTCCTAAATAGGCTCAATAAAGCTGGCTATTTTGCAAACGGATATGCAGACGACGTTGCAATTATAGTCAGAGGACGTAGTGACACCACTATCTCGTACCTTACACAAAAAGCTCTAAATCTAGTGCATGAGTGGTACCTGAAACATGAACTTAGTGCAAAACCTTACCAAAAGTACAATCGTCCCCTTCACAAAGAGAAGGAAGCTAAATCTTCAAGCTCCTTACTTGAAGGGTGCTAGAATTGAGTTTTCTACAGAGGTTAAGTATCTAGGAATCATTCTAGACCAAAAACTCACGTAGAACTCAAATATCAACAAGATTACAAAAAAATCAGCAGTGGCGTTAAACACATGCCGTCGGCTTCTGTGTAAAAACTGGGAACTACAGACAAAAATGACCCATTGGGCATATACTAGTTTTGTAAGACCCATGATCACCTACGCGTCACTTGTATGGTGGCCAAAAGTAAAACAAATCACAGCACAGGTGCTATGAGTACATGTACGACTGCAGCAATGGAAGTGATTCTGGGGCTAACACCTCTACACATTTAGGTAAAAAAGAAGCGATGCTACGGGCACTGACTCTCTGCAGAACGAAACACTTTATGCCCGTAGATTTCGTAGGCCACTTGGAAATTCTAAGGGAAGTACAACCACATAAACTGGCCTTGTCTGTCTGTGATAAGATGACAACAAAATACAATTTTGACCAGAAGTATAAGGATGTTATTGGTAATCGCCTTGAATGGGCAACAAAAAGACCTGTTGAAAGGGATTCTTTGTCCTGTTTCACTGATAGTTCAAAATTGGACACAGGAGGAACTGGAGTAGGTGTGCTTGGCCCAGATTGCCGAATTATGGAATCCATAGGCACCTGCTTCACAATTTTTCAGGCTAAGATTTATGCAATAAATCTCTGTGCTCACATAAACCTAGATAAAGGTCTAAAAGGAGCATTAATAAATATAATGTCAGACAGCCAGGCAGCTTTAAAGGCATTGAATGCCTTCACATGTAAATCAAAGCTAGTCTGGAACTGCAAGGAGATTCTGCAATTGCTATCCGAAGCAAACCACGTCACCGTACAGTGGGTACCAGGGCACGAGGGAATCCTAGAAAACGAGAAATCTGATGAACTTGCAAAAAAAGGGGCTAAATTTTCATACTACGGGCCGGAACCTTCATGTGGTCTTCCACAAAGCCACTATAAGAAGGTGGTCAAAAACTGGGAAGAATCTGCCATATCCTCATATTGGAAAAATATTCCAGGCCTCAATAAAGCTCGGAAATTTATTTCCCCAGCTTCGACAAACGCCAAAGAGTTACTAGCTCTCAGCAAAAAGGATCGTAATATAATGAGGGGAATTCTCACTGGCCACTGTCCTTTAAAGTACCATTTGCACAAAATTGGAATCTTAGGAACATATACTGTGTGAATGCTCAACCGTAACTGCGCAGAGACTCAATCAACTATGTAGGAGGTATCTTACGGTAGATGAGATCAAGAACTTGGTCCTGGAGCCATAATCGGCTTCATCAAAAATCTGGATCTACCGGAAAACTAAGTAAGGGCACAATAGACCTTCTAGGACGCGTTGACAAAAAGCGACAAAACGCTTAAACCCTCGTATACATACAATACAATACAATACCTATTCTTGATGAATACGTTGTATATTGTAAGCTACATAAGCTGGATTCTAGAATACCTACCAAACTTCAAATAGCTATTTTCTTGTTGCAATGTTTTCTTTTAGCTAATATATGATGAAGAATTATAAAATTCGGGCGCGGAGGCAAATATTTATATGATTTTTTTACAAAAATAAAGTCAGATTTTACCTATTCTTGATGAATTCGTTGTATATTGTAAGCTACATAGGCTTGATTCTGGAATACCTACCACACTTGAAATAGCAGTTTTCTTGTTGCAATGTTTTCTTTTAGCTAAAATATGATGAAGAATTATAATATTCGGGCGCGTAAAAATTATTTATTTGATTATATACAAAAATAAAGTCAGATTTTACCTATCCTTGAAATGGATATTTTTGTTAAAACATTCATATTCATGCATTAGAATCTATACTATAGATGGTTTTAAGCATTGGACATGCAAAAGTGACCAAAAACTGGTACCAATAAAATAAAAAACAATAAATTTTCGGGTGTCATTTTAATGACTACGTTGTATACTGTAAGCTACATGGGCTGGATTCTAGAATACCTACCACACTTGAAATAGTTAAAACATTCATATTCATGCATTAGGATGGATGGTTTTAAGAATTTGACATACAAAAGTGACCAAAACGTAATACCAATCAGATAATAAACATTCAATTTTCGGGTATCATTTTAATGAATACGTTGTATATTGTAAGCTACATGGGCTGGATTCTAGAATACCTACCACAATTAAAATAGCAATTTTCTTGTTGCAATGTTTTCTATAAGCTAAAATATGATGAAGAATTATAAAATTCGGGCGCGGAAGCAAATATTTATATAATTTTTTACAAAAACTAAAGTCAGATTTTACTTATTCTTGATAAATACGTTGTATGTTGTAAACTACATGGGCTGGATATTAGAATACCTACCACACTTGAAATAGCAATTTTCTTGTTGCAATGTTTTCTATTAGCTAAAATATGATGAAGAATTATAAAATTCGGGCGCGGAAGCAAATATTTATATGATTTTCTACAAAAATAAAGTCAAAGTTTACCTATTCTTGATGAATATGTTGTATTTAACCTATATGGGCTGTATTATAGAATAACTACCACACTTGAAATAGCAATTTTCTTGATGCAATGGTTTCTTTTAGCTAAAATATAATAAAGAATTATAAAATTCGAGCGCGGAAGCAAATATTTATATGATTTTTACAAATATAAAGTGAGATTTCACTTATTCCAGAAAAGTATATTTTTGTTAAAACATTCATGTTCATGCTTTAGCATCTATACTATGGATGGTTTTAAACATTGGACATGCAAAAGTGACCAAAACGTTGTAGCAATTAGATAATAAACATTTAATTTTCGGGTGGCATTTTAATGAATACGTTGTATATTGTAAGCTACATGGGCTGGATTCTAGAATACCTACCACACTTGAAATAGCAATTTTCTTGTTGCAATGTTTTCTTTTAGCTAAAGTATGATGAAAAATTATAAAATTCGGGCGCGGAAGCAAATATTTATATGATTTTTTACAAAAATAAAGTTAAATTTTACCTATTCTTGATGATTATGTTGTATATTGTAAGCTACTTGGGCTGGATTTTAGAATACCTACCACATTTGAAACAGCAATTTTCTTGTTGCAATTTTTTTTTTAGCTAAAATATGATGAAGAATTATAAAATTCTGCGCGAAAGCAAATATTTATATGATTTTTTACAAAAATTAAGTAAAATTTTACCTATTCTTGAAATTAATATTTTTGTTAAAACTTTTATATTCATGCTTTAGGATCTACACTGTGGATAGTTTTAAGCATTGGACAAGCAAAAGTAACTAAAACGTGGTACCAATCAGATAATAAACATTCAATTGTCGGGTGTCATTTTAATGAATCCGTTGTATAATGTAAGATACATGGGCTGGATTCTAGAACACCTACCACACTTGAAATAGCAATTTTCTTTATGCAATGTTTTCTTTTAGGTAAAATATGATGAAGAATTATAAAATTCGGGCACGGAAGCAAATATTTATATGATTTTTTACAAAAATAAAGTCAGATTTTACCTATTCTTAAAATGGATATTTCTGATAATACATTTATAATCATGCTTTAGGATCTATACTATGAATGGTTTTAAGCATTGGACATGCAAAAGTGACCAAAACGTGGTACGGTACCAATCAGATAATAAACATTCACTTTTCGGGTGTCATTTTAATGAGTACGTTGTATATTGTAAGCTACATGGGCTGGATTCTAAAATACCTACCACACTTGAAATAGCAATTTACTTGTTGCAATGTTTTCTTTTAGCTAAAGTATGATGAAAAATTATAAAATTCGTCCGCGGAAGCAAATATTTATATGAAATTTTCAAAAATAAAGTCAGATTTTACCTATTCTTGATGAATACGCTGTATATTGTAAGCTACAAGGACTGGATTCTAGAATGCCTACCACACTTAAAATAGCAATTTTCTTGTTGCAATGTTTTCTTTTAGCTTAAATATGATGAAGAATTATAAAATTCGGGCGCGGAAGCATATATTTATATGATCTTTTACAAAAATAAAGTTAGATTTTACCTATTTTTGAAATGTATATTTTAGTTAAATCATTTATATTTATGCTTTAGGACCTATACTATGGATAAATTTAGCATTGTACATGCAAAAGTGTCCAAAACGAAGTACCAATCAGATATTAAACAATTAATTTTCGAGTGTCATTTTAATGAATACGTTGTATATTGTAAGCTACATGAGCTGGATTCTAGAATACTTACCACACTTGAAATAGCAATTTTCTTGTTGCAATGTTTTCTTTTAGCTAAGATATGATGAAGAAATATAAAATTCGGGCGCGGAAGCAAATATTTATATGATTTTTTACATAAATAAAGTCAGATTTTACCTATTCTTGATGAATAAGTTGTATAATGTAAGCTACATGGGCTGTATTCTAGAAAACCTACCACACTTGAAATAGCAATTTTCTTGTTGCAATGTTTTCTTTTAGCTAAAATATGATAAAGAATTATAATGACTCCCGAAAATAGATTGTTTATTATCTGACTTAAAATGACTCCCGAAAATAGAATGTTTATTATCTGATTTTTACCACGTTTTGGTCACTTTTGCATGTCGAATGCTAAAATTATCCATAGTATATATCCTAAAGCATGAATATAAATGTTTGGACAAAAGTATACATTTCAAGAATAGGTAAAATCTGATTTTATTTTTAAAAAATCTTATGAAAATTTGCTTCTGCACCCGAATTTCATATTCTTCATTATATTTTAGCTAAAAGAAAACATTGCAACAAGAAAATTGCTATTTCAAGTATGGTAGGTATTCTAGAATCCAGCCCATGTAGCTTACATTGTACAACGTATTCATTAAAATGACAACCAAAAATTGAATGTTTATTATCTATTTGGTACCACGTTTTGTTAACTTTTACATGTCCAATGCTAAAATTATCTATAGTATAGATCCTAAAGCATGAATATGAATGTTTTAACAAAAATTTCCATTTCAAGAATAGGTAAAATCTGACTTTATTTTTGTAAAAAATCTTATAAAATTTGCTTCCGCGCCCGAATTGTATAATTCTTCATCATATTTAAGCTAAAAGAAAACATTGCAACAAGATAATTGCTATTTCAAGTGTGGTAGGTATTCTAGAATCCGGCCCATGTAGCTTACAATATAGAACGTATTCATCAAGAAAATGTTAAATCTGACTTGATTTTTGTAAAAAATCATATATATATTTGCTTCCGCGCCCGAATTTTATAATTTTTCATCATATTTTAGCTAAAAGGAAACATTGCAACGTGAAAATTGCTATTTCAAGTGTGGTAGGTATTCTAGAAACCTGCCAATGTAGCTTACAATATACAACGTATTCATTAAAATGACACCCGAAAATTGAATGTTTATTATCTGATTGATACCACGTTTTGGTCACTTTTGCATGTCCAATGATTAAAACTATCCATAGTATAGATCCTAAAACCTGAATATGAATGTTTTATCAAATATATCCATTTCAAGAATAGGTAATATCTGACTTTATTTTTGTAAAAAATCATATAAATATTTGCTTCCGCGCCCGAATTTTATAATTCTTCATCATATTTAAGCTAAAAGACAACATTGCAACAAGAAAATTGCTATTTTAAGTGTGTTAGGTATTCTAGAATCAGGCCCATGTAGCTTACAATATACAACCTATTCATTAAAATAACATCCGAAAATTTAATGTTAATTATCTGATTGGTACCACGTTTTGGTCACTTTTTCACGTCCACTGCTAAAATTATCCATAGTATAGATCCTAAAGCATGATTATTAATGTTTTAACAAAAATATCCATTTCAAGAATAGGTAATATCTGACTTAATTTTTGTAAAAAATCATATAAATATTTGCTTCCGCGCCCGAATTTTATAATTCTTCATCATATTTAAGCTAATAGAAAACATTGCAACAAGAAAATTGCTATTTTAAGTGTGGTAGGTATTCTAGAATCCAGCCCATGTAGCTTACAATCTACAACGTATTCATCAAGAGTAGGTAAAACCTGACTTTATTTTTGTAAAAATCATATAAATATTTGCTGCCGCGTTCGAATTTTATAATTCTTCATCATATTTTATCTAAAAGAAAACATTGCAACAAGAAAATTGCTATTTGAAGTGTGGTAGGTATTCCAGAATCCAGCCAATATAGCTTACAATATACAACGTATTCATTAAAAACACACCCGAAAATTGAATGTTTATCATGTGATTGGTACCACGTTTTGTTCACTTTTGCATGTCCAATGCTAAAATTATCCATAGCATAGTTCCTAAAGCATGAATATGAATGTTTGAACAAAAATATCCATTTCAAGAATAGGTGATATCTGACATTATTATTGTAAAAAATCATATAAATATTTGCTTCCGCGCCCGAATTTAGTAATTCTTCATCATATTTAAGCTAAAAGAAAACATTGCAATAAGAAAATTGCTATTTTAAGTGTGGTAGGTTACAATCTACAACATATTCAACAAGAATAGGAAAAACCTGACTTTATTTTTGTAAAAATGATATAAATATTTGCTTCCGCGCCCGAATTTTATAATTCTTCATCATATTTTAGCTAAAAAAAAACATTGCAACAAGAAAATTGCTATTTAAAGTGTGGTAAGTATTCTAGAATGCAGCCTATGTGGCTTAAAATATACAACGTATTCATTAAAATGACACTAAATAATTTAATGTTTATTTTCTGATTGGTACCACGTTTTAGTCACTTTTGTATGTCCAATGCTAAAATTATCCATAGTATAGATTCTAAAGCATGAATGTGAATGTTTTAACAAAAATATCCATTTCAAAAATAGGTAAAATCTGACTTTATTTTTGTAAAAAACCATATAAATATTCGCTTTCGCGCCCGAATTTAATAATTCTTTATCATATTTTAGCTAAAAGAAAATATTGCATTAAGAAAATTGCTATTTTAAAAGTGGTAGATATTCTAGAATCCAGCTCATATAGCTTACAATATACAACGTATTCATCAAGAAAAGGTAAAATCTAACTTTATTTATTTAAAAAATCATATAAATATTTGCTTCCGTGCCCGAATTTTATAATTTTTCATCATATATTAGCTAAAAGGAAATATTGCAACAATAAATTTGATATTTCAAGTGTGGTAGATAATCTAGAATCCAGTCCATGTAGCTTACAATATACAACATATTCATTAAAATGATACCCGAAAATTAAATGTTTATTATCTGATTGGTACCACGTTTTGGTCACTTTTGCATGTCTAATGCTTAAAACTATGCTTAGAATAGATCCTAAAGCATGCATATGAATGTTTTAACAAAAATATCCATTTGAAGAATAGTTAAAACCTGACTTTATTTTTGTAAAAATACATATAGATATTTGCTTCCGCGCCCGAATTTTATAATTTTTCATCATACTTTAGCTAAAAGAAAACATTGCAACAAGAAATTTGCTATTTCAAGTGTGGTAGGTATTCTAGAATCCAGCCCACGTAGCTTACAATTTACAACGTATTCATCAAAAATAGGTAAAACCTGACTTTATTTTTCTAAAAAATCTTATAAATATTTGCTTCCGCGCCCGAATTTTATAATTCTTCATCATATTTTAGCTAAAAAAAACATTGCAACAAGAAAATTGCTATTTCAAGTGTGGTAGGTATTCTACAATCCAGTCCATGTAGCAAACAATATACAACGTATTCATTAAAATCACACCCGAAAATTGAATGTTTATTATCTGACTGGTACCACGTTTTGGTCACTTTTGCATGACCAATACTTAAGACCATCCATATTATAGATCCTAAAGCATGAATAAGAATGTTTTAACAAAAATATCCATTGCAAGAATAGGTAAAATCTGACTTTATTTTTGTAAAAAATCATATAAATATTTGCTTCCGCGCCTGAACTTCATAATTCTTCATTATATTTTTGCTAAAAGAAAACATTGCAAAAAGAAATTTGCTATTTCAAGTGTGGTAGGTATTCTAGAATCCAGCCCATGTAGCTTACAATACACAACGTATTCATCAAGAATTGGTAAAATCTGACTTTATTTTTGTAAAAAATCATATAAATATTTGCTTTCGCACCCGAACTTTATAATTCTTCATCATATTTTAGCTAAAAGAAAACATTGCAACAAGAAAATTGCTATTTCAAGAATGGTAGGTATTCTAGAATCCAGCTAACGTAGCTTACAATATACAACGTATTCATTAAAATAACACACGAAAATTTAATGTTTATTATATAATTGGTACCACGTTTAGGTCACTTTTGCATGTCCAATGCTAAAATTATCCATAGTATAGATCCTAAAGCATAAATATGAATGTTTTAACAAAAAATTCCATTTCAAGAATAGATAAAATCTGACTTTATTTCTGTAAAAAAATCATATAGATATTTGCTTCCGCGCCCAAATTTTATAATTCTTCATCATATTTTAGCTAAAAGAAAACATTGCAACAAGAAATTTGCTATTTCAAGTGTGGTAGGTATTCTAGAATCCAACCCATGTAGCTTACAATATACAACGTATTTATTAAAATGACACACGAAAATTGAATGTTTATTATCTGATTGGTACCACGTTTTGGTCACTGTTGCATGTTCACTGCTAAAATTATTCATAGTATAGATCCTAAAGCATGAATATAAATGTTTTAACAAACATATCAAGTGTGGTAGGTATTCTAGAATCCAGCCCATGTAGCTTACAATATACAACGTATTCATCAAGAATAGGTAAAATCTGACTTTATTCTTGTAAAAAATCATATAAATATTTGCTTTCGCACCCGAATTTAATAATTTTTCTTCATATTATAGCTGAAAAAAAAAAACATTGCAACAAGAAAATTGTTATTTCACGTGTGGTAGGTATTCTAGAATCCAACCCATGTGGCTTACAATATACAACGAATTTATTAAAATGACACCCGAAAATTGAATGTTTATTATCTGATTGGGACCACGTTTTGGTCACTTTTGCATGTCCAATGCTAAATTATTTTATTATCCATAGTATAGATCCTAATGCATGAATATGAATGTTTTAAATAAAATATCTATTTCAAGAATAGGTAAAATCTGACTTAATTTTTGTAAAAAAATCATATATATAAATATATATATATATATATATATATATATATATATATATATTTGCTTCCGTGCCCGAATTTTTTAATTCTTCATCAAAAAACATTGCAACAAGAAAATTGATATTTGAAGTGTGGGAGGTATTCTAGTAGCCCATGTAGCTTACAATATACTACGTATCCATTAAAATGACACCCGAAAATTGAATGTTTATTATCTGATTAGTACCATGTTTTGGTCACATTTGCATGTCCAATGTTTAAAACCATCTATAGTATAGATCCTAAAGCATGAATATGAATGTATCAAGAATAGGTAAAATCTGACTTTATTTTTAAAACAAATCATATAAATATTTGCTTCCGCTACCGAATTTTTTAATTCTTTATCGTACTTTAGCTAAAAAAAAACATTGCAACACGAAGATTGCTATTTTAAGTGTGGTAGGTATTCTAGAATCCAGCCCATGTAGCTTACAATATACAACGTAATCATCAAGAACAGGTAAAATCTGACATTATTTTTGTAAAAAATCATATCAATATTAGCTTTCGCGCCGGAATTTCAAAATTCTTTATCATATTTTAGCTTAAAGGAAATATTGCAACAAGAAAATTGCTATTTCAAGTGTGGTAGGTATTCTAGATTCCAGCCCATGTAGCTTACAATATACAACGTATCCAATATAATGACACCCGAAAATTGAATGTTTATTATCTGATTAGTACCATGTTTGGTCACATTTGCATGTCCAATGCTTAAAACCATCCACAGCATAGATCCTAAAGAATGAATATGAATGTTTTAACAAAAATATCCATTTCAAGAATAGGTAAAATTATTTTTGTAAAAAATCATTTAAATATTTGCTTCCGCGTCCGAATTTTATAATTCTTTATCATACTTTAGCTAAAAGAAAACATTGCAACAAGAAAATTGCTATTTTAAGTGTGGTAGGTATTCTAGAATCTAGGCTATGTAGCTTACAATATACAACGTATTCATCAAAAATAGGTAAAATCTGACTTTATTTTGTAAAAAATCATACAAATATTTGTTTCCGCGCCCGAATTTTATAATTTTTTATCTTATTTTAGCTAAATAAAAACATTTCAACAAGAAAATTGCTATTTCAAGTGTCGTAGGTATGGAGATGAATGGACGAAATGTTTTATATTATTTTTATTATTATATTATAAACATTTACAATTTTTTTTTTACATTATTCACAATTTTATTGTATTGACAGTCACTATAAATAACCAACAAATTTTATTTTTCTCTGTCCAAGCCACTGCGTTCCGGTTGTTTCATGTGAGGGTCACATCAATGTGGTCGGCACATTAGCCTCCTTCCCCGTAGTTTTTACCTAGAATGTAAAAACGATGGTATTATTTAAAAATTAACAAATTATACTTCAAATGCAACAACGCGTCCAGATTTAGTTGTTTGTTTTTGTTTCGGAGTATTTTTTGTTACATTGTTTTCATTTTGAAGTAAATTTTTATTTACATATTCTCCATCTGCTATGTATGCTGGTTTTAATCGATTTATACTTATATTGTTTTTTCTTCCATTAATATCAAGCGTAAAATACTTGTCTGTTCTTTTTAAAACTTTATATGGTCCAGTATAAGGGGGTTGTAGTGATCTTCTAACTGTATCATCTCTAATGAAGACGAAATCTGTTGTGTTCAAATCTTTATGTTTGAATATTGACGGATTGCTATGTCTTGATGCTTGTTTTGGTTTTATTTTTTTGAAAGTCTCCCGCAACTCTTTTAAAAAATCGGACGTAAAGTGCCTGTTTTTGTTTTCTGTCAAGAATTCTCCAGGTAATCTTAACGACTGACCAAAAACAAGTTCAGCTGGTGAAGTTTCTAAATCTTCTTTTACGGAAGAACGGAAACCCATTAAAATTGGTGGTAAAACGTCAGTCCATGAAGTATCATTGTGACACATTATTGCTGCTTCTAATTGGCGATGTAGTCTCTCGATCATTCCATTCGCTTAAGGATGATAGGCAGTTGTTGTTAGGTGGTTTATTCCTGAAATCTTGCACAATTTTTTTAAACCTGAAGAAACGAATTGTCTTCCTCTGTCTGAAGTTATGCGTAATGGTGTACCATAACTAGCTATCCATCCTGAGAATAATTCTCTAGCCACAGTATCTGCTGTTATATCTGAAATTGGAATGACTTCTGGAAAACGAGTAAATCTATCTATTATTGTGAGACAGTATCGAAATCCTCTAGAATATGGTAATGGTCCTACAATATCAATGTGTATATCATCGAATCTAGCTGTTGGCGTTGTAAAATCATGTACCAATGCTTTTGTATGTCTTGTAATTTTGGAACGTTAACAAGCCATACAACATTTTGTCCATTTGTTACAATCCATTTTAATATTAGGCCAAACATATCGATTCGTTATAAGTCGTGTTGTTGTTTAGGCAGCTGGATGTGAAAGTGAATGAATACTATCAAATATTTGTTTTCGCAAACTTTTAGGAATATATAGTCGAATATTTTGGTTGCTAATGTCATAGTAAATTTCAGTATCACAGTGAGGAAAAGAAAACTTTTGAAGTTGAAGTGATGTTTTGTTTGAAAGTAGCTGTATGAGTTCCGGATCAGACATTTGTTCTTTTGCGATTTGATTGATATTTACTGACGTTGTTATTGATTCAATTCTAGAAAGAGCGTCTGCAACTATATTATGTTTTCCTTGTATGTATTGAATATCGGTAGAAAATTGGTCAATGTAATCTAGGTACCTGTATTGCCTAGGGGAACATTTTTCCAGATTTTGTTGGAAAGCATAAGTAAGTGGTCTGTGATCAGTATTGAAAAATGTTTACCTTCAAACCAGTGCCTGAACTGTTTTACTGCTGTGTAGACTGATAATAGTTCTCTATCATAAGTACTATATTTCTTCTGAGTATTTGATAAATTCTTCGAATAAAAGGCTAGAGGTTGCCAACCTTCTTTGGTCAATTGATGTAGTGCTGCTCCTGTGGCGACGTCTGAAGCATCGCAGAATATAGCCAATTTACTATTATGTTGTGGATGTGCAAGAATCGTGGCATTTAATAATGCTTTTTTACATAATTCAAATTCTTTTTCCGTTTCTTTACTCCAATCAACTAATTGTTTGTTTTTTATCTTCCGTTTTAAATAGTCGTGGAGGGGGGCTTGTAATTTTGCTGCATTAGGAACAAATCTTCTATAAAAATTGATAACTCCTAAAAATCTTCGTAATTCTGTTATATTATTAGGTTTAGGATAATTAAGAATTGTTTGGATTTTATCTTCTGTATGTGATATTCCAGTTTTTGTAATTTTATGACCTAGAAAATTTAATTCATGTTTACCGAATTCGCATTTTTCTACATTAATAACCACTCCAAATTGAAACAATTTTTCGAAAAATTGTTTGAGATGTTCTAAGTGTTCATCTATATTTTCTGAAGCAATAAGAATATCGTCTAAATATGGAAACACAAATGGCAGATCTTTAGTTATATCATCAATGAATCTTTGAAATGTCTGGGCTGCATTTCTAAGTCCAAAACTCATTTTAATAAATTCAAAGAGGCCAAATGGCGTTATTATAGCTGTTTTTGGGATATCTTCCTCGGCAACAGGTATTTAATTATAAGCCTTTATTAAATCAATTTTAGAAAATATACTCTTACCAAATAGTATAACAGAACAATATTCAAAGTTTCTAATTGGATACTTGTCGGGTATTGTTCTTGCATTTAATGCCCTATAGTCTCCGCATGGTCGCCAGTGTCCTAATTTCTTTGGAACTAGGTGAAGTGGAGATGCCCAACTACTTTCAGACCTTCTCACTATGCCGCGCTGTAACATTTCATCGAAAACCTGTTTGGCAAGTATTAATTTTTCAGGAGATAACCTTAGTGCTTTGTATGATATAGGTGGGCCTTCTGTTGTTCTTATGTGATGAACTGTGTTATGTTTAACTTCCTTTGGTGCAATTTCTGGTCTAGTTATATCAGGGAAATCTACGAGTAATTTGTGATAAATTGTAGTACCTACCAGAGTTTTGATGTTGGGTTGTGTACTGTTTCTCAATTGTCCGTTTGTTGTTAAATTTGTGATTCCATCAATTAAACGTCTATTATGTAGATCAACTATTAACTGGAAATGTGATAAGAAATCAGCTCCTATGATTGGTTTAGATACATCTGCGATTACGAATTTCCATTGAAATTTACGTCTTAAACCAAGATCTACGACTACAAGCCAATGCCCGAATGTATAAATTGGTGTTCCGTTTGCAGCATAACATATATACTTCGTTTGAACTTTTTTACCTTTAATATAGACTGAAGGATAAACACAAATATCTGACCCAGTGTCTAATAAATAGTCTATTTTGGTTTTCTTATCTGTAAGAATTAATCGACGGCTTAAATTTGAAGACTCACATGCTGTCACTGTGGATCTTGAATCGGGTTTTTTGATTTCTCGTAGGTGCATGGTGGTACACATTTTTGAGCCTTGTCTCCAAATTTATAATGATATCAACATTTTGAGTATTGCTTTCTTGTATTACTTTTTGATCTTGAATGAAATTTTTGCTTCAAAATTTGGTTTGTTAAAACTTCAACTTGTTTCGTCAAAGCTTTAACTTGTCGTTCTAAATCTGAAGTAGCAGCGATATTATTCGATGGTACTATTGGGTATGAGATGTCAAGTATTTTGTCAGCAAGTTCTCCAAGTTTGTCTAATGACATATCAGATTGGGTCGCGAGAACAACCTGTATATTTTGTGGTAAACGCGTAAGCCATATGGTTTTCAGAAATTTATCGGGAACACAAGTGCCAACACTTTTAAGGTGACGTAGAAATTGAGATGGTTTTCTATCTCCAATTTCTTCTTTTTCAAGTAGCTGTCTTGTTCGTTCTTCTTGAGATTGTGATAAACGGGAAGTAAGCGCCTCTTTTAGAGTAGAGTATGGAGAATTTAGTGGAGGTTTAATAATTATGTCTTCTACTTCGCTGGCGTATTTTGGATCCAGATTTGATATGGCGTACTTAGTATTTAGTAGTTTCAGATGAAATTCCTGCTATATTAAACTGTGCTTCTAACTGAACGAACCACAATGAATGTTTTGCATGATAAAATGGTGGAACTCTGATTGCCACCCTTTCTATGCTAGTGCGTGGTAAAGGTTGAGGCGACTGAGGGAAAACTTGCTTTTGCAGACTTGCTCCTGGTAATTCATCTTCATTCATTTTGTATGTCGGAGGTCACCAATTATGGAGATGAATGGACGATATGTTTTATATTATTTTTATTATTATATTATAAACATTTACAATTTTTGTATTACAATATTTACAATTTTATTGTATTGACAGTCACTATAAATAACCAACAAATTTTATTTTTCTCTGTCCAAGCCACTGCGTTCCGGTCGTTTCATGTGAGGGTCACATTAATGTGGTCACCACATAGGTATTCTAGAATCCAGCCCATGTAGCTTACAATATACAACGTATTTATTAAAATGACACCCGAAAATTGAATGTTTATTATCTGCCTGGTACCAAGTTTTAGTCACTTTTGCATGTCCAACGCTAAAATTATCAATAATATAGATCCTAAAGCTTGAATATGAATGTTTTAACAAAAATATCCATTTCAAGAATAGGTAAAATCTGACTTAACTTTTGTAAAAAATCATATATATATATATATATATATATATATATATATATATATATATATATGTATATATATATGATGATGATATATATATATATATATATATATATATATATATATGTATATATATATATTTGCTTCCGCGCCCGAATTTTATAAATTTTCATCATATTTTAGCTAAAAGAAAACATTACAACAAGAAAATTGCTATTTAAATTGTGGTAGGTATTCTAGAATCCAGCTCGTGTAGCTTACAATATACAAGGTATTCATTAAAATGACACCCGAAAATTGAATATTTATTATCTGATTAGTACCACGTTTTGGTCACTTTTGCATGTCCAATGCTTTAAACCATCCATAGTATAGATCCTAAAGCATGAATATGAATGTTTTAACAAAAATATCCATTTTAAGAATTGGTAGAATCTGACTTTATTTTTATAAAAAATCATATAAATATTTGCTTCCGCGCCTGAATTTTATAATTATTTATCATATTTTAGCTAAAAGAAAACATTGCAACAAGAAAATTGCTATTTCAAGTGTGGTTGATATTCTTGATTCCAGCCCATGTAGCTTATAATATGCAATGTATTCATCAAGAATAGGTAAAATCTGACTTTATTTTTGTAAGAAATCATATAAATATTTGTTTCCGCGCCCGAATTTTGTAATTCTTTATCATATTTTAGCTAAAAGAAAACATAGCAACAATAAAATTGCTATTTCAAGTGTGGTAGGTATTCTAGAATCCAGCCCATGTAGCTCACAATATACAACGTATTCATCAAGAATAGGAAAAATCTGACTTTATTTTTGAAAAAAAATCATATAAATATTTGTTTCCGTGCCCGAATTTTATAATTCTTCATCATATTTTAGCTAAAATAAACCTTGCAACAATAAAATTGTTATTTGAAGTATGGTAGATATTTTAGAATCCAGCCCATGTAGCTTACAATATACTACGTATTCATCAGGAAAAGGTAAAATCTAACATTATTTTTGTAAAAAATCATATAAATATTTGCTTCCGCGCCCGAATTTTTTAATTTTTCATAATATTTTAGCTAAAAGAAAACATTGCAACAAGAAAATTGCTATTTCAAGTGTGGTAGGTATTCTAGAATCCAGCCCAAGTAGCTTACAATATACAATGTATTCATTAAGAAAAGATAAAATCTGACTTTATTTTTGGAAAGAATCATGTAAATATTTGCTTCCTGGCGCGAATTCTATAATTTTTCATCATATTTTAGCTAAAAAAAACATTGCAACAAGAAAATTGCTATTTCAAGTGTGGTAGGTGTTCTAGAATCCAGCCCATGTAGCTTGCATTATACAATGTATTCATCAAGAATAGGTAAAATGTGACATTATTTTTGTAAAAAATTATATAAATATTTGCTTCCGCGCCCGAATTTTATAATTCTTTATCCTATTCTAGCTAAAAGAAAATACATTTCAACTAGAAAATTGCTATTTCAAGTGTGGTAGGTATTCTAGAATCCAGCCCATGTAGCTTACAATATACAACGTATTCATTAAAATGACACCCGAAAATTTCATGTTTATTATCTGATTGGTACCACGTTTTGGTCATTTTTGCATGTTCAATGCTTAAAACCATCCATAGTATAGATCCTAAAGCATGAATATGAATGTTTTAACAAAAATATCCATTTCAAGAATAGGTAAAATATGACTTTATTTTTGTAAAAAATCATATAAATATTTGCTTCCGCGCTCGAATATTATAATTCTTTATCATATTGTAGCTAAAAGAAATTATTGCAACAAGAAAATTGCTATTTCAAGTGTGGTAGGTATTATAGAATCCAGCCCATGTAGCTTACAATATACAACGTATTCATCAAGAAAAGATAAAATCTGACATTATTTTTGTAAAAAATCATATAAATATTTGCTTCCGCGCCCGAATTTTATAATTTTTCATTATATTTTTGCTAAACGAAAACATTGCAACAAGAAAATTGTTATTTTAAGTGTTGTTGGTATTCTAGAATCCAGTCCATGTAGCTTACAATATACAACGTATTCATTAAAGTGACGCCCGAAAATTGAATGTTTATTATCTGATTGGTACCAAGTTTTGGTCACTTTTGCATGGCTTATGCTTACAACCATCTATAGTACAGATCCTAAAGCATAAATACGAATGTTTTAACAGAAATATCCATTTCAAGAGTAGGTACAATCTGACCTTATTTTTGTAAAAAAATCATATAAATATATGCTTCCGCGCCCGAAATTTATAATTCTTCATCATATTTTAGCTAAAAGAAAACATTGCAACAAGAAAATTGCAATTTCAAGTGTGGTAGGTATTCTAGATTCCAGCCCATGTAGCTTATAATATGCAACGTATTCATTAAAATGACACCCGAAAATTGAATGTTTATTATCTGATTGGAACCACGTTTTGGTCACTTTTGCATGTCGAGTGCTTAAAACCATCCATAGTATAGATCCTAAAGCATGAATATGAATGTTTTAACAAAAATATCCATTTCAAGAATAGGTAAAATCTGACTTTATGTTTGTAAATATTCTTATAAATATTTGCTTCCGCGCCCGAATTTTATAATCCTTCATCATATTTTAGCTAAAAGAAAACATTGCAACGAGAAAATTGCTATTTCAAGTGTGGTAGGTATTCTAGAATCCAGGCAAAGTAGCTTACAATATACAACGTATTCATCAAGAAAAGGTAAAATCTGACTTTATTTTTGAACAAAAATCATATAAATATTTGTTTCCGCGCCCGAATTTTATAATTTTTTATCATATTTTAGCTAAAAGAAAACATTGCAACAAGAAAATTGCTATTTCAAGTGTGGTAGGTATTCTAGAATCCAGCCCAAGTAGCTTACAATATACAATGTATTCATTAAGAGAAGGTAAAATCTGACTTTATTTTTGAAAAGAATCATGTAAATATTTGCTTCCTCGCGCGAATTTTATAATTTTTCATCATATTTTAGCTAAAAAAAAAAATGGCAACAAGAAAATTGCTATTTCAAGTGTGGTAGGTATTCTAGAATCCAGCCCATGTAGCTTGCATTATACAATGTATTCATCAAGAATAGGTAAAATCTGACATTATTTTTGTAAAAAATCATATAAATATTTGCTTCCGCGCCCGAATTTTATAATTCTTTATCCTATCTAGCTAAAAGAAATAACATTTCAACTAGAAAATTGCTATTTCAAGTGTGGTAGGTATTCTAGAATCCAGCCCATGTAGTTTACAATATACAACGTATTCATTAAAATGACACCCGAAAATTTAATGTTTATTATCTGATTGGTACCACGTTTTGGTCACTTTTGCATGTTCAATGCTTAAAACCATCCATAGTATAGATCCTAAAGCATGAATATGAATGTTTTAACAAAAATATCCATTTCAAGAATAGGTAAAATATGACTTTATTTTTGTAAAAAATCATATAAATATTTGCTTCCGCGCTCGAATATTATAATTCTTTATCATATTGTAGCTAAAAGAAATTATTGCAACAAGAAAATTACTATTTCAAGTGAGGTAGGTATTCTAGAATCCAGCCCATGTAGCTTACAATATACAAAGTATTCATCAAGAAAAGATAAAATCTGACATTATTTTTGTAAAAAATCATATAAATATTTGCTTCCGCGCCCGAATTTTATAATTTTTCATTATATTTTTGCTAAACGAAAACATTGCAATAAGAAAATTGGTATTTTAAGTGTTGTTGGTATTCTAGAATCCAGTCCATGTAGCTTACAATATACAACGTATTCATTAAAATGACGCCCGAAAATTGAATGTTTATTATCTGATTGGTACCACGTTTTGGTCACTTTTGCATGGCTTATGCTTAAAACCATCTATAGTACAGATCCTAAAGCATAAATATGAATGTTTTAACAGAAATATCCATTTCAAGAATAGGTACAATCTGACCTTATTTTTGTAAAAAATCATATAAATATATGCTTCCGCGCCCGAAATTTATAATTCTTCATCATATTTTAGCTAAAAGAAAACATTGCAACAAGAAAATGGCAATTTCAAGTGTGGTAGGTATTCTAGATTCCAGCCCATGTAGCTTATAATATGCAACGTATTCATCCAGAATAGGTAAAATCTGACTTTATTTTTGTAAGAAATCATATAAATATTTGTTTCCGCGCCCGAATTTTATAATTCTACATCATATTTTAGCTAAAAGAAAACATTGCAACGAGAAAATTGCTATTTCAAGTAGTGATGGGATAATTAGAATTAAAAATAAGCTGACATCCGATTATAGAAATAACCTGTATAATTCGATTATAAAATTCGATAATTCGAATTAAAAATAATCGGCTAGTGCAGGGATAATTAAAATATTTCCAGACAACATTATTTTTTTAGAATATCATTTTAAATTAATTTTAGTTAAAATAAAAAAATAATGGCAAGACTGACATAATCCTTCCCTGACTTGACCGTGGAAGTTATCTCTTGTTCCTTCATTTTCGATTGTACCCGAGTGAAGCCGAATCAAAACTCGTGATATTATTTAGCTCGGCTGATCGGTTGCTCGGCTGCGCCTGACCGAAAGAAAAATCATTAGAATTATCATCCGATTATTAACTCGGCAACGATTACCTTGAGCTCGAGCGGTTTCGGGAAGACTGAGTGAAAAATAATTCGAATTATCATCCGATAATTAACTCAACAACGATTAACTTGAAATCGAGCGGTTTCGGGAAGACCTAGTGAAAAATTATTCGAATTATCATCCGATTATTAAAATAATCAAATCGCTAGAATTGGATTATTCAAATAATCCGATTATGCCCATCACTAATTTCAAGTGTGGTAGGTATTCTAGAATACAGCCCATGTAGCTCACAATATACAACGTTTCATTAAAATGACACCCGAAAATTGAATGTTTATTATCGGATTGGTACCACGTTTTGGTCACTCTTGCATGTCCAGTGCTTAAAACCATCCATAGTATAGATCCTAAAGAATGAATATGAATGTTTTAACAAAAATATCCAATTCAGGAATAGGTAAAATCTGACTTTATTTTTGTAAAAAATCATATCAATATTTGCTTCCGTGCCCGAATTTCATAATTCTTCATCATACTTTAGCTAAAAGAAAACATTGCAACAAGAAAATTGCTATTTCAAGAGTTGTAGGTATTCTAGAATCCAGCCCATGTAGCTTACAATATGCAACGTATACATCAAGAATAGTTAAAATATGAATTTATTTTTGTAAAAAATCATATAAACATTTGCTTCCGCGCCCGAATTTTATAATTCTTCATCATATTTTAGCTAAAAGAAAACATTGCAACAAGAAAATTGCTATTTCAAGTGTGGTAGATATTCTAGAATAAAGCCTATGTAGCTCACAATATACAACGTATTCATTATAATGACACCCGAAAATTGAATGTTTTAATCTCATTAGTACCACGTTTTGGTCACTTTTGAATGTCGAGTGCTGAAAACCATCCATAGTATAGATCCTAAAGCATGAATATGAATGTTTTAACAAAAATATCCATTTCAAGAATAGGTAAAATCTGACTTTATGTTTGTAAATATTCTTATAAATATTTGCTTCCGCGCCCGAATTTTATAATCCTACATCATATTTTAGCTAAAAGAAAACATTGCAACGAGAAAATTGCTATTTCAAGTGTGGTAGGTATTCTAGAATCCAGGCAAAGTAGCTTACAATATACAACGTATTCATCAAGAAAAGGTAAAATCTGACTTTATTTTTGGAAAAAATCATATAAATATTTGCTTTCGCGCCCGAATTTTATAATTTTTTATCATATTTTAGCTAAATGAAAACATTGCAACAAGAAAATTAGTATATCATGTGTGGTAGGTATTATAGAATCCAGCCCATGTAGCTTAAAATATACAACGTATTCATTAAAATGACACCTGAAAATTAAATGTTTATTATTTGACTGGTACCACGTTTTGGTCACTTTTGCATGTCCAATGCTTAAAACCATCCATAGTATAGATCCTAAAGCATGAATATGAAAGTTTTAACAAAAATATCCATTTCAAGAATAGGGCAACGATTACCTTGAGCTCGAGCGGTTTCGGGAAGACTGAGTGAAAAATAATTCGAATTATCATCCGATAATTAACTCAACAACGATTAACTTGAAATCGAGCGGTTTCGGGAAGACCTAGTGAAAAAATATTCGAATTATCATCCGATTATTAAAATAATCAAATCGCTAGAATTGGATTATTCAAATAATCCGATTATGCCCATCACTAATTTCAAGTGTGGTAGGTATTCTAGAATCCAGCCCATGTAGCTCACAATAAACAACGTTTCATTAAAATGACACCCGAAAATTGAATGTTTATTATCGGATTGGTACCACGTTTTGGTCACTCTTGCATGTAAAGTGCTTAAAACCATCCATAGTATAGATCCTAAAGAATGAATATGAATGTTTTAACAAAAATATCCAATTCAAGAATAGGTAAAATCTGACTTTATTTTTGTAAAAAATCATATCAATATTTGCTTCCGTGCCCGAACTTCATAGTTCTTCATCATACTTTAGCTAAAAGAAAACATTGCAACAAGAATATTGCTATTTCAAGAGTTGTAGGTATTCTAGAATCCAGCCCATGTAGCTTACAATATGCAACGTATACATCAAGATTAGTTATAATCTGATTTTATTTTTGTAAAAAATCATATAAACATTTGCTTCCGCGCCCGAATTTTATAATTCTTCATCATATTTTAGCTAAAAGAAAACATTGCAACAAGAAAATTGCTATTTCAAGTGTGGTAAATTTCTAGAATACAGCCTATGTAGCTTACAATATACAACGTATTCATTAAAATGACACCCGAAAATTGAATGTTTATTATCTGATTGGTACCACGTTTTGGTCACTTTTGCATGTCGAGTGCTTAAAACCATCCATAGTATAGATCCTAAAGCATGAATATGAATGTTTTAACAAAAATATCCATTTCAAGAATAGGTAAAATCTGACTTTATGTTTGTAAATATTCTTATAAATATTTGCTTCCGCGCCCGAATTTTATAATCCTTCATCATATTTTAGCTAAAAGAAAACATTGCAACAAGAAAATTGCTATTTCAAGTGTGGTCGGTTTTCTAGAATCCAGCCAATGTAGTTTACAATATAAAAGGTATTCATCAAGAAAAGATAAAATCTGACATTATTTTTGTAAAAAATCATATAAATATATGCTTCCGCGCCCGAAATTTATAATTCTTAATCATATTTTAGCTAAAAGAACACATTGCAACAAGAAAATTGCTATTTCAAGTGTGATAGGTATTCTAGATTCCAGCCCATGTAGCTTATAATATGCAACGTATTTATCAAGAATAGGTAAAATCTGACTTTATTTTTGTAAGAAATCATATAAATATTTGTTTCTGCGCCCGAATTTTATAATTTTTCATCATATTTTAGCTAAAAGAAAACATTGCAACAATAAAATTGCTATTTCAAGTGTGATAGGTATTCTAGGATCCAGCCCATGTAGCTCACAATATACAACGTATTCATCAAGAATAGGTAAAATCTGACTTTATTTTTGAAAAAAAATCATATAAATATTTGTTTCCGCGCCAGAATTTTATAATTCTGCATCATATTTTAGCTAAAATAAACCTTGCAACAATAAAATTGCTATTTCAAGTGTGGTAGATATTTTAGAATCCAGCCCATGTAGCTCACAATATACTACGTATTCATCAGGAAAAGGTAAAATCTAACATTATTTTTGTAAAAAATCATATAAATATTTGCTTCCGCGCCCGAATTTTTTAATTTTTCATCATATTTTAGCTAAAAAAAAACATTGCAACAAGAAAATTGCTATTTCAAGTGTGGTAGGTATTCTAGAATCTAGCCCATGTAGCTTACAATATACAACGTATTCATTAAAATGACACCCGAAAATTTCATGTTTATTATCTGATTGGTACCAAGTTTTGGTCACTTTTGCATGTTCAATGCTTAAAACCATCCACAGTATAGATCCTAAAGCATGAATATGAATGTTTTAACAAAAATATCCATTTCAAGAATAGGTAAAATATGACTTTATTTTTGTAAAAAATCATATAAATATTTGCTTCCGCGCTCGAATATTATAATTCTTTATCATATTGTAGCTAAAAAAAAACATTGCAACAAGAAAATTGCTATTTCAAGTGTGGTAGGTATTCTAGAATCCAGCCCATGCAGCTTACAATATACAACGTAATCATCAAGAATAGGTAAAATCTGACTTTATTTTTGTAAAAAATCATATAAATATTTGCTTCCGCGCCGGAATTTTATAATTTTTCATCATATTTTAGCTAAAAGAAAACATTGCAACATGAAAATTGCTATTTCAATTGTGGTAGGTATTCTAGAATCCAGCCCATGTAGCTTACAATATACAACGTACTCATTAAAATGACACCCGAAAATTTAATGCTTATTATCTGATTGCTACCACGTTTTGGTCACTTTTGCATGTTCAATGCTTAAAACCATCCATAGTATAGATCCTAAAGCATGAATATGAATGTTTTAACAAAAATATCCATATCAAGAATAGGTAAAATATGACTTTATTTTTGTAAAAAATCATATAAATATTTGCTTCCGCGCTCGAATATTATAATTCTTTATCATATTGTAGCTAAAAAAAAACATTGCAACAAGAAAATTGCTATTTCAAGTGTGGTAGGTATTCTAGAATCCAGCCCATGCAGCTTACAATATACAACGTAATCATCAAGAATAGGTAAAATCTGACTTTATTTTTGTAAAAAATCATATAAATATTTGCTTCCCCGCCGGAATTTTATAATTTTTCATCATATTTTAGCTAAAAGAAAACATTGCAACATGAAAATTGCTATTTCAATTGTGGTAGGTATTCTAGAATCCAGCCCATGTAGCTTACAATATACAACGTACTCATTAAAATGACACCCGAAAATTTAATGCTTATTATCTGATTGCTACCACGTTTTGGTCACTTTTGTATGTCAAATGCTTAAAACCATCCATGGTATAGATCCTAAAGCATGAATAAGAATGTTTTAACACAAATATCCATATCAAGAATAGGTAAAATTTGACATTATTTTTAAAAAAAATCATTTAAATATTTGCTTCCGCGACCGATTTGTTTAATTCTTCATCATATTTTAGCTAAAAGAAAACTTTGCAACAAGAAAATTGCTATTTCAAATCTTGTAGGTATTCTTTAATCCAGCCCATGTAGCTTACAATATACAACGTATTCATCAAGAATAGGTAAAATCTGACTTTATTTTTGTAAAAAATCATATGAATATTTACTTCGGCACCCGAATTTTATTATTCTTTATCATAATTTAGCTAAATGAAAACATTGCAGAAAGAAATCTGCTATTTCAAGTGTGGTAGGTATTCTAGAATCCAGCCCATGTAGCTTACATTATACAACGTATTCATCAAGAATAGGTAAAATCTGACATTATTTTTGTAAAAAATCATATAAATATTTGCTTCTGCGCCCGAATTTTATCATTTTTCATCATATTTTGAATGTTTATTATCTGATTGGTTCCACGTTTTGATCACTTTTGCATGTCTAATGTTAAAATTATCCATAGTATAGATCATAAAGCATGAATATGAATGTTTTAACAAAAATACCCATTTCAAGAATAGGTAAAATCTGACTTTATTTTTGTAAAAAATTATATAAATATTTGCTTCCTCGCCCGACTTTTATATATCTTCATCCTATGTTAGCTAAAAGAAAACATTGCAACAAGAAAATTGCTATTCGAAGTGTGGTAGGTATTCTAGAATCCAGCCCATGTAGCTTACAATATACAACGTATTCATTAAGAATAGGTAAAATCTGACTTTATTTTTATAAAAAATCATATAAATTTTTTTTCCGCGCCCTAATTTTATAATTTTTCATTATATTTTAGCTACAAGCAAACATTGCAACAAGAAAATTGCTATTTCAAGTGTGGTAGGTATTCTAGAATCCAGCCCAGGTAGCTCAAAATATACCAAGGTTTGTAAATATAGAAGGTTGTCTCATTCGCATAAGAGCAATGTATTCGATGGTGGGGGTAATGGTAGGGATAACGTGACGTCAGTGCTAGACCCAAGACTTGTGACAGCCATATAGGGTTGATTTACTTTTATTAATATTAAACTAAATTTGACATTAAATAATATAATTTAAGGTAAATTAAATAGTTTTCTATTGTAATATAACTACTCAATTAAAAATATGTGATTATTATTATTAAAGATGCCAGGAACACGATGTACTGTTGCAAGTTGTACCAATAGTTTGGTTAAAACAAAAAAATTGTCAAAGCAACTTTCGTACCACCGCTTTCCAACAAACAAATTGACACGAGAACAAAGGATTCAACGCTGCAAAAGAGATGGAAAGTGGAACGCAGATGCGTCATGTTTGTTCTGAACATTTTTCGGAAGATGATTTCATTCGCGATTTGAAAGCAGAACTATTGAATGTAAGATTTTTAAACGTTTTAAATAATATCAATTATTTGACCAAACTTTATTATAAATACGTATTAAGTTCTGCAGAGTAGGATTATAAATTTACTAAATATTTAAAAGTACAAATTAGAACACAATTTTTACCTTTCGTCTCTCAGTAACAGAAGTATTGGAATCATACTAAAAATCGGATAGTGAGTTTTCAATGGATGAGTACGTTTTGAAGTCCCTGGAACACGATTTTAATATTTTTACGATGATGTGTGTCCGTGTGTATGTGGATGGATGGATAGATGGATGGATATGGATGGATGGATGGATTGATGTTGTTGCAACGATTACTCAAATACCATTAAATAAAAACATTTGAAATTTTAGGTGTAACATTGTGACATCCTAGATTAGATCTGATTAGATTTTGTTGTTAATCGTAATCCGGAAGTGGTGTTTTCATGAAGATCTGAAGCGTTTTTCTGATATATCTTAATTATTTATGAATATTTGAGAATTTTTGTAAATAATAATTTAATATTATGTCATTAGCTAAAATTTTATAGTTCAAATTTGATCTTACGTAGCTCCATTTAAGTATTACAATCAATTAATTTTACAGTATATTTGTTACAATTGCGGTTAATCTGTTTACCTATGAAAGTAAATGTTTTATATTTGACATTAACAATTATTATAAATTCTAAACAAGATAAGCACTTTAAATGTCTGTACTATTTGATTTTAATATTTTTACTTGGATGTGTGGCTGTGTATGTATGTGTATGCTTGTGAACAAATAATGATTTACATCGTTTAGAATATGTATGAATATATATTAGCAAAATGAAAGATTTTTTTTATATATTTACTAAATTTGTCACATGTAATTATCAAATATGAAGTATTTAAGTCATTTTAAAACTGTTAAAATGTGGACATATGTTGTGTTTTTATTGTAAACTACAGGAAAGTAAAAGAAATAGCGGGAAGTAATATCTTTTACACAACAGCTTTTTTTTTATTTACCTTTATTTCAAGATTAAAGTATGTTGTTCTGTTAATAGTTTGTTATAGTTCTTTAAATAAAAGCATTATTATTTAGTAATAATATTACATTTTATTGAGCTATTGAAATTATATTCCCGGTCAGATCAGGTCTAGCGCTTACGTCACACGCCAGCGCATGCGTATATAGACAAACACTGAATGAGGCAACCTTCTATATCTATGAACCTTGACAATATACAACGTATTCATTAAAATGACACCCGAACATTGAATGTTTATTATCTGATTAGTACCACATTTTGGTGACTTTTGCATGTCCAATGCTAAAATTATCCATAGTTTAGATCCTCAAGCATGAATATTAATGTTTTACCAAATTATCCATTTCAAGATTAGGTAAAATCTGACTTCATTTTTGTAAAAAATCATATAAATATTAGGTTCCGCGCCCGAATTTTATAATTCTTCATCATATTTTAGCTAAAAGAAAACATTGCAACAAGAAAAGTGCTATTTCAAGTGTGGTAGGTATTCTAGAATCCAGCCCATGTAGCTTACAATATACAACGTATTTATCAAGAATAAGTAAAATCTGACTTTATTTTTGTAAAAAATCATATAAATATATGCTTCCGCGCCCGAATTTTATAATTCTCCATCATATTTTAGCTAAAAGGAAACATTGCAACAAGAAAATTGCTATTTCAAATGTGGTAGGTATTTTAGAATCCAGCCCATGTAGATTACAATATACAACGTATTCATTAAAATGACACCTGAAAATTGAATGTTTATTATCTACATGGTACCACGTTTTGGTCACGTTTGCTTGTCCAATGCTTAATATCATAAATGGTATAGATCCTAAAGCATGAATATGAATGTTTTATCAAACATATCCATTTCAAGAATAGGTAAAATCTGACTTTATTTTTGTAAAAAATCATATAAATATTTGTGTCCGCGCCCGAATTTTATAATTATTCATCATATTTAAGCTAAAAGAAATCATTGCAACCAGAAAATTGCTATTTCAAATGTGGTAGGTATTCTAGAATCCAGCCCATGTCGCTCATTAGCTAAAAGAAAACACTGCAACAAGAAAATTGCTATTTCATGTGTGGTAAGTATTCTAGAATCCAGCCCATGTAGCTTATAATATACAACGTATTCATGAAAATGACACCCGAAAATTGAATGTTTATTATCTGATTGGTACCACGTTTTGGTGACTTTTATATGTCCAATGCTTAAAACCATCCATACTATAGATCCTAAAGCATGAATATGAATGTTTTAACAAAAATATCCATTTCAAGAATAGGTAAAATCTGACTTTATTTTTGTAAAAATTCATATAAATATTTGCTTCCGCGCCCGAATTTTATAATTCTTAATCATATTTTAGCTAAAAGAAAACATTGCAATAAGAAAATTGCTATTTCAAGTGTGGTAGCTATTGTAGAATCCAGCCCATGTAGCTTACAATATAATAATAATAATATAATAATAATATAATAATAATAGTTTATTTGTTTTTAGACTCATGGTCTTATACAAATAGATTGGCTTACAAATTACAATACATTTCCAATATTTAAATATATACATTTCCAATATAATTATTATACAAGTCATTATACAAGTGGTTGAAATTAATAAATTTGTAATTATATTTATTTATTCATCTAAACAAAAGCTCCTCAATTTGAGTGCACCGACCAAGAAATAAAATATATTATCCAATTTGGTTTTATTAAGTTTTGAGAAGAGTAAAAAGAAGTTATTCTCTGTTCGTCCCTGGAGATATCCTGTCAAGTACTGATCCCTTATGGGTTTATAGATTGGACATTTAATAAACAGGTGGTAAATATTTTCACTGTTTTGTCTATTGCATATTCTACATTTGTTTATGCCAATGTCGTATTTGATTTAATTTACAATTAATTTTAAATTGTCTTTACGCGATAGCCTTAATTGAGCTATAAGTCTTGTTCTTTGAAATGATGCTTGAAGATATAAGTAATTATCGTTACAGCAGTTACTATTCTCTATTGGTTTTATTAATCTGAAATGATCATTATATTTCGAATTTATTAGTTTTTCTAAATCTTTTTCTTTCAAATTTATTTTAGCTGTTTCCAGTATTGTCTTAATTTCATACTGATTAATTTTTTGATTTTCACAAATACGATCCAAAGCCCAGTTCTTCTAATTTTATTCTTAACTCTGTGTACCAATTATATTCTATTTTGTTGTTCATTGACCTATCTAGTTCATAGAGACGATTATAAATTATTTTTTGATACCGATGTTTTTCTAATTTCAATATTTTGACCCACCAGTTGAGAGCGCGCTTGAGAATTTCTATTTCAATATGATCTAAATTCGCTTCTATTCTGATCATATAGTTTGGTGTAGATCTTGGTAATTGTAATATACATTTTATATATCTGGTCTGAAGTGCTTCAATCTTTTCTATATATCTTAGTGCCCATACTTCTGACGCGTATAATGCCGTAGCCTGAACAGTTGATTGTAACAGTTTAAGCTTCTCATTCCATCCATTCGATTTACCTTTACATAGTATGGTCTTTACGTTACTTTGTGCTAGTTTGGCCTTTTTTAATGCATGTGAAGAGTGCTCAACAAATTTACCGGAACTAGTAAAGATTACTCCAAGATAACAAAACTGATTTACTTCTTCTATGCTATTATTATTGTATGTGAAGGAATAAGGAAGATTGCTTAGCCGACCTTTATGAAAGGGGAGGATTTTTGTTTTAGAATTATTTACTGTTAACGAATTAATTTTACAATACTCGTGCAACAAATTTAATTTCTTTTGTACATCTACTGGGGAGCTACATAGAATTAGCGCATCATCTGCGTAAGCTAGCATTAGCAAATCACTTAATCCATCGATATTTAATCCCTTCACAACAGCTTTTCTCAGATATAATTCCAGATCGTTAATAAAGATATTAAAAAGTGTAGGAGATAGGCTGTCCCCTTGCATTACGCCTTCCGTCATCTCTACCGAACTTTCAAATTGGATACTAGGGTCTTGAAAATAAAATTTTGCATTTCTATAAAAGTTAAAAATAATTCTAATAAGTTTTGAGCTAATACCTGCCTTGTACAATTTTTTCCATAATATATCATGTTTGATTGAATAGACAGCACGTTTAAAGTCTATGAAAATTGCAAATATACATGCCTTTTTTAGCCGAACGTATAAATGTATTATAGAAGTTAAATTAAAGATGTTGTCAACAGTACTACGGTTTTTTCTAAAGCCAGCTTGATTTTCTGCAAGGATATTATTGCTTTCCAAAAAATTTTGAATACGAGAGTTAAGAATTAGTGTAAATAATTTAGAGATGCAGTTAATTATGGCAATAGCACGGTAATTAAGACAGTCTCGAGTATCACCTTTTTTGTGCAACATAAATAAGTTAACTTGAGACCATGTCGATGGGACAGCTTCGTTTTCCATAATTTTGTTATACAAATTCAGAGTATAGTGTAACCAGTTTGTTGGTAGATGCTTCAGAAAGTCATTATTAATACCATCTAACCCAGGTGCTTTACCATTTTTTTAGTTTTTGAATTCCTGTTTCTAGTTCTCTTAAGCTAATATTTACGTCAAGTACTGGGTGTGAGCAGTTCAAAAAATCTACCCTTTCCTGCATATTATTTTCATAACTGTATAGGTTTTTGTAAAAATTTTACCATTCTTCGGCGCTTATATCACTTACGAAATTATTTCTGGGTTTGAGTTTTCGAATTGTTTGCCAAAAATCGATATTATTTTTAGTATTTATTAAACTATTTGAGACTGTTTCTCCATAAATCTTTTTAGATTGATGTATCATTGTACGGTATTTGCGTTTACTTTTAATAAAATTTTTTAAGTTATAGTCTGTGGGCTGTTTTTTGTATAATTTTAATATTATTTTACTTTTTTTCTTTAGCTGTTTGCAATGAATATTAAACCACGGTTTATTAGTATTAAAATTCTTATTTTCCGTTATTGTCTTTATTTGTAACAAGTCAGAAAATGTACTGCAGCATCTTTAATTGCATTTATAATATTGTTATTTGATTCCAATACATTTTGACTATTAAAATAAATATTTGGTGAATCATTTAATGATTTAACAAATGCTTCGGCTTTGTTTTCTAAAAATTCGAATTTTACTACAAATTTGTTGGCACGTTTGTTTACTTTTTTATTTACTATTCCACAATGATTTGTTACTAATGACAGTACACAAAGGCAGGGATTTGTTGCTTCGAGAGTAGTAAGAATTTCGAACTCAAAAATTGAATTTATCGTATGTAAATCTGTCCAAACCAAATCTATAGTACTTTTGCCGTTGTGATTGAAAAAAGTATACTTGCCAGGTATATCTCCAGCGGTACGCCCGTTGAGTACATGCAACCCGAGATACTCCATAGTTTTGACTAGCTCTTTACCTCAAAGGTCGGTGCCTTCATGTAGGGATACGCGAGATTCGGTTATGTTTAAATTTTGAAGTACTTCTTCATCTATCTCGTTAAGCTGTCCTATCTTAGAATTGAAGTCCCCTTGTATAATGACTTTGGTATGTGGCTCTGTATTACCTACAAAAGATTCTAATGAGTTTTTTAACTTTGAAATTATAAATTTATCATCTAAACTAGGTCTCAAGTATATTGTTGCAATTAAATATTTTTCAGACTTTACTTTTAACTCTAAGAAAAGCCAATGTTCAGTAGCTTCTACAACTTTAGTTTCTGAAAAATATTTATTTTTGCATACAACCAACAAGCCACCACTGGCTCTACCAATACTTTTGTTTTTTACAGCTGTTACTTGGAATATATTTTCATTAAATTCGTGTAAAAAATTAGGTAGGTATTATAGTTATTTCATTATGTTGCCATGTTTCACAAAAACAAAGTATTTCACACATTGCTAATTTTTCTTACATTTCCAAATCTAAATTAAATAATGAATTGTACCCGCTTAAATTCCAAAATATTATTTTTAAATTATTACATGAACGATTTTTAGTTTTGTAGGACGTTAATGTACTTAACTTCTGATTTTTGTTGGGGGACGATGCTGATCTCTTCTTCGTTGTTGGATAGATGGGAGGTAAAAAATTCTGTGATGTTACTCTGCTTCTCTACGTATTCATTTTCAACACGCTATCGTTGTCTTGAGTGTGAATCGTCTCCAGGTGAAGTTCTGTTTCTTTTACCCTTCGGTATGTTATTTACTATGATTTTCTTTCCTACGAGTTTAGCTTGTTTACCATCCCTCCTTAGCTGTTTTACTTCCTCCAGGAGATGTTTCTTTTCTTCCCAAGCTTTTGTGGTGCGATCTTCGTTTATAAATATCCCCGTACCTTTCAGATTATTTCTGTTATGGATAATTTTCTTTCTGAGTTTCAGTGTTGCAAGTTTTACTATTACTGGTCTACTATAGTCTTGTTTTAATTTTCCAATCCTAAATATTTCTTCGATGTGGTTTGCCGTGATTGGAATTTGTAATAATTGTTCAATGATCGTTATAACCTTAGATTCGAGATCAACTTTATTCAATTCGTCTTCTTTTATATGAATATGAGGTTCTTCTTTTTTACTTGTATTTCCAATTTTTCGATTTTTTCGTTTTGTTCGTCTAGCTTGTTTTCAAGGAATGAACAGGATTTTTTTACTTCCTCGATACCTTTAAGGAATTTGCTTATTTCTTTATTGATTTCATCGATCTTAGTCTCAATTGCGTCTAATTTAGACAGTTTCTGAAGAATTTTTTGTAAATCTTCACTCGCGCACATGTTAAATGTGGGGTTATGTTTACAATTTTAAATTTATTTTTATTAATTTTCACTTGTATTAGTTGTACTTATTAATTTGATATAAATAATCACATTATATATGAAATGTTTGATATATTATACGATATAATAGTTTAAAATCTATGATAGCAGAAAATACGTCTTTATTCTGCATTATCAATGTTGCCAATCGTAGCTTACAATATACAACGTATTCATTAAAATGACACCCGAAAATTGAATGTTTTATATCTGATTGGTACCACGTTTTGGTCACTTTTGCATGTCAAAGAATGTGCAAAGAATTATAAAATTCAGGCGCGGAAGTAAATATTTATATGATTTTTTACAAAAATAGTGTCAGATTTTACATATTCTTGATGAATACGTTGTATATTGTAAGCTACATGGGCTGGATTCTAGAATACCTACCACAATTGAAATAGCAATTTTCTTGTTGCAATGTTTTCTTTTTGCTAAAATATGATAAAGAATTATAAAATTCGGGCGCAAAAGCAAATATTTATATGATTTTTTACAAAAATAAAGTCAGATTTTACCTATTCTTGAAATGGATATTTTTGTTAAAACATTCATATTCATGCTTTAGGATCTATACTATGGATGGTTTTTAACATTGGACATGCAAAAGTGACCAAAACGTGTTTCGGGTATCATTTTAATGAATACGTTGTATATTGTAAGCTACATGGGCTGGATTCTAGAATACCTACCACACTTGAAATAGTAATTTTCTTGTTGCAATGTTTTCTTTTAGCTAAAATATGATGAAGAATTATAAAATTCGTGCGCGGAAGCAAATATTTATATGATTCTTTACAAAAATAAAGTCAAATTTTACCTATTCTTGAAATTGATATTTTTGTTAAAACATTCATATTTATGCTTTTGGATGTATACTATGGATGGTTTTTAATATTGGACATGCAAAAGTGACCAAAACATGGTACCAATCAGATAATAAACATTTAATTTTCTGGTGTCATTTTAATGAATACGTTGTATATTGTAAGCTACATGGGCTGGATCCTAGAATACCTACCACACTTGAAATACCAATTTTCTTGTTGCAATGTTTTCTTTTACCTAAATTATGATTAAAAATTATAAAAATCATGCGCAGAAGCAAATATTTATATGATTTTTTACAAAAATAAAGTCAGATTTTACCTATCCCTAAAATGGATATTTTTGTTAAATCATTCATATTCATGCTTTATAATCCATATTATGGATAATTTTAGCATTAGACATGCAAAAGTGACCAAAACAAGGTACCAATCAGATAATAAACATTCAGTTTTCGGGTGCCATTTTTATGAATACGTTGTATATTGTAAGCTACATGGGCTGGATTCTAGCATACCTACCCACTTGAAATAGCAATTTTCTTGTTGCAATGTTTTCTTTTAGCTAAAATATGATGAATAATTATAAAATTCGGGCGCGGAAGCAGATAGTTATATGATTTTTTACAAAATAAAGTAAAATTTTACCTATTCTTGACGAATACGTTGTATATTGTAAGCTACATGGGCTGGATTCTAGAATACCTACCACACTTGAAATAGCAATTTTCTTGTTGCAATGTTTTCTTTTAGCTAAAATATGATAAAGAATTATAAAATTTAGGCGCGGAAGCCAATATTTATATGAATTTTTACAAAAATAGATGCAGATTTGTCCTATTCTTGATAAATACGTTGTATATTGTAAGCTTCATGGGCTGGATTCTAGAATACCTACCATACTTAAAATCTCAATATTCTTGTTGCAAAGTTTTCTTTTAGCTAAACTATGATAAAGAATTATAAAATTCGGGCGCGGAAGCAAATATGTATATGATTTTTTACAATAATAAAGTCAGATTATACCTATTCTTGAAATGGATATTTTTGTTAAAACATTCATATTCATCATTAGGATCTATACTATGGATGGTTTTAAGCATTGGACATGCAAAAGTGACCAAAACGTGGTACCAATCAGATAATAAACATTCAATTTTCTGGTGACATTTTAATGAATACGTTGTATATTGTAAGCTACATGGGCTGGATTCTAGAGTACCTACCACCCTTGAAATAGCAATTTTCTTCTTGCAATGTTTTCTTTTAGCTAAAATATGATAAAGAAATATAAAATTTGGGCGCGAAGGCAAATATCCTTATGATTTTTTACAAAAATAAAGTCAGATTTTACCTATTCTTGATGAATACGTTGTATATTGTAAGCTACATGGCCTGGAGTCCAGAATACCTACCACACTTGAAATAGCATTTTTCTTGTTGCAATATTATCTTTTAGCTAAAACATGATAAAGAATTATAAAATTCGGGCGCGAAAGCAAATATTTATATGATTTTTTATAAAAGTAAAGTCAGGTTTTACCTACTCTTGAAATGGATATTTTTGTTAAAACACTCATATTCATGCTTTAGTATCTATACTATGGAAGGTTTTAAGCATTGGACATGCAAAGGTGAGCAAGACGTGGTACCAATCAGATAATAAACATTCAATTTTCAGGTGTCATTTTATTCAATACGTTGTATATTGCAAGCTACATGGGCTGGATTCTATAATACCTACCACACTTGAAATAGCAATTTTGCTTGTTGCAATGTTTTCTTTTAGATAAAATATAATAAAAAATTATAAAAACCGTGCTCGGAAGCAAATATTTCTATGATTTTTCACAAAAATAAAGTCAGATTTTACCTATTCTTGATAAATACGTTGTATATTGTAAGCTACATGTGCTGGATTCTAGAATACCTACCACACTTGAAATAGCAATTTTTTTGTTGCAATGGTTTCTTTTAGCTAAACTATAATAAAGAATTATAAAATTCGGGAGCGGAAGCAAATATGTACATGATTTTTTACAAAAATAAAGTCAGATTTTACCTATTGTTAAAATGGATATTTTTGTTAAATCATTCATATTCATGCTTTAGGATCTATACTATGGATAGTATTAAATATTGGACATGCAAAAGTGACCAAAACGTGGGTACCAATCAGATAATAAACATTCAATTTTCAGGTGTCATTTTAATGAATACGTTGTATACTGCAAGCTACATGGGCTGGATTCTAGAATACCTGCCACACTTGAAATAGCAATTTTATTGTTGCAATGTTTTCTTTTAGCTAAAATATGATAAAGAATTATAAAATTCGAGCGCGGAAGCAAATATTTATATGAATTTTTACAAAAATAAAGGCAGATTTGTCCTATTCTTGATAAATACGTTGTATATTGTAAGCTACTTGGGCTGGATTCTAGAATACATACCACACTTAAAATAACAATTTTCTTGTTGCAATGTTTTCTTTTAGCTAAACTATGATGAAGAATTATAAAATTCGGGCGTGGAAGCAAATATTTATATAATTTTTTACAATAATAAAATCAGATTTTACCTATTCTTCAAATGGATATTTTTGTTAAAACATTCATATTCATGCATTAGGATGTATACTATGGATGGTTTTAAATATTGGACCTGCAAAAGTGACCAAAACATGGTATTAATCAGATAATAAACATACAATTTTTGGGTGTCATTTTAATGAATACGTTGTATATTGTAAGCTACATGGGCTGGATTCTAGAATACCTACCTCACTTGAAATAGCAATTTTCTTGTTGTAATGTTTTTTTTAGCTAAAATATGATCAAGAATTATAAAATTCGGGCGCGGATGCAAATATTTATATGATTTCTTACAAAAATAAAGTCAGATTTTACTTATTCTTGATCAATACGTTGTATATTGTAAGCTACATGGGCTGGATTCTAGAATACCTACCACACTTGAAAAAGCAATTTTTTTGTTGCAATGTTTTCTTTTACCTAAAATAAGATGAAGAATTATAAAATTAGGGCGCGGAAGCAAATACTTATATGATTTTTAATAAAAATAAAGGCAGATTTTACTTATTCTTGAAATGGATATTTTTGTTAAAACATTTATATTCATGCTCTAGGATCTATACTATGGATGGTTTTAAGCATTAGACATGCAAATGTGACCAACACGTTTTACCAATCAGATAATAAACATTAAATTTTTGGGTGTCATTTTAATAAATACGATGTATATTTTAAGCTACATGGGCTGGATTCTAGAATACCTACCACACTTGAATTAGCAATTTTCTTGTTGCAATGATTTCTTTTAGCTAAAATATGATGAAGAATTATAAAATTGGGGCGCGGAAGCAAATATTTATATGATTTTTTTCAAAAATAAAGTCAGATTTTACCTATTCTTGTTGAATACGTTGTATATTGTAAGCTACATGGGCTGGATTGTAGAAAACCAACCACACTTGAAATAGCAATTTTCATGTTGCAATGTTTTCTTTTAGCTAAAATATGATGAAGAATTATAAAATTCGGGCGCGGAAGCAAACATTTATATGATTTTTTACAAAAATAAAGTCAGGCTTTACCCATTCTTGAAATGGATATTTTTGTTAAAACATTCATGTTCATGCTTTAGGATGTATACAATGGATAATATTAGCATTGGACATGCAAAATTGACCAAAACGTAGTACCAATCAGATAATAAACATTAAATTTTTGGGTGTCTTTTTAATGAATACGTTGTATATTGTAAGCTACATGGGCTGGATTCTTGAATACCTACCACACTTGAAATAGCAATTTTCCTGTTGCTATGTTTTCTTTTAGCTAAAATATGATGAAGAATTATAAAACTTAGGCGAGGAAGCAAATATTTATATGATTTTTTACAAAAATAAAGTCAGATTTTACATTTTTTTGATGAATACTTTGTATATTGTAAGCTACATGGGCTGGATTCTTGAATACCTACAACACTTGAAATAGCAATTTTCTTGTTGCAATGTTTTCTTTTAGCTAAAATACGATAAAGAATTATAAAACTCGGGCGCGGAAGCAAATATTTAAATGATTTTTTACAAAAATAAAGTCAGATTTTGCCTATTCTTGAAATGGATATTTTTGTTAAAACATTCATATTCATGCTTTAGGAACTATACTATGGATAATTTTAGCATTGGACATGCAAAAGTGACCAAAACGTGGTACCAATCAGATAATAAATATTCAATTTTCGGGTGTCATTTTAATGACTAAGATGTATTTTCTAAGCTACATGGGCTGGATTCTAGAATACGTACCACACTTGAAATAGCAATTTTCTTGTTGCAATGTTTTCTTTTATCTAAAATATGATAAAGAATTATAAAATTCGGGCGCGGAAGCAAATATTTATATGATTTTTAACAAAAATAAAGTCAGATTTTACCTTTTCTTGATGAATACGTTGTATATTGTAAGCTACATGGGCTAGATTCGTGAATACTTACCACACTTAAAATAGCAATTTTCTTGTTGAAATGTTTTCCTTTAGCTAAAATATGATGAAAAATTATAAAATTCGGTCGCGGAAGCAAATATTTATATGGTTTTTATAAAATAATATTGTCACTATTTACCTATTCTTGTAAAGGATTTTTTTGTTAAATAATTCATATTCATGCTTTAGGATCTATACTATGGATGGATTTAAGCATTGGACATGCAAAGGTGACCAAAACGTGGTACCAATGAGATAATAAACATTCAATTTTCAGGTGTCATTTTAATGAATACGTTGTATGTTGCAAGCAACATGGGATAGATTCTAGAATACCTACCACACTTGAAATAGCAATTTTCTTGTTGCAATGTTTTCTTTTAGCTAAAATATGATGAAAAGTTATAAAATTCGGGCGCGGAAGTAAATATTTAAATGATTTTTTACAAAAATAAAGTCAGATTTTACCTTTTCTTGATGAATACGTGGTATATTGTAAGCTACATGGGCTGGATTCTTGAATACCTACAACACTTGAAATAGAAATTTTCTTGCTGCAATGTTTTCTTTTAGCTAAAATACAATAAAGAGTTATAAAATTCGGGCGCGGAAGCAAATATTTAAAAGATTTTTTACAAAAATAAAGTCAGATTTTGTCAATTCTTGAAATGGATATTTTTGTTAAAACATTCATATTCATGCTTTAGGAACTATACTATGGATAATTTTAGCATTGGACATGTAAAAGTGACCAAAACGTGGTACCAATCAGATAATAAACATTAAATTTTCGGGTGTCACTTTAATGAATAAGTTGTATATTGTAAGCTACATGGGCTGGATTCTAGAATACGTACCACACTTGAAATAGCAATTTTCTTGTTGCAATGTTTTCTTTTAGCTGAAATATGATGAAAAGTTATAAAATTCGGGCGCGGAAGTAAATATTTATATGATTTTTTACAAAAATAAAGTCAGATTTTACGTATTCTTGAAATGGATATTTTTGTTAAAACATTCATATTCATGCTTTATGATTTATTCTATGGTTGGTTTTAAGCATTTGACATGCAAAACTGACCAAAACGTGTTAACAATCAGATAATAAACATTAAATTTTCGGGTGTCATATTAATGAATAAGTTGTATATTGTAAGCTACATGGGCTGGATTCTAAAATACCAACTACACTTAAATAGCAATTTTCTGGTTGCAATGTTTTCTTTCATCTAAAATATGGTAAAAAATTATAAAATTCGGGTGCAAAAGTAAATATTTGTATGACTTTTTACAAAAATAATGTTGAATTTACCTTTTCTTGATGAGTACGTTGTATATTTTAAGCTACATGGGCTGGATTCTAGAATACCTACAACACTTGAAATAGCAATTTTCTTGTTGCAATGTTTTCTTTTAGCTAAAATACGATGAAGAATTATAAAATTCGGGCGCGGAAGCAAATATTTAAATGATTTGTTACAAAAATAAAGTCAGATTTTACCTTTTCTTGAAATGGATATTTTTGTTAAAACATTCATATTCATGCTTTAGGATCTATACTATGGATAATGTTAGCATTGGACATGCAAAAGTGACTGAAAAGTGGTACCAATCAGATAATTAACATTCAATTTTCGGGTGTCATTTTAATGAATAAGTTGTATATTCGAAGCTACATGGGCTAGATTCTGGAATACGTACCACACTTGAAATGGCAATTTTTGTTGTTGAAATGTTTTTTTTTATCTAAAATATGATGTAGAATTATAAAATTCGGGCGTGGAAGTAAATATTTATATGATTTTTTACAGAAATAAAGAAAGATTTTACCTTTTTTTTGATGAATACGTTGTATATTGTAAGCTACATGGGCTGAATTCGAGAATACCTACCACACTTGAAATAGCAATTTTTTTGTTAAAATGTTATCTTTTAGCTAAAATATGATAAAGAATTATAAAATTTGGGCGCGGAATCAAATATTTATATGATTTTTTACAAAAATAAAGTCCGATTTTGCCTATTTTTGAAATGAATATTTTTGTTAAAACATGCATATTTATGCTTTAGGATCTATACTATGGATAATTTTAGCATTGCACATGCAAAAGTGACCAAAATGTTGTACCAATCAGATAATAAACATTCAATTTTTAGGTGTCATTTCAATGAATACGTTGTAAGCTACATGAGCTGGTTTCTAGAATACCTACCACACTTGAAATAGCAATTTTCTTGTTGCAATGTTTTTTTTAGCTAAAATATTATGAAGAATTATAAAATTCGGGCGCGGAAGCAAATATTTATATGATTTTTTACAAAAATAAAGTCAGATTTCACTTATTCTTGATGAATACGTTGTATATTGTAAGATACAAGGGCTGGATTCTAGAATACGTACCACACTTGAAATACCAATTTTCTTGCTGCAATGTTTTCCTTTAGCTAAAATATACAACATATTCATTAAAATGATACCCGAAAATCTGCAACACTGTCGGGCGGCGACCTCAATATTGAGACGACACCTAGATAGTAGGCAGCACAGTATAGCCCTGGTTTAAGAACCAAATCAAAGATCTGTGGACTAGGCGACAAAAATACCTTTACCTTTACAGGTTTTGGTATTGAAAATCCGAGGACATGTATAGTAGTGCCTAACAACCTTCAGGCTGTTATTCTCCAACACCTGTGTACACGTGATATTGCTGCCGTCCTTCTTAGTAGAGTCACAAACAACAGCAAGGAAGACATCATTCTTGCCTCCTGCTACCTTCCCTCAGATTCTTCACAATCACCTCCCAGCCTTGAACTTGTTAAACTGGTCGAGTTTTGTGAAGAAAATCACAAACATCTAATTGTAGGATGTGACTCTAACTCACACCATACTCTCAGGGGCATTAACCCCAGAGGTAAATCTTTATGTGAATACATCACTAGTACCAATCTAGAAATTCTCAACCAAGGCGATGAACCTACTTTCGTCACGTCTCGTGCACAATGTAGGATTGACATCACCCTGGCAACACCTAAGATATCTAATGACATATCAGGATGGTATGTATCACCTGATGTCTCAATGTCTGATCACAAATCAATTCACTTTACGCTGAACGCTAAGCATATTGATAAAAAGGTCTTTCGGAACCCCAGGAAAACAGACAAAACTCTATTCCTAGATTTTTTTCATTCTAGAATAGGAATAGGGATGTCATATTCCAAATCAAATTAGCAAGGATTCGCTTGAGGATTGCGTCAGCAAACTCCAGCACGTTCTTATCAATTCATATGAAAGGGCATGTCCCTTAAGTACAATTAACTCAAAGAACGCCCCATGGTGGTGCAAGGAATTGAGTAAAATGAGAACTTCTATTAGGAAATTGTTCAACAAAGCCAAAAACTCCAAAATGGAAGCTGACTGGCTCTCGTACAAATTGGAGAAAACAAAATACAAAAAAGCTATCAGGCAAAGGCAAAGGAACTCCTGGCAACAATATGTCAGCAATATTGACAAATCTGCCCCTGTAGCTTGCTTGAAAAAAATGTTCTGCAAAGAACCAAACTAACAGCTAGGCTGTCTCAAAAAAGAAGATGGCACCTAGGCTGTCCCCAAGGTGGTGTTCTGTCACCCCTTCTTTGGGTGATATTAGTAAACAATCTTCTGCTACTCCTCAACAACAATGGATATCACTCTATTGGATATGCAGACGACATCACAGTCCTGCTAAATGGGAAATTTGAGATCATCCTTGCAAATCTAGCAAGCGCTGTTCTCAAACTCATTGAAAACTGGTGCAAAGACCACTCTCTTTCAGTAAATCCTACCAAAACTGAAATGGTTCTTTTCACAAGAAAGCGGAAAATTGGCACTCTCACAATGCCAAAAATATTCAATCAGTCTCTAAGTTTGTCCAGTAACGTCAAATATCTGGGAGTCATAATTGACAGCAAACTTAACTGGAGTCTACATTTAAACTACAAAGTTGAAAAAGCCTGCATAGCATTCTGGCAGTGTCGACGGATCTTAGGTGAAACCTGGGGTCTAACTCCAAAACTCGCTTTATGGTTATACGTATCCATAATCAGGCCAATGATCACCTACGGAGCTCTTGTCTGGTGGCCCAGAATCAAACAATCCGTAGCAGTATCAAAACTAGAACATGTACAAAGATTGGCATGTCTAGCCATAACCGGTGCAATACGCACCACACCAACAGCGGCAATGGAAGTCCTTCTATGCCTTCCTCCTCTAAACCTTCACATAGAGGAAGTCGCGCTGAAAGCAGTCCTACGCCTCTCACAATTAGGTCACTGGCCCAAAATAGGACCAAGTTGTAGGCATTGCTTTATTTTCAAAGAAGCAGCTCAAAGTGCTCCTCTCCTGCAAATGAACACTGACTGCATTGCTCTAAAATTATACTTTGATAAACCCTATCGGATTATACTAGACTGTCAGATATCATCAAATCCCGACATTCTAATTTCCACTGACGGCTCCAAAAATGGGAAAGGCTCCGGTTCAGGAATTTCTCTGAACAAATGAACCTGGACGTCAGTATTCCACTAGGCAAATATGCTTCTGTCTTCCAAGCAGAAATGCTGGGGATCCTGCATAGTGCATTGCTGATTAAAGAACACAACGTTCTAAATAAGCATATAAGGATAGCATCTGACAGTAGAGCAGCTCTTCAAAGCCTGAATGGTTTTAAATTTACCTCAGGTTTAACTGAACTCTGTCACACCGCCCTGTCAAACGTATGCCAAGATAATACTCTTGAACTCATATAGGTAAAAGGACATAGTGACAATGAAGGTAACATTCGTGCCGACTATTTAGCAAAGCAAGGCTCATCTACCCCGCCTTGTGGGCCCGAGCCCATCATGCCGCTAAGTAAATTGACTCTTCATAACATCATTCGAAACATTACTTTCGACAAATTTTCAGCTAGTTGGAACACTAGATCTAACTGCAAACAGACGAAATCTTTTATCTTTAAGCCGACTTTCAAGCTGGCTAATTACCTAATAAGGCTTTCGAGGAACAATCTCAAACTACTTAAAGTATTTACAGGGCATGGTCGTTTCAACAAGCACATGCATCGTATAAAAATCTCAAACACCTCACTTTGCAGAGGATGTGATATGGGTGATGAAACAGTGGAGCACATTCTTCAGGAATGCCCCACTTTATCATTAAAAAGAGGTTCCATGCTTGGGGATATGTGGCCTTCCGAGGCAACACTCAGCACAACCCCACCAGCCAACTTGCTAGCCTTCTTCCGTAGCGTAAAATGGCTTCAAGATAGCTAGGGAGCTGTGCACCTGTAGGCAGTACAATGGGCCCATATGTAAGGCCTCAGTGCACCTGGAGTTTATCCACCCTCCACCTCAAATCTAAATCTAAATCTGGTCACTTTTGCATGACCAATGTTAAAAACCATCCCTAGTATAGATTCTAAAGCATGAATATGAAAGTTTTAACAAAAATATCCATTGCAAGAATAGGTAAAATCTTACTTTATTTTTGTAAAAAATCATATAAATATTTGCTTCCGCGCCGGAATTTCATAGTTCTTTATCATATTTAAGCAAAAAGAAAACATTGCAACAAGAAAATTGCTATTTCAAGTGTGGTAGGTATTCTAGAATCCAGGACATGTAGCTTACAATATACAACGTATTTATCAAGAATAGGTAAAATCTGACTTTATTTTTGTAAAAAATCATATAAATATTTGCTTCCGCGCCCGAATTTTATAATTCTTCATCATATTTTAGCTAAAAGAAAACATTGCAACAAAAAAATTGCTATTTCAAGTGTGGTAGATATTCTAGAATCCAGCCCATGTAGCTTAAAATATACAACGTATTCATTAAAATGACACCTAAAAATTATATGTTTATTATCTGACTGGTACTACGTTTTGGTCACTTTTGCATGGCCAATGCTTAAAACCATCCATAGTTTAGATCCTAAAGCATGAATATGAATGTTTTAACAAAAATATCCATTTCAAGAATAGGTAAAATCTGACTTTATTTTTGTAAAAAATCATATTAATATTTGCTTCCGCGCCCAGATTTTATAATTCTTCATCATATTTTAGCCAAAAGACAAGATTGCAGCAAGAAAATTGCTATTTCATTTATGGTAGGTATTCTAGAATAAAGCCCATGTAGCTTACAATATACAACGTATTCATTAAAATGACACCCGAAAATTGAATGTTTATTATATGATTGGTACCACATTTTAGTCACTTTTGCATGTACAATGCTAAAATTATTCATAGTATAGATCCTAAACCATGAATATGAATGTTTTAACAAAAATATCCATTTCAAGAATAGGTAAAATCTGACTTTATTTTTGTAAAAAATCAAATAAATATTTGCTACCGCGTCCGATTTTTATAATTTTTCATCATATTTTAGCTAAAAGAAAACATTGCAACAAGAAAATTGCTATTTCAAGTGTAGTAGGTATTCTAGAATCCGGCCCATATAGCTTACAATATACAACGTATTCATTAAAATTACACCCGAAAATTGAATATTTATTATCTGATTGGTACCCACGTTTTGGTCACTTTTGCATGTCCAATGCTTAAAACCATCCTTAGTATAGATCTTAAAGCATAAATATAAATGTTTTAACAAAAATATACATTTTAAGAATAGGTAAAATCTGATTTTATTTTTGTAAAAAATCATATAAATATTTGCTTGTTCGCCCGAATTTTATAATTCTTTATCATATTTTTGCAAAAGGAAACCATTGCAACCAGAAAATTGCTATTTCAATTGTGGTAGTTATTCTAGAAACCAGCCCATGTAGCTTACAATAAACAACCTATTCATCAAGAATAGTTAAAATCTGACTTTATTTTTGAAAAAAATCATATAAATATTTGTTTCCGCGCCCGAATTTTATAATTCTTCATCATATTTTAGCTAAAAAAAAACATTGCAACATGAAAATTGCTATTTCAAGTGTGGTAGGTATTCTAAAATCCAGACCATGTAGCTTACAATATACAACGTATTCATTAAAATGACACCCGAAAATTGAATGTTTATTATCTGATTGGTACCACATTTTGGTCACTTTTGCATGTCCAATGCTAAAATTACTCATAGTATAGATCCTAAATTATGAATATGATTGTTTTAACAAAAATATTCATTTCAAGAATAAGTAAAATCTGCCTTTATTTTTGTAAAAAAAATTATAAATATTTGCTTCCGCGTCCGATTTTTATAATTTTTCATCATATTTTAGCTAAAAGAAAACATTGCAACAAGAAAATTGCTATTTCAAGTGTAGTAGGTATTTTAGAATCCAGCCCATGTAGCTTACAATATACAACGTATTCATTAACATGACACCCGGAAATTGAATGTTTATTATCTGACTGGTACCACGTTTTGGTCACTTTTGCATGTCCAATGCTTAAAACCATCCATAGTATAGATCCTAAAGCATGAATATGAATGTTTTAACAAAAATATCCATTTCAAGAATGGGTAAAATCTGACTTTATTTTTATAAAAAATCATATAAATATTTGCTCTCCTCACCCGAATTTTATAATTCTTAATCATATTTTAGCAAAAAGAAACCATTGCAACAAGAAAATTGCTATTTCAATTGTGGTAGGTATTCTAAAATCCAGTCCATGTAGCTTACAATATACAACGTATTCATCAAGAATAGGTAAAATCTGATTTTATTTTTAAAAAAATCATATAAATATTTGCTTCCGCGCCTGAATTTTATAATTTTTCATTATATATTAGCTAAAAGAAAACATTGCAACAAAAAATTTGCTATATCAAGTGTGGTAGGTATTCTAGAATCCAGCCCATGTAACTTACAATATACAACGTAATCATTAAAATGACATCCGAAAATTGAATGTTTATTATTTGACTGTTACCTCGTTTTAGTCACATTTGCATGTCCAATGCTTAAAACCATCCATAGTATAGATCCTAAAGCATGAATATGAATGTTTTAACTAAAATATCCATTTCAAGAATAGGTAAAATCTGACTTTATTTTTGTAAAAATTCATATAAATATTTGCTTTCTCGCCCGAATTTTATAATTCGTTATCATATTTTAGCAAAAAGAAACCATTGCAACAAGAAAATTGCTATTTCAAATGTGGAAGGTATTCTAGAATCCAGCCCATGTAGCTTACAATAAACAACGTATTCATCAAGAATAGGTAAAATCTGACTTTATTTTTGTAAAAAATCATATAAATATTTGCTTCCGCGCCCAAATTTTATAATTCTTCATCATTTTAAAGCTAAAAGAAAACATTGCAACAAGAAAATTGCTATTTTAAGCGTGGTAGGTATTCTAGAATCCAGACCATGTAGCTTACAATATACAACGAATTCATTAAAATGACACCCGGAAATTAAATGTTTATTATCTGATTGGTATCACGTTTTGGTCACTTTTGCATGTCCAATGCTAAAATTATCCATAGTATGGATCCTAAAGCATGAATATGAATGTTTTAACAAATATCCATTTCAAAAATAAGTAAAATCTGACTTTATATTTGTACAATATCATATAAATATTTGCTTCCGCGCCCGAATTTAATAGTTCTTCATCATATTTTAGGTAAAAGAAAACATTGCAACAAGAAAATTTCTATTTCAAGTGTGGTAGGTATTCTAGAATCTATCCCATGTAGCTTACAATATACAACGTCTTCATGAAGAATAGATAAAATATGACTTTGTTTTTTGTAAAAAATTATATAAATATTTGCTTCCGCGCCCGAATATTATGATTCTTTATCATAATTTAGCTAAAAGTAAACATTGCAACAAGAAAATTGCTATTTCAATTGTGGTAGATTTTCTAGAATCTAGCAAATGTAGCTTACAATATACAACGTATTTATTAAAATGACACCCAAAAATTAAATGTTTATTATTTGATTGGTACCAGGTTCTGGTCACTTTTGCATGTCTAATGCTAAAATTATTTATAGTATAGATCCTAAAGCATGAATATGTATGTTTTAACAAAAATATCAATTTCAAGAATATGTAAAATCTGACTTTATTTTTGTAAATAATAATATAAATATTTGCTTCCGCGCCTGAATTTTATAATTCTTTATCACATTTAAGCTAAAAGAAAACATTGCAACAAGAAAATTGCTATTTCAAGTGTGCTAGGTATTCTGGAATCCAGCCTATTTAGCTTACAATATATAACGTATTTATCAAGAATAGGTAAAATCTGACTTTATTTTTGTAAAAAATCATATAAATATTTGCATCCGCGCCCGAATTTTATAATTATTCCTCATATTTAAGCTAAAAAAACCATTGCAACAATAAAATTGCTATTTCAATTGTCGTAGGTATTCTAGAATCCAGCCCATGTAGCTTACAATATACAACGTATTCATCAAGAATAGGTAAAATCTGGCTTTATTTTTGTAAAAAATCATATAAATATATGCTTCCGCGCCCGAATTTTATAGTTCTTTATCATATATTAGCTAAAAGAAAACATTGCAACAAGAAAATTGCTATTTCAAGTGTGGTAGGTATTCTAGAATCCAGCCCATGTAGCTTACAATATACAAGGTATTCATCAAGAATAGTTAAAATCTGACTTTATTTTTGTAAAAAATCATATAAATATATGCTTCCGCGCCCGAATTTTATAGTTCTTTATCATATATTAGCTAGAAGAAAACATTGCAACAAGAAAATTGCTATTTCAAGTGTGGTAGGTATTCAAGATTCCGGCCCATGTAGCTTACAATGTACAATGTATTCATTAAAATGACACCCGAAAATTGAATTTTTATTATCTGATTAGTACCACGTTTTGGTCACTTTTGCATGTCCAATGTTTAAAACCATCCAAAGTATAGATCATAAAGCATGAATATGAATGTTTTAACAAAAATATCAATTTTAAGAATAGGTAAAATCTGACATTATTTTTGTAAAAATCATATAAATATTTGCTTCCGCGCCCGAATTTTATAATTCTTTATTATATTTAAGCTAAAAGAAAACATAGCAACAAGAAAGTTGCTATTTCAAGTTTGGTTGGTATTCTATAATCCAGCCCATGTAGCTTACAATATACAACGTATTCATTAAAATGACACCTGAAAATTGAACGTTTATTATCTGACTGGTAATACGTTATGGTCACTTTTGCATATACTTAAAACCATCCGTAGGATAGATCCTAAAGCATGAATATGAATGTTTTAACAAAAATATCCGTTTTGTGAATAGGTAAAATCTGACTTTATTTTTGTATAAAAATCATATAAATATTAGCTTCCGCGCTCGAATTTTATAATTTTTCATCTTATTTTAGCTAAAAGAAAACGTTGCAACAAGAAAATAGCTATTTCAAGTGTGGTAGGTATTCTAGACTCCAGCTCATGTAGCTTACAATATACAACCTATTCATGAAGAATAGGTAAAATATGACTTTATTTCTGTAAAAAATCATATAAATATTTTCTTTCGTGCCCGAATTTTATAGTTCTTCATCATATTTTAGCTTAAAGAAAACATTGCAACATGAAAATTGCTATTTCAAGTGTGGTAGGTATTCTAGAATTCAGCCCATGTAGCTTACAATATACAACGTATTCATTAAAATGACACCCGAAAATTGTATGTTTATTGTCTGATTTGTACTACGTATTGGTCACTTTTGCATGTCCAATGCTAAATTTATTCATAGTATAGATCCTAAAGCATGAGAATGAATGTTTTAACAAAAATATCCATTTCAAGTATAGGTAAAATCTGACTTTATTTTTGTAAAAAATCATATAAATATTTCCTTCCGCACCCGAATTTTATAATTCTTTATCTTATTTTAGCTAAAGGAAAACATTGCAACAAGAAAATAGCTATTTAAAGTGTGGTAGGTATTCTACAATCCAGCCCATGTAGCTTACAATACAAAACGTATTCATCAAGAATAGGTAAAATCTAACTTTATTTTTGTAAAAATACATATAAATATTTGCTTCCGCGTCCGAATTTTATAATTTTTTATCATGTTTTAGCTAAAAGAAAACATTGCAACAAGAAAATTGCTATTTCAAGTGTGGTAGGTATTTTAGAATCCAGCCCATGTAGCTTACAATATACAATGTATTCATTAAAATGACACCCGAAAATTAAAAAATTATTATCTGATTGGTACCACGTTTTGGTTACTTTTGCATTTTTAATGCTTAAAACCATCCATACTATAGATCCTAAAGCATGCATATGAAAGTTTAAACAAAAATATCCATTTCAAGAATAGGTAAAATCTGACTTCATTTTTGTAAAAATACATATAAATATTTGCTTCCGCGCCCGAATTTTATAATTTTTCATCATATTTTATCTAAAAGAAAACATTGCAACAAGAAAATTGCTATTTCAAGTGTGGTAGGTATTCTAGAATCCAGCCCATGTAGCTTACAATATATAATGTATTTATTAAAATGACACCCGAAAATTAAAAATTTATTATCTGATTGGTACCACGTTTTGGTTACTTTTGCATTTTCAATGCTTAAAACCATCCATACTATAGATCCTAAAGCATGCATATGAAAGTTTAAACAGAAATATCCATTTCAAGAATAGATAAAATCTGACTTCATTTTTGTAAAAATACATATAAATATTTGCTTCCGCGCCAGAATTTTATAATTTTTCATCATATTTTAGGTAAAAGAAAACATTGCAACAAGAAAATTGCTATTTCAAGTGTGTTAGGTATTCTACAATCCAGCCCATGTAGCTTACAATATACAACGTATTCATCAAGAATAGGTAAAATCTGACTTTAATTTTGTAAAAAATCATATATATATTTGCTTTCGCGTCCGAATTTTATAATTTTTTATCATATTTTAGCTAAAAGAAAACATTGCAACAAGAAAATTGCTATTTCAAGTGTGGTAGGTATTCTAGAATACAGCCCATGTAGCTTACAATATACAACGTATTCATTAAAATGACATCCGATAATTTAATGTTTATTATCTGATTGGTACCACGTGTTAGTCACTTTTTTATGTTTAATGCTAAAATTATCCATAGTATATATCCTAAAGCAGGAATATGAATGTTTTAACAAAAATATCCATTTCAAGAATAGGTAAAATCTGACTTTATATTTGTGTAAAAATCATATAAATATTTCCTTCCGCACCCGAATTTTTAATTCTTCATCATATTTTAGCTAAAGGAAAACATTGCAACAAGAAAATAGCTATTTCAAGTGTGGTAGGTGTTCTACAATGCAGCCCATGTAGCTAACAATATACAACGTATTCATCAAGAATATTTAAAATCTGACTTTGTTTTTGTAAAAAATCATATAAATATTTGCTTCCGCGCCCGAATTTTATAATTCTTCATCATATTTTAGGTAAAAGAAAACATTGCAACAAGAAAATTGCTATTTCAAGTGTGGTAGGTATTCTAACATTCAGCCAATGTAGCTTACAATAAACAACGTATTCATTAAAATGGCACTCGAAAATTGAATGCTTATTATCTGATTGGCACCACGTTTTGGGCACTTTTGCATGTCCAATGCTAAAATTATCCATAGTGTAGATCCTAATCATAATAAGTAGCACGAAGTATAAACACTCCAAAATACATAAAGTAACATGGACAGCACCAGACAATAAGACTCAAACACAAATAGACCACGTACTAGTAACGAAAAGGAGGCAATCTTCGTTACTAAACGTAAGGACTTACAGAGGAGCATGTGCCGACTCGGATCACTACATGGTAACAAGAAAGATACGAAACAAAGTTAAAACAAGTGACAGAAAAAATATAACGAGTATTAAATGGAATATAGAAAATATAAACAATGAAAGCTCGAGAGAGAAATACGAAGAGGAGATAGAAAAAAGCATAAAAAAGGAAGAACATAAAATGGAAGATATAGAAAAAAAATGGTGCTGGATAAAAAGATGTATTAACGACGCTGCTCAAAAATGGATAGGACATGAAATTAAGAATGCAAAAAATAAAAAAGCCTGGTTTAATGAAGAAATTAAAATAATACTAGATGAAAAGAGAAACGCAAGGTTAACATATTTAAGAACAAATAAAAAAGAGGACAAGGAGAAGTATGAGAAAAAAAGAAAGGAATGTAATAAAATTATTAGGAAAAACAAAAGAATATCAATAGAAAATACAATAAAAAATATTGAGAATGAAAGAGCAAACAGAAACACAAAAGGATTTTACAAGGAAATAAAAGAACAAACTAAAATATATAAGATCAAGACAAATGGGATAAAGGATAAAAATGGGCAACTAGCAGAATCTGAAGAACAATACATAAAGGTATGGACAGATTATTTTAAGGAACTACTCACAGAAGAGGAACAGGAAATAAAAAGTGAATTACCAGAAGAAAAGGAAAAACACATAGCAGAAGCAACTCTAGAGGAAGTAAAAGAAATTATAAAAAATAATCACAACGGTAAAACACCTGGAAGCGACAATATTAATATGGAATTATTAAAGAACGGAGGCGAAGCAATACAGAAACACATCCATGAACTTATAGTAAAAATATGAAGGGAGGAAGAAATGCCGAAAGAATGGGAAACAGGACAAGTTGTAACAATACATAAGAAAGGAAGCCAACAAATATGCGAAAACTACAGAGGAATCACGTTACTGAACACTACCTATAAAATAATGTCAACAATAATACAAAGAAGAATAACAAATGAATCAGCAAGAATTATCGGAAATTATCAATGTGGTTTTATGAAAGGAAAATCTACCACGGACGCCATACATATTATTAAACAGATAATGGAAAAAACACTTGAGTATAACATAAACACCTAAATTTTGTTCATTGACTTCAGACAAGCCTTTGACTCAATTAAAAGACAGCAACTAATGAAAGCTTTAAAAGAACTACAAATACCAAACAAATTAAGAAGATTGATAGCAATGACTATGAAAACATCAAAAATACGAATTAAAATACAAAAAGGAGAAACGGAAGATATATTAACAAATAAAGGTGTAAAACAAGGTGATGCCCTATCTGCCACATTATTTAATTTAGCACTGGAATATACCATGAGAAAAGTAAAGAAAGGAACCCTCAGAACAGGGGGAAGTCAAATAATAGCAAATGCAGACGACATAGTAATAATAACGAAAAACTGAAATATAATGAGAAAAATGCTAGAGGAGATAGTAAAAGAAGGAAAGAAAATAGGACTAGAAATCAACCAAAAAAAGACTAAAATAATGGTAATCGGAAAAGAAGTGCAAGAAAAGACTATTAAAATAGGAGAAGCAGAGTTTGAACAAGTAAACAAATTCAAATACTTAGGTGTAATGTTAACAAATAGAGGCGAAAGAGATGAAGAAATAAAAGAAAAAATAGCTGCTACAAATAGAGCTTTCCAAGCCAATAAAAAATTACTACGAAACGGAATTTTAAACAAGACAACAAAAATGAGAGTATATAGAACAATAATAAGACCAATAGCATTATACGCAGCCGAAACAATGACATTTACAAAGAAGGACGAAGAAAAATTGAGAATAATAGAAAGGAAAATAATAAAAACGATACTGGGACCTAAGAAGATATCTGATAATGAATACAGAGTAAGAATGAACCATGAGATTGACAAAGAATTAGAAGGAGAAGATATAATAAAAATAATCAAGAAACAAAGAGTAAAATGGCTAAGAGTAATCATGCAATGGAGCCCTGGAAGTAAGAAAAGAAGAGGAAGATCCAGATCAACATGGCTAGCAGAAGTAGAAGAAGATTTAAGAAGAGCGGGAATTAACAACTGGAAAAATAAAACAAGAGATAGGAAGAAATGGAACATCATAGCGAAGAATATTTAATAAATAACTGAAACGAAGTCCCATCCCCTCCAAAAAAGGATCTAGAAAGCTTAAGTAAAAGCGGTGCAACTCCACATCGGAGTGTTAAACTACTATATATACATAGATCCTAAAGCATGAATATGAATGTTTTAAAAAAATATCCATTTCAAGAATAGGTAAAATCTGACTTTATTTTTGTAAAAATACATATAAATACTTGCTTCCGCGTCCGAATTTTATAATTTTTCATCATATTTTAGCTAAAAGAAAACATTGCAACGAAAAAATTGCTATTTCAAGTGTTGTATGTATTCAAGAATCCAACTTATGTAGCTTACAATATACAACGTATTCATTAAAATGACACCCGAAAATTTAATGTTTATTATCTGCTTGGTACCACGTTTTAGTCACTTTGGCATGTCCAATGCTGAAATTATTCATAGTATAGATCCTAAAGCGTGAATATGAATGTTTTAACAAAAATATCCATTTCAAGAATAGGTAAAATCTGACTTTATTTTTGTAAAAAATCATATAAATATTTGCATCCGCGCCCGAATTTTTTTATTCTTCATCATATTTTAGCTAAAAGAAAACATTGCAACAAGAATATTGCTATTTCAAGTGTGGTAAGTATTCTAGAATCCATCTCATGTAGCTTACAATATACAACGTATTCATCAAGAAAAGGTAAAATCTGACTTTAATTTTGTAAAAAATCATATAAATATTTGCTTCCGCGCCCAAATTTTATAATAATTTATCATATATTAGCTAAAAAAAAACATTGCTACAAGAAAATTGCTATTTCAAGTGTGGTAGGTATTCTAGAATCCAGCCCATGTAGCTCTTACAATATACAACGTATTCAATAAAATGACACCCGCAAATTGAATGTTTATTATCTGATTGGTACCACGTTTTGGTCACTTTTGCATGTTCTATGCTAAAATTGTCCATAGTATAGACCCTAAAGCATGAATATGAATGTTTTAACAAAAATATCCATTTCAAGAAAAGGTAAAACCTGACTTTATTTTTGTAAAAAATCATATAAATATTTGCTTTCGCGTCCGAATTTTATAATTTTTTATCATATTTTAGCTATAAGAAATCAAACAAAAAAAATGCTATTTCAAGTGTGGTACGTATTCTAGAATCCAGTCCAGGTAGCTTACAATATACAACGTATTCAACAAAATGACACCCGAAAATTGAATGTTTATTATCTGATTGGTACCGTACCACGTTTTGCATGTAAAAGGCTTAAAACCATCCATAGTATAGATCCTAAAGCATGAATATGAATGTTTTAACGAAAATATCCATTTTAAGAATAGGTAAAATCTGACTTTATTTTTGTAAAAAATCACATAAATATTTGATTCCGCGCCAGAATTTTGTATTTTTCATCATATTTTAGCTAAAAGAAAACATTGCAACAAGAAAATTGCTATTTCAAGTGTGGTAGGTATTCTAGAATCCAGCCCATGAAGCTTACAATATACAACATATTAATCAAGAAAAGGTAAAATCTGACTTAATATTTGTAAAAAATCATATTAATATTTGGCTTCCGCGCCCGAATTTTATAATTCTTCATCATATTTTAGCTAAAAGAAAACATTGCTTCAAGAAACTTGCTATTTCATTCCAGCCCATGTAGCTTACAATATACAACGTATTCATTAAAATGACACCCAAAAATTTAATGTTAATTATCTGATTGGTATCACGTTTTGGTCCCTTTTGCATATCCAATGCTAAAATTATCCATAGTATAGATCCTAAAGCATGAATATTGAATGTATTAACAAAAATATCCATTTCAAGAATAGGTAAAATCGAACTTTATTTTTGTAAAAATACATATAAATATTTGCTTCCGCGCCCGAATTTTATCATTTTTTATCATATTTTAGCTAAAAGAAAAAAATTGCAACAAGAAAATTGCTATTTCAGGTGTGGTAGGTATTCTAGAATCCAGTCCAAATAGCTTACAATATACAACATATTAATCAAGAAAAGGTAAAATCTGACTTTATTATTGTAAAAAATCATATAAATATTTGCTTCCACGCCCCAATTTTATAATCTTATATCATATTTTAGCTAAAAGAAAACATAGCAACAAGAAAATTGCTATTTCAAGTGTGGTAGGTATTCCAGAATCCAGCTCATGTAGCTTACAATATACAACGTATTCATCAAGAACAGATAATATCTGACTTTATTTTTGTAAAAAATCATATAAATATTTGCTTCCGCGCCCGAATTTTATAATTCTTCATCATATTTTAGCTAAAAGAAAACATTGCTACAAGAAATTTGCTATTTCAAGTTTGGTAGGTATTCCAGAATCCAGCCCATGTAGCTTACAATATACAACGTATTCATTAAAATGACACCCGAAAATTGAATTTTAATTATCTGATTGTTATCACGTTTTGGTCCCTTTTGCATGTCTAATGCTAAAATTATCTATAGTATAGATCCTAAAGCATGAATATGAATGTTTTAACAAATATATCAATTTCAAGAATAGGTAAAATCTGACTTTATTTTTGTGAAAATACATATAAATATATGCTTCCGCGCCCGAATTTTATAATTCTTTATACTATTTTAGCTAAAAGAAAACATTGCAACAAGAAAATTGCTATTTCAAGTGTGGTAGGTATTCCAGAATCCAGCCCATGTAGCTTACAATATACAACGTATTCATCAAGAACAGATAAAATCTGACATTATTTTTGTAAAAAATCATATAAATATTTGCTTCCGCGCCCGAATTTTATAATTCTTTATCATATTTTATCTAAAAGAAAACATTGCAACAAGAAAATTGCTATTTCAAGTGTGGTAGGTATTCCAGAATCCAACCCATGTAGCTTACAATATACAACGTATTCATCAAGAACAGATAAAATCTGACATTATTTTTGTAAAAAATCATATAAATATTTGCTTCCGCGCCCGAATTTTATAATTCTTTATCATATTTTATCTAAAAGAAAACATTGCAACAAGAAAATTGCTATTTCAAGTGTGGTAGGTATTCCAGAATCCAGCCTATGTAGCTTACAATATACAACGTATTCATTAAAATGACACCCGAAAATTGAATGTTAATTATCTGATTGTTATCACGTTTTGGTCCCTTTTGCATGTCCAATGCTAAATTTATCCATAGTATAAATCCTAAAGCATGAATATGAATGTTTTAACAAAAATATCCATTTCAAGAATAGGTAAAATCTGACTTTATTCTTGTAAAAATACATATAAATATTTGCTTCCGCGCCCGAATTTTATAATTTTTCATCATAATTTAGCTAAAAGAAAACATTGCAACAAGGAAATTGCTATTTTAAATGTGGTAGGTATTCTAGAATCCAGCCCATGTAGCTTAAAATATACAACGTATTCAAAAATGACACCCGAAAATTTAATGTTTATTATCTGATTAGTATCACGTTTTGATCACTTTTGCATGTCCAATGCTAAAATTATCCATAGTATAGATCCTAAAGCATGAATATGAATGTTTTAACAAAAATATCCATTTCAAGAATAGGTAAGAAATTTCTTTATTTTTGTAAAAAATCATTGAAATATTTGCAACAAGAAAATTGCTATTTCAAGTGTAGTAGGTATTCCAGAATCCAGCCCATGTAGCTTACAATATACAACGTATTCATCAAGAATAGGTGAAATCTGACTTTATGTTTGTAAAAACTCATATAAATGTTTGCTTCCGCGCCCGAATTTTATAATTCTTTATAATAATTTACCTTAAAGAAAACATTGCAACAAGAAAATTTCTATTTCATGTGTGATAGGTATTCCAGAATCCAGGCCATGTAGCTTACAATATACAACGTATTCATTAAAATGACACCCGACAATTGAATGTTTATTATCTGATTGGTATCACGTTTTGGTTACTTTTGCATGTCCAATGCTTAAAACCATTCATAGTATAGATCCTAAAGAATGAATATAAATGTTTTAACAAAAATATCCATTTCAAGAATAGGTAAAATCTGAATTTAATTTTTGAAAAAAACCATATAAATATTTGCTTCCACGCCTGAGTTTTATAATTCTTCATCTTATTTTACCTTAAAGAAAACAATGCAACAAGAAAATTGCGATTTCAAGTATGGTAGGTATTCTAGAATCCAGCCCATGTAGCTTACAATATAAAACGTATTCATCAAGAATAGGTAAAAATCTGACTTTATTTTTGTAAAAAATCATATAAATATTTGCTACCGCGACGGAATTTTATAATTCTTCATCATATTTTAGCTAAAAGAAAACAATGCAACAAGAAAAATGCTATTTCAAGTGTGTTATGAATTCTAGAATCCAGCCAATGTAGCTTACAATATACAATGTATTCATTAAAATGACACCCGAAAATTTAATGTTTATTATCTGATTGGTACCACGTTTTGGTTACTTTTGCATGTCCAATGCTAAAATTATCTATAGTTTGGATCCTAAAACAAGAATATGAATGTTTTAGCAAAAATATCAATTTCAAGAATATGTAAAACCTGACAATATTTTTGTAAAAAATCATATAAATATTTGCTTCCGCGCCCAAATATTATATTTCTTCATCATATTTTAGCTAAAATAAAACATTGCAACAATAAAATTGCTATTTCAAATTTGGTAGGTATTCTAGAATCCAGCCCATGTAGCTTACAATATACAACGTATTCATCAAGAATAAGTAAAATCTGTCTTTATTTATTGTAAAAAATCATAGAAATATTTGCTTCCGCTCGAATATTATAATTCTTTATCATATTTTAGCTAAAACATTCTTTGCCACAAGAAAATTGCTATTTCAAGTGTGGTAGGTATTCTAGAATCCAGCCAATGTAGCTTACAAAATACAACGTATTCTTTAAAATGACACCTAAAAATTGAATGTTTATTATATGATTGGTACCACGTTTTGGTCACTTTTGCATGTCCAATGCTGAAAACCATCCATAGTATAAATCCTAAAGCATGAACATGAATGTTTTAACAAAAATATCCATTACAAGAATTGGTAAAATCTAACTTTATTTTTGTAAAAATTCATATAAATGTTTGCTTACGCGTCCAAATTTTATAATTCTTCATCATATTGTAGCTAAGAGAAAACATTGCAACAAGAAAATTGCTATTTCATGTGTGGTAGTATTTCTAGAATCCAGCCTATGTAGCTTACAATATACAACGTATTCGTTAAAATGACACCCGAAAATTGAATGTTTATTATCTGATTGGTACCACGTTTAGGTCACTTTTGCATGTCCAATGCATAGAACCATCCATAGTATAGATCCTAAAGCATGAAAATGAATGTTTTAACAAAAATATCCATTTCAAGAATAAGTAAAACCTGACTTTATTTTTGTAAAAAATCATATAAATATTTGCTTCCGCGCCCAAATTTTATAATTCTTTATCATATTTTAGCTAAAAGAAAACATTGCAACAAGAAAATTGCTATTTTAAGTGTGGTAGTTATTCTAGAGTCCAGCATATGTAGCTTACAATATACAACTTATTCATTAAAATGACACCCGAAAATTAAATGTTAATTATCGGATTGGTATCACGTTTTGGTCCCTTTTGCATGTCCAATGCTAAATTTATCCATAGTATAAATCCTAAAGCATGAATATAAATGTTTTAACAAAAATATCCATTTCAAGAATAGGTAAAATCTGACTTTATTTTTGTAAAAATACATATAAATATTTGCTTCCGCGCCCGAATTTTATAATTTTTCATCATAATTTAGCTAAAAGAAAACATTGCAACAAGGAAATTGCTATTTCAAGTGTGGTAGGTATTCTAGAATTCAGCCCATATTCGTATTCATTAAAATGACACCTGAAAATTGAACGTTTATTATCTGACTGGTAATACGTTATGGTCACTTTTGCATGTCCAATACTTAAAACCATCCGTAGGATAGATCCTAAAGCATGAATATGAATGTTTTAACAAAAATATCCGTTTTGTGAATAGGTAAAATCTGACTTTATTTTTGTATAAAAATCATATAAATATTAGCTTCCGCGCTCGAATTTTATAATTTTTCATCTTATTTTAGCTAAAAGAAAACGTTGCAACAAGAAAATAGCTATTTCAAGTGTGGTAGGTATTCTAGACTCCAGCTCATGTAGCTTACAATATACAACCTATTCATGAAGAATAGGTAAAATCTGACTTTATTTCTGTAAAAAATCATATAAATATTTTCTTCCGCGCCCAAATTTTATAATTCTTCATTATATGTTAGCTAAAAGAAAACATTGCAACAAGAAAATTGCTATTTCAAGTGTGGTAGGTATTCTAGAATCCAGCCCATGTAGCTTACAATATACAACGTATTTATCAAGAATAGGTAAAATCTGACTTAATTTTTGTAAAAAATCATATAAATATTAGCTTCCGCGTCCGAATTTTATAATTCTTTATCATATTTTAGCTAAAACAAACATTGCAACAAGAAAATTGCTATTTCAAATGTGGTAGGTATTCTAAAATCCAGCCCATGTACCTTACAATATTTGTTATTATATGTTAATTGAGGATGGTAATATTCGGGTATTCAGTCAAAAAAATCTTTATTTTCTATAAAGCCACCGTTTCGACACCACTTGTGTCTTCTTCAGGGCTCTACACACATTTACAATAAGATGTTACAATTTTATTTATTTTTATTTTGTATTTTTGTTGTGAGATCATTTTTTACCTGCTCATATGTATTTTGATCATTAAGAAGATTATTCATTTTGGCTATGTAGTCATTTTTATATAAAGCAATTGTTTTATTTGTTTTGTCAGCCTTAATTATATAAATTTCGGGATTATCTTTTAAGAATTTTTTTGTTTTGTTGAAAGATTGAATTAATGATGTTGAAATAGTGTCCTTATGCAGGTTATTGTTATTATATGCAAAGTTTGTTGGTTACTTGTAATCTAACCTCAGTTTTAAGTGTCTCGTCTGATGTTAATGTTATTGCGTTTTCTACACTTGCAATTATATTGAAGATAGGTATTTCGGATTTTTGTAGGGGTACATTAAATTTTGGTCCGAGTGCTAGAAATTCTACTACTTGTGATGGGAATGTTATATCTGTTAAATTCATGAACCATTCTTTTTCTTGAAACTGTATATTGTATTCTTTGCAGAGGTGTTCGTATTTTTTTAAATGATTGTTTTTTACTATATTGTTCCAATAATTGTATTGCCTGTTAATGATTGAAATCAATTTGTACCAGTGCATGTAGCTCACTCTATCCTATCTAGCCAATTTGTCATAGGAATTTTGTAGTTCTTTTATTTTCCAACAACTAATTTTAATTTCAATATTTAATATTCGTCTTTTAAAACTATTGAGGGTGTTAGTTACTAATTTTGTGTACGGATGGTCTGTGATAAATAAATTTTCTATGCACCCAAAATTTTGTTTTATATGACGTGGAATAATGTCGTTTCTACGACATCTAATTAAGAAAGTTCTATTATTTGTTGCATGTACCATTTTTTTATTAATGTTGAGTAACATTTTTACATTATAACTTATGTTTTCGCCGTAAGTATCACTTATTTCTTGTGTGAAGGTCATAATGGAGGGCGTGTTTCTCCCTACGCAAGTTGAGAATGGAAGGAATATTCGACTGTAGAGAATGATGAGGATGGTAATATTCGGGTATTCAGTCAAAAAAATCTTTATTTTCTATAAAGCCAACGTTTCGACACCACTTGTGTCTTCTTCAGGGCTCTACACACATTTACAATAAGATGTTACAATTTTATTTTTTGTTGTAATAATGTGTACTTACAATAGATGTTGTTTTAATTGTTAATGTTGATGTATAATGTATATGAATGTAAAATAAATTCTGTTATTACAGAAAAGTCGTCAAAAATTTTGTTAAAATTTCTAAACACGCCAAAAAATTCGCACATGTTACTTGGGCAAGCCGAAAAACCGATATAACGAGTAGGACCTAAACTTTCGTCAAGGATAACGTGTATATATACGAAAATCCTGATGTCTGTGAAATATGTATGATTTAAAATGTAATGTAACTAAAAAAAATATTTAGCGGAGTCTAGATATGTAAAATGTAAATAAATAACAAATAATTCAGGTTTTATATAATTTTAAAATGTTATGGTGTACGTTATTTAAATCCTGTATGTCGCTATGGGAATTAACACAGTTTTCTTCTTTTTGAATGTGTAGCATTTCTAAAATCAGTCTCGTATGTAAATTATTTTCCCTGTCAATTATTCTTGTGTTTAAGAAGTCAAAAGTATGTTTTTGGTCTCTACAATGTTGTGTTAACGCACAGGTTTTCGTGGGGTTTGTAGTCAGCTTAGTTAGGTTTCTTTCGTGTTCTTTTGTTCTGGTTTTAAGGTAGCGTTTCGTTTGTCCAATGTAACATTTGTTGCAGTCTTTGCATGGAATTTTGTATACTACTCCTGATTGTAGTCCAGTATTTATTGGATCTTTTATCTTGCTGTAAAGGATATTTATTGTTTTAACTGATTTCAGAGCAACATTAACATTTAATTTTGATTCCAATACCCGTTTTAAGTTATATGAAACTCCCTCTAGATATGGAACTGAAATGTACGGTTTATTTTGTACAGGCGTCGTCAAGGTTGTTGTTGTCATTGCGGTTTGATGAAGTTAGGTTATAATTTATAATTTTATTTATTGTTTTTTGGGGGTAGTTGTTTGATTTTAATAATTCTTTTACTGTGTGTAAAGCTTCGTTTTGTTATTCATGTGATGTTAGAGAAAGGGCACGGTGTTTTAAATTTTTTGCAACATTTATAAGCTGGTTTCTAGGATGTCTCGAAAGATAGCTGATGTATCTCGTGGAGGACGTTGGTTTCCTATACTATTTATAGGCGATAGTGTTGTCTTCCTTGTGGATTAATTGGATTTTTTTATTAATGTTGAGTAACATTTTTACATTATACCTTATGTTTTCGCCGTAAGTATCACTTATTTCTTGTGTGAAGGTCATAATGGAGGGCGTGTTTCTCCCTACGCAAGTTGATAATGGAAGGAATATTCGACTGTAGAGAATGATGAGGATGGTAATATTCGGGTATTCAGTCAAAAAAATCTTTATTTTCTATAAAGCCAACGTTTCGACACCACTTGTGTCTTCTTCAGGGCTCTACACACATTTACAATAAGATGTTACAATTTTATTTTTTGTTGTAATAATGTGTACTTACAATATATGTTGTTTTAATTGTTAATGTTGATGTATAACGTATATGAATGTAAAATAAATTCTGTTATTACAGAAAAGTCGTCAAAAATTTTGTTAAAATTTCGAAACACGCCAAAAAATTAAAATTATTCATTAAAATGACACCCGAAAATTATATGTTTATTATCTGATTGGTATCACGTTTCGGTCACTTTTGCATGTCCATTGCTTAAAACCATTCATAGTATAGATCCTAAAGCATGAATATGAATGTTTTAACAAAAATATCCATTTCAAGAATAGGTAAAATCTGACTTTATTTTTGTAAAAAATCAAATAAATATTTGCTTCCGCGCCCGAATTTTATATTTTTTTCATCATATTTTAGCTAAAAGAAAACATTGCAACAAGAAAATTCCTATTTCAAGTGTGGTCGGTATTCTAGAATCCAGCCCATGTAGCTCACAATATACAACGTATTCATTAAAATTACACCCGAAAATTGAATGTGTATTATCTGATTGGTACCATGTTTTGGTCACTTTTGCATGTCTCATGCTTAAAACCATTCATAGTATAGATCCTAAAGCATGAATACGAATGTTTTAACAAAAATATCTATTTCAAGAATAGGTAAAATCAGACTTTATTTTTGTAAAAAATCATATAAATATTTGCTTTCGCGCCCGAATTTTATAATTCTTCATCATAGTTTAGCTAAAAGAAAACATTGCAACAAGAAAATTACTATTTCAATCATATAAATATTTGCTTCCGCGCTAGAATTTTATAATTCTTCATTATATTTTTGCTAAAAGAAAACATTGCAACAAGAAAATTGCTATTTCAAGTGTGGTAGGTATTCTAGAATCCAGCCCATGTAGCTTAAAACATACAACTTATTTTTCAAGAAAAGGTAAAATCTGACTTTATTTTCTTAAAATTCCTATAAATATTTGCTTCCGCGCCCGAATTTTATAATTCTTTATCATATTTTAGTTAAAAGAAAACATTGCAACTAGAAAATTGCTATTTTAAGTGTGGTAGGTATTCTAGAATCCAGCCCATGTAGCTTACAATATACATCCTATTCATCAAGAATAGGTAAAATCTGACTTTATTTTTGTAAAAATCATATAAATATTTGCTTCCGCGCCCGAATTTTCTAATTCTTTATCATATTTTAGCTCATAGTTGGCTTACAACCGTCGAGCTGTACCTGTGTTCATCGCAATGAAGTATGTCGAAGAAGTTTGAAGTCAATAACTAAAATAACAAAAAGAGACGGCGTCTTCTTTTTGATTCCACCTAACGGGAAAACATCTATACCGCCAGAGCTTAAAAATGCAGCATTGGTACTTAGAAACCAGCCAAGCTCAGTAAATCAACCCGGCACATCCCCAACCAACCTCGCTATGCCTGTTAACCATTCACCACCTTTACACAGATTCCGAAATAGAAAGTCAGCCTCAAACACAAAACTCTCCTACAGGATACACCTAGATTTTTCCACCTTTATCGAACAGCGCGACCAGTAGCTCAGAATGGCAAACAGTTAAATCAAACAAAACAAAACGAAACAGCCCAGAAATTAACAGCAGGAACGTCAGACAAAAAACTCTAACTGATTTTGTGGTAAGTATGAATACTCAAAATAGATTCCAGGATTTAACTAATCAAGACCCAGAAAATTATAATGATGACGAAAATACAGTTGAAAAACGAGAACCTTAACCGCCACCTATTTTTATTCCTGATATAATTAAATTGCAACCATTACTGGAAATATTGAACTTAGTAGCCAAGGATAATTATTTTTTAAAATCAATGTCAAACAATCAGGTTAAAGTCCAACCCCATACATCTGAGAGTTACACAAAAATCATTAGGACCTTAACAGAGAAAAAAACGGCTTTTCATACATGTCAGTTAAAACAGAAAAGAAATTTTAGAACAGTCCCAAGAAATATCCACTACTCTGCGGATATAGAATATTTGAAAACTGAAATAGAATCGTATGGTCACAAAGTTATTAATATACACAATATTAAAAATTGGAAAACTAAACAGCCGCTTCCCATGTTTTATGTGGACTTAGAACAGCAGGAAAATAATAAAAAAGTATACGACATTAAATATTTATTAAACTGCAAAATTGAATTCGAACCCCCGCGAGTAAAACGACAAATCGTACAGTGTACTAATTGCCAAAGATACGGACATAACCATAACTACTGCGAGCGGCAAGCACGCTGTGTGAAATGTGGGAAAAATCATCATACATCTACGTGTGAAAAACCATCTAATACAGATGCAACCTGTGCCTTATGTGATGGAAAACACCCTGCAAATTATAAAGGTTGCACAATATACAAACGGATTCAAAAAAGAAAATATCCCACTTTACGTACTAAACAAATTACTCAACGACCTACAAATAATAATGTCAACATCCGTCCAGCACAATATGTAAACAATAACAATACATACGCAAGTGTTGCAAAAATGTCTAATCAGCAACCTACTAATATTAATGCAAATACTGCAAAAAATTCACAGGTCGAGACGCCAGCTAATGAAATCGTTACCCCGGAAAAAAACACACAAGGTAATTCTAATAAAAATCTAGAACAAATGTTATGTAAACTAATGGAACGTATGGACACAATGTTAAATATTTTAACAACATTAATTTCAAAAATAAAATGAATACTCAGATAAAAATTTTATTATGGAATGCCAACGGCTTGGCTCAACATAGTCAAGAATTAAAATCATTTATTATTAACCACCAACTAGATATAATACTTATATCAGAAACTCATTTTACGAATAAAAACTACCTTAAAATACCAAATTATTTAATATATTCAACAAATCATCCTGACGGAACGGCTCATGGTGGAACTGCAATTATTGTAAAAAATTCAATTAAACATTATGAACTTGTAAACTACCAGAAAGAATATTTGCAAGCCACAAATATAAAAATTGAAACGCTATCGGAATATTTTGTAGTGTCAGCAATTTATATGCCACCGAAACATATAATTTAAAACGAAGAATGTACTACCTTTTTTAATACATTGGGAAATAAATTCATTGCTGGTGGAGATTACAATGCTAAACACCAAATTTGGCGATCGAGATTCATTACACCAAGAGGAAGAGAATTACTCAAAACTATCCAGAATAAACATTACATAACCCTTTCAACTGGAGAACCAACCTACTGGCCAACTGACCCAAATAAAATATCTGATCTACTTGACTTTTTCATAGTCAGTGGAAAATCAGAAATATATTTTAAAGTAGAATCCTGCGTAGATTTATCATCAGACCACTCACCCGTAATTCTAATATTCAGTACACAAATACCAAAAGTAGATAAACCCGCCTCTCTCTGTAATAAAAAAAAAACGAATTGGCACAAATTCAGGAACATACTAGAAAGTAAAATCTCGTTAAATGTCAGCTTAAAATCTCAAGAAGACTTAAGGCCTTATCACACGTATGCACATAACTGCAACTTGTCGCATATAATCTGCAACCCCAAGCATTTTGGGCAACTTTTGACGTGTGATAGTGCGACTACTTTCATGCAACTAGTTTTACATTTTGTTTGAAAACCAGTTGCAGATACCTGCGACTTGTAAAATGCGCATGTGTACTGAAATTGTTTGGGGAAAAATACCCTAGACAGTTTGACATTTGTTTGGAAAACGTGGTTAGCAGTGCAAGTATTAAAATGGCAGTAAAAATGGAAAATTAAGAATTTTATAACATCATGATTTTAATGAGCAATGAAGAAGTGTTATGGCAGCCGAGGAATTCCTACTACAACTTGAAGAAAAAAATACATCAAGCAAATGACAAATAAAATAATTTACAATATTATTTCGATAAAATACTAATATAATCCATTTAACAATCTATAATTGCAAAGCAAATAGAACCATTAGTACCAACTTTAAAATTAAAAAATTACTGTATTTCATGCAATTTTGCGTACGTCTGATATCACAGGTTGCGTGTCACAAAAACTTCTGTCAAATCAGTTGCAGATATGTGCATACGTCTGATACCCGCTTTAGATAATGCTGTAGAACATTTAACAATATCAATTCAGGAATCAACTTGGCAATCGACCGCAATACAAAAATCTTGTAGTACTGTAACAAACATACTAGCGTACATCAAACATTTAATAGCCCATAAACGGAAAATTAGAAGAATCTGGCAGACAACTCGAGACCCCCAAGTAAGAAGTAAAGTAAATAAAGCCACCAAAGACTTGAAAAAAATATTGCAACAAGAAAAAAATGAAACAATTCAAAACTATCTTGAGAATTTATCAGCGACAGAAGCAAGTGACTACTCATTATGGAAAGCAACGAAAAAAATCAAACAGCCCCAACAACACATTCCACCTATTAGGAAAGAAGGCGGACTATGGGCAAGGACTGACTCTGACAAAGCTCTAGCCTTTGCAAATCACCTAACAAAAGTATTCCAACCTTTTCCACTCTCGATACCACCAGAAGATGAACAATTCATATACAACACGTTAGAACATCCCTTTCAGTTGGATTATCCTATACAACATTTTAAACCGAAGGATGTTCTCGAGATAATATGCAAACATATAAATCCAAAAAAAACTCCCGGATACGATTTAATTTGAAGACAACTCCCATTTAAAGCAATCATTCTTATAACTTATATATTTAACACAATCTTAAGACTTGGAGTTTTTCCATCACAATGGAAAGTAGCTCAAATTATTCTTATACACAAACCAGTGGGGTTATTCTAATTCAGATAGCGGTAGCGAAGCTTCGCTATTCGACTTGAAGCCATCTATTGGTCTTGAAAGGAACATCGCATATGACGCCATAGATTAGCGGGATGTCGCTAGGCATAGCGAAAGCCACAGAGGTCCCGCTATGAGAATAACGCTTCGCTATCGTTCATTTTTGTGATTTTATGATATTGTTTTGAACATGTTTTGACAGAAGCTAATATTTAATTTTTATATTTACACGGAAGTGAGAGTATGCGATGTAATTAATTTTATAAACAGTAGTTTAATGATATGAATAGTTTGTATATCGTTTGGAAATTGATAATATCAATTATTATAGATTTCCTTCTAGTTTTTCTTCTTCAAGCATCTATTCGGCCAAATACAGCTTCGAAATTATGAGCCATAACCTAAAATAATTATGAATAAAATATATAGTATCATAAACAATTTTTATGATTAAACTACTGTTTATAAAATTAATTAAATCGTATACTCTCACTTCCGTATAATATCATAAAATCACAAAAATGGCCGATAGCAAAGCGTTATGCTTATAGCGGGACCTCTATGCCTAGCGACATTCCGCTAATCCATGACGTCATTATGCTATGTTCCTTTCAAGACCAATAGATGGCTCCAAGTCGAATAGCGAAGCTTCGCTACCGCTATCTGAATTAGAATAACCCTCCAGGGAAACCCGCTGAGGAAACATCGTCCTATCGTCCAATAAGTTTACTACCTGTACTTTTAAAAGTATTTGAAAAACTTTTCATCACAAGACTGGAACCCATACTTATGCGAAGAAAATTAATTCCTGATCATCAGTTTGGCTTCCGAAAACAACACTCAACTATTGAGCAGGTTCATAGAGTAGTCGACGTAATAAACAAAACATTTGAAAGGAAACACTACTGTTCATCAGCTTTTATAGATGTTTCGCAAGCATTCGATAAAGTGTGGCATATTGGCCTGCTATATAAATTAAAAAGTAACATCCCTTATACCTTCTATCAAATCCTAGAATCCTATGTAACAAACAGATATTTTACAGTAAAATACAAAGAAGAATGTAGTCCATTATACCCAATCAAATCAGGAGTACCCCACGGTAGTGTTCTTGGACCTATTCTCTACCTCATTTACACAGCTGATATTCCAACAACTCCAAATTCTACAGTTGCCCTATTTGCTGATGACACAGCAATCCTCGCTTGTCATAAAAATTCAGCAGAGGCCTCATATTTTCTTCAAATACAGCTTAAAAAAATCTAAAAGTGGCTAAAAATCTGGAGAATAAAAGCCAACGAAACCAAATCAGTCCATGTAACCTTTACCTTGAATAAAAGTACGTGTCCTGCGGAAACACTCAACAACCAACCGCTACCGCAAACTGAAGAAACAAGATATCTAGGAATACATCTTGATAGAAGACTAACATGGCGTAAACACATCTTCTCAAAAAGAAAACAACTGGGACTAAAACTCAGGCAGCACTATTGGCTATTAGGTAGAACTTCCAAACTGTCACTGGAAAACAAACCACTGATATATAAAAGCATCTTTAAACCAGTCTGGACGTATGGAATACAACTCTGGGGAACAGCAAGCAACTCCAATATTTAAATACTTCAACGCTTTCAATCTAAGTGCCTCCGAACAATTACAAATGCTCCTTGATATGTGCCAAATGTAAACATCCATAGAGACCTCAACATGTGTACAGTGAAAGAAACAATCGAACAATTTAGTACCAAATATCTTAAAAGACTTAAAGCCCACCCAAACACAACTGCTGTGAAATTGTTAGACAGCAGTGAGGACATACGATGATTAAAACGTTTTAAACCATTAGATCTAGTAGATAGATTTAACTAACAATATATAGTTAATATTTCGAGTTTTTGTCAGTGGACAAATGCTTCTCATGTAATTCATTTGCTGTTATATTTTTACTTATTATCTTATATTTAGATAGATTGTAAAATTCATAGAAGATACAAAAAAAAAATATTTTAGCTAAAAGACAAGAAAATTGCTATTTCAAGTGTGGTAGGTATTCTAAAATCCAGCCCAACTAGCTTACAATATACAACGTATTCATCAAGAATAGGTAAAATCTGACAATATTTTTGTAAAAAATAATATAAATATTTGCTTCCGCGTCCGAATTTTATAATTCTTTATCATATTTTAGCTAAAATAAAACATTGCAACAAGAAAATTGCCATTTCAAGTGTGGTAGGTAATCTAGAATCCAGTCCATGTAGTTTACAATATACAACGTATTTATTAAAATGACACCCGAAAATTGAATGTTTATTATCTGATTGGTACCATGTTTTGATCACTTTTGCATGTCCAATGCTAAAATTATCCACAGTATAGCTCCTAAAGCATGAATATGAATGTTTTAACAAAAATATCCATTTCAAGAACAGATAAAATCTGACTTTATTTTTGTAAAAAATTATATAAATATTAGCTTCCGCGCCCGAATTTTATAAATCTTTATCATATTTTAGTTAAAAGAAAACATTGCAACAAGAAAGTTGCTATTTCAAGTGTGGTAGGTATTCTAGAATCCAGCCCATGTAGCTTACAATCTACAACGTGTTCATTAAAATAACACCCGAAAATTGAATGATTATTATCTGATTGGTACCACGTTTTGGTCACTTTTGCATGTGCAATGCTAAAACCAGCCATAATATAGGGCCTAAAGCATGAATATAAATGCTTTAACAAAAATATCAATTTCAAGAATATGTAAAATCTGACTTTATTTTTGTAAAAAATCATATAAATATTTGCTTCCGCGCCCGAATTTTATAATTCTTCATCATATTTTAGCTAAAAGAAAACATTGCAACAAGCAAATTGCTATTTCAAGTGTGGTAGGTACTCTAGAATCCAGCCCATGTAACTTACAATATACAACGTATTCATTAAAATGACACCCGAAAATTAAATATTTATTATCTGATTGGTACCACGTTTCGGTCTCTTTTGCATGTCCAATGCTTAAAACCATCCATAGTATAGATCCTAAAGCATGAATATGAATGTTTTAACAAAAATATCCGTTTCAAGAATAGGTAAAATCTGACTTTATTTTTGTAAAAAGCGTATAAATATTTGCTTCCGCGCCCGAATTTTATAATTCTTCATCATATTTTAGCTAAAAGAAAACATTGCAACAAGAAAAATGCTACTGCAAGTGTGGTAGGTATTCTAAAATCCAGCCCATGTACCTTACAATATACAACGTATTCATTAAAATGACACACAAAAATTATATGTTTATTATCTGATTGGTACCACGTTTCGGTCACTTTTGCATGTCCAATGCTTAAAATCATTCATAGTATAGATCCTATGCATGTTTTAACAAAAATATCCATTTCAAGAATAGGTAAAATCTGACTTTATTATTGTAAAAAATCATATAAATATTTGCTTCCGCGCCCGGATTTTATAATTTTTCTTTATAGTTTAGCTAAAAGAAAACATTGCAACAGGAAAATTGCTATTTCAAGTGTGGTAGGTATTTTAAAATCCAGCCCATGTACCTTACAATATACAACGTATTTATCAAGTAAGTGTAAAATTTGACATTATTTTTGTAAAAAATCATATAAATATTTGCTTCCGTGCCCGAATATTATAATTTTTAATCATATTTTAGCTAAAAGAAAACATTGCAACAAAAAATTGCTATTTTAAGTGTGGTAGGTATTCTAGAATCCAGCCCATGTAGCTTACAATATACAACGTATTCATTAAAATGACACCCGAAAATTGAATGATATGATAAAATTTAACTAAACGCATCCGAGGCAGACATTGGTTAACAGTCCAAATCACCGTGCACTGTAAGGGTAATTGGACATAATTATCGTCGATTTACCTTTGTTAGTGGACCAACCCCAAAACAATAGCAAAAGTATAAATAAAAATGTACGAATCATATGTTAAATTGAATTATAAACAACTTTTGTAAAATAAATTTTTTGGTTTATAAGCACCATTTAGCCGCAAACTATAATTGGATGAAAATTTTCTAACGAAATTCTCGGTAGCGCGGCTAGCCGAACCCATCTGAAAATTCCTCAAGCATCTAAGCCACAAAATTTCGCATTTAAAAATACGTAGTTGTTGTGTATATTATCTGATTGGTACCACGTTTTGGTCACTTTTGCATGTCCAATGCTAAAACCATCCATAGTATAGATCCTAAAGCATGAATATGAATGTTTTAACCATCCATTTCAAGAATAGATAAAATCTGACTTCATTTTTGTAAAACATCATATAAATATTTGCTTCCGCGACCGAATTTTTAATTCTTCTTCATATTTTAGCTAAAAGAAAACATTGCAACAAGAAAATTGCTATTTCAAGTGTGGTACGTATTCTAGAATCCAGCCCAATGAGCTTACAATATATAACGTATTCATTAAAATAATACCCGAAAATTTAATGATATCATAAAATTTAAATAAACGCGTCCGAGGCAGACATTGGTTAACAGTCCAAATAACCGTGCCCTGTAAGGGTAAAAGGGTAAGAGGCAATAATGCTTTATTGGACATAATCATCGTCGATTTACCTTCGTTAGTGAGACCGACCCGTAAAAAATAGCAAATTTATAAATAAAAATGTACGAATCATATGTAAAATTGAATTATAAACAACTTTTGTAGTATAAATTTTATGGTTTATAAGCACCATTTAGCAGCAAATTATAATTGGAAGAGAATTTTGCAACGAAATTCTCAGTAGCGTGGCTACCCGAACCCATCTGAAAATTTCTCAAGCACCTAAGCCACAAAATTGCGCATTAAAAAATACGTAGCTCTTGTATTTATTATCAGATTGGTACCACGTTTTGGTCACTTTTGCATGTCCAATGCTAAAACCATTCATAGTATAGATCCTAAAGCATGAATATGAATGTTTTAACAAAGATATCCATTCCAAGAATAGGTAAAATCTGACTTTATTTTTGTAAAAAATTATATAAATATTTGCTTCCGTGCCCGAATTTTATAATTCTTTATCATATTTTAGCTAAAAGAAAACATTGCAACAAGAAAATTGCTATTTCAAGTGTGGTAGGTTTTCTAGAATCCAGCCCATGTAGCTAACAATATACACCATATTCATTAAAATGACACCCGAAAATTGAATATGATAAAATTTAACTAAACGCGTCCAAGGCAGACATTGGTTAACAGTCCAAATCACCGTGCACTGGAAGGGTAATCGGACATTATGATCGTCGATTTACCTTTGTTAGTGATACCGACCCGAAAAAAATAACAAATTTATAAATAACAATGTACGAATCATATGTAAAAGTGAATTATAAACAACTTTTGTAGTATAAATTTTATGGTTTATAAGCAGCATTTAGAAGCAAATTACAATTGGATGAAAATTTTCCAACGAAATTCTCGGTAGCGCAGCTAACCGAACCCATCTGATAATTCCTCAAGCACCTAAGCCACAAAATTGCGCATTAAAAAATACGTAGCTCTTGTGTTTATTATCTGATTGGTACCACGTTTTGGTCACTTTTGCAAGTCCAATGCTAAAACAATTCATAGAATAGATCCTAAAGCATGAAAATGAATGTTTTAACAAAAATATCCATATCAAAAATAGGTAAAATCTAACTATATTTTTTGTAAAAAATTCATATAAATATTTGCTTCCGCGCCCGAATTTTATAATTCTTCATCATATTTTAGCGAAATGAAAACATTGCAACAAGAAAATTGCTATTTCAAGTGTCGTAGGTAATCTAGAATCCAGCCCATGTAGCTTACAATATACAACGTTTTCATTAAAATGACGCACGAAAATTTATTGTTTATTATCTAATTGGTACCACGTTTAGGTCACTTTGGCATATCCAATGCTAAAATTATCCATAGTATAGATCCTAAAGCATGAATATGAATGTTTTCACAAAAATATCCAATTCAAGAATAGGTAAAATCTGACTTTATTTTTATAAAAAATCATATGACTATTTGCTTCCGCATCCTAATTTTATAATTCTTTATCACATTGTAGCTAAAAGAAAACAATGCAACAAGAAAATTGCTATTTCAAGTGTGGTACGTATTCTAGAATCCAGCCCACGTAGCTTACAATAAACAACGTATTCATTAGAATGACACCCGAAAATTTAATGTTTATTATATCTGATTGGTACCACGTTTAGTTACTTTCGCATGTCCATTGCTAAAATTATCCATAGTCCAGATTCTAAAACATGAACATGAATGTTTTAACAAAAATATCCATTTCAAGAATAGGTAAAATCTGACTATATTTCTGTAAAAAATCATATAAATAATTGCTTCTGTTCCCGAATTATATAATTCTTCATCATAATTTAGCTAAAAGAAAACATTGCAACAAGAAAATTGCTATTTCACGTGTGGTAGGTATTCCAGAATCCAGCCCATGTAGCTTACAATATACATCGTATTCATCAAGAATAGGTAAAATCTGACTTTATTTTTGTAAAAAATCATATAAATATTTGTTTCCGTGCCCAAATTTAATAATTCTTCATCATATTTTAGCTAAAAGAAAACACTGCAACAAGAGAAATTCTATTTCAAGTGTGGTAGGTATTCTAGAATCCAGCCCACGTAGCTTACAATAAACATTGTATTCATTAAAATGACACCCGAAAATTTAATGTTTATTATCTGATTGGTACCACGTTTAGTTACTTTCGCATGTCCATTTCTAAAATTATCCATAGTACAGATCCTAAAACATGAATATGAATGTTTTAACAAAAATATCCTTTTCAAGAATAGGTAAAATATGACTATATTTTTGTAAAAAATCATATAAATATTTGCTTCTGTTCCCGAATTTTATAATTCTTCATCATAATTTAGCTAAAAGAAAACACTGCAACAAGAAAATTGCTATTTCACGTGTGGTAGGTATTCTAGAATCCAGCCCATGTAGCTTACAATATACATCGTATTCATCAAGAATAGGTAAAATCTGACTTTATTTTTGTAAAAAATCATATAAATATTTGTTTCCGTGCCCAAATTTAATAATTCTTCATCATATTTTAGCTAAAAGAAAACACTGCAACAAGAAAATTGCTATTTCAAGTGTGGTAGGTATTCTAGAATCAAACCCATGTAGCTTACAATATACAACGTATTCATCAAGAATAGGTAAAATCTCACTTTATTTTTGTATAAAATCTTATAAATATTTGTTTCCGTGCCCAAATTTAATAATTCTTCATCATGTTTTAGCTAAAAAAAAAACATTGCAACAAGAAAATTGCTATTTCAAGTGTGGTTGGTATTCTAGATTCCAGCCCATGTAGCTTACAATATACAACGTATCCATTAAAATGACACCCGAAAATTGAATGACATGATAAAAATTAACTAAACGCGTCCGAGGCAGACATTGGTTAACAGTCTAAATCACCGTGCACTGGAAGGGTAATCGGACATAATCATCGTTGATTTACCTTCGTTAGTGAGACCGACCCCAAAAAATAGCAAAATTATAAATGAAAATGTACGAATCTTATGTAAAAGCGTGGCTAGCCGAACTCATCTGAAAATTCCTCAAGCATCTAAGCCACAAAATATCGCATTTAAAAATACGTAGCTCTTGTGTTTATTATCTGATTGGTACCACGTTTTGGTCACTTATGTATGTCCAAACTAAAACCATCCATAGTATAGATCCTAAAGCATGAATATGAATGTTTAAAGAGAAATATCCATTTCAAGAATAGGTAAAATCTGACTTTATTTTTGTAAAAAATCATATATATATATTTGCTTCCGCGCTCGAATTTTATAACTCTTCATCATATTTTAGCTAAAATAAAACATTTCAACAAGAAAATTGCTATTTCAATTGTGGTAGGTTTTTTAGAATCCAGCCCATGTATCTTACAATATACAACGTATTCATTAAAATGACACCCGAAAATTGAACGATATGATAAAATTTAACTAAACGCGTCCGAGGCAGAAATTGGTTACCAGTCCAAATCACAGTGCACTGTAAGGGTAAGAGGCAATAATACTTTATTGGACATAATCATCGTCGATTTACCTTTGTTAGTGTGACCGACCCCAAAAAAATAGCAAATTTATAAATAAAAATGTACGAATCATATGTAAACTTGAATTATAAACAATTTTTGTAGTATAAATGTTATGGTTTATAAGCACCATTTAGCCTCAAATTATAATTGGATGAAAATTTTCCAACGAAATTCTCGGTAGCGCAGCTACCCGAACACATCTGAAAATTCCTTAAGCACCAAATTTGCGCATTTAAAAATACGTAGCACTTGTGTTTATTATCTGATTGGTACCACGTTTTGGTCGCTTTTGCATCTTCAATGATAAAACCATCCATAGTATAGATCCTGAAGCATAATTATGAATGTTTTAACAAAAATATCCATTTTAAGAATAGGTAAAATCTGACTTTAGTTTTGTAAAAAATCATGTAAATATTTGCTTTCTCGAATTTTATAAATCTTTATGATATTTTTGCTAAAAGAAAACATTGCAACAAGAAAATTGCTATTTCATGTGTGGAAGGTATTCTTGAATTCAGCCCATGTAGCTTACAATATACAACGTATTCATTAAAATGACACCCGAAAATTGAATGACATGATAAAATTTAACTAAACGCGTCCAAGGCAGACATTGGTTAACAGTCCAAATCACCGTGCACTGGAAGGGTATTCGGACATAATCATCGTCGATTTATCTTCGTTAGTGAAGCCGACCTCAAAAAAATAGCAAAATTATAAATAAAAATGTATCATATGCACAATTGAATTATAAACAACTTTTGTAAAGTATAAAATTTATGGTTTATAATCACTATTTAGCCGCTAATTATAATTGGATGAAAATTTTCCAACGAAATTCTCGGTAGCGCGGCTAGCCGAACCTATCAGAAAATTCCTCAAGCACCTGAGCCAAAAACTTTCATATTTAAAAATACGTAGCTCTTGTGTTTATTATCTGATTGGTACCACGTTTTGGTCACTTTTGCATGTCCAATGCTAAAACTATCCATAGTATAGATCCTACTGCATGAATATGAATGTTAACAAAAAATATACATTTCAAGAATAGGTAAAATCTGACTTTATTATTGTAAAAAATCGTATAAATATTTGCTTCCGCGACCGAATTTTATAATTCTTCATCATATTTTAGCTAAAAGAAAACATTGCAACAAAAAATTGCTATTTCAAGTGTAGTAGGTATTCTAGAATCCAGGACATATAGCTTACAATATACAATGTATTCATTAAAATGACACCCGAAAATTTAATAATATGATAAAATTTAACTAAACGCGTCCGTGGCAGACTATGGTTAACAGTTCAAATCACCGTGCACTGTAAGGGTAATTGGACATAATCATCGTCGATTTACCTTCGTTAGTGAGACCGACTCCAAAAAAATAGCAAAATTATAAATGAAAATGTACGAATCATATGTAAAATTGAATTATAAACAATTTTTGTAGTATAAATTTTATGGTTTATAAGCACCATTTAGCCGCAAATTATAATTGGATGAAAATTTTCCAACGAAATTCTCAGTAGAGCGGATAGCCGAACCCATCTGAAAATTCCTCAAGCATCTAAGCCACAAAATTTCGCATTTAAAAATACGTAGCTCTTGTATTTATTATCTGATTGGTACCACGTTTTGGTTACTTTTGCATGTCCAATGCTAAAACCATCCATAGTATAGATCCTAAAGCATGAATATGAATGTTTTAACAAAAATATCCATTTCAATAATAGGTCACAAAGAAAAGATGTCAATGAATTGATTCAAACAACCCAAATATCTACAGAAAACTGGATTAATTATTTAACAAACTTATATAAGGCAGAAGATACAGAGGAAATAATGAACACTCCGTAAATAGTTGTTAATGAGAACATCGAGATAGAAGAAACCGACATACAACTAGCTTTACAAAAGTTAAAGAATAGGAAAAGTCCTGGACAAGACGGAATCCCAAACGAACTACTTAAATATGGAGGTGAAAGCCTAGTACAACAATTAACAAAATTAATAAGAAAAACTTTCTTTCACCATAAAATTCCAAACGAATGGCGAACTAGCACTACAATTCTCATGTTTAAGAAAGGAGATAAAAAAATAACCTCGAATTACAGAGGAATTAATTTGCTAAGCACCACATTAAAGCTCACAACAAAAATCATAACGAACAAAATTAATAACCTCATTTCCCTGGAAGACGAACAACAAGGATTCAGATCAGGGAGATCTTGTACAGATGCCGTCTTTGTCTTAAGACAAATAACAGAGAAATCAATTGAATACCATAAACCTGCATATATTTGTTTTATTGATCTAGTTAAAGCATTCGACCGTGTTCATTTAAAAGATATCATACATCTCCTTTACAACCTTCAGATCCCATATAATCTTATCAAGACTATAGAAAATACCGGCAGGTGATGGCATCCGACAAGGAGATTCATTGAGCCCGCTGCTCTTTAATATCATTATGGACGAAATAATAAGAAAATTGCATACAATGAAAGGATACAAAATGGGAGACAACGAAATAAACATATTATGCTATGCCGACGACGCAGCATTAGTTGCAGAAAATGAAGATGATCTACAACGACTTTTACATCAATTCAACAACACAGCTAAAATATTTAATATGACCATATCCGCTTCTAAGACAAAATGTATGACAACATCTCGAACTCCTCTGAGATGTAAGCTTGAAGTGGACGGAGAAATTATTAAACAAGAAATGAAATTTAAATATTTAGGCATAGAAATATCGGGATATGGTGATGTTGAAAGTGAAGTGAGAGAGCAAACAACAAAAGCGGCGAAAATAGCAGGGTGCCTAAACGACACAATATGGCGAAACAAAAATATAAGAATTGAAGTCAAATCAAGAATCTATAAAACAGCCATAAGACCGATTATGACATATACAGCAGAAACCAGACCGGATACAGCAAAAACAAAAAGATTACTAGAAACAACAGAAATGAAGGAACTTCGCAGAATAACTGGGAAGACACTATTAGATAGAGAAAGAAATGATAACATAAGACACATGTGTAACGTAGAAGATATTAACAACTGGGTTCTAAATAGGAAGAAGGAATGGAACGAACATATTAACAGAATGGAAGAAAGAAGAATAGTAAGAATCGCTCATGATAAATCGCCAGTAGGACGTAGGAATGTAGGTCGCCCCCGGAAGAGATGGAGCGACAACTTAAACACGGAAGCAGGCGAATGAAGAATAAACAGGCGATTACGCCTATAATAAAGAAGGAAGAAGAAGAAGAAGAATAATAGGTAAAATATGACTTTATTTTTGTAAAAAATCATATAAATATTTGCTTTTGCGCCCGAATTTTATAATTCTTCATCATATTTTAGCTAAAAGAAAACATTGCAACAAGAAAATTGCTATTTCAAGTGTGGTAGGTATTCTAGAATCCAGCCCATATAACTTACAATATACAACGTATTCATCAAGAATAGGTAAAATCAGACTTTATTTTTGTAAAAAATCATATAAATATTTGTTTCCGCGCACGAATTTTGTAATTCTTTATCATATTTTAACTAAAAAAAAAACGTTGAAACAAGAAAATTCCTATTTCAAGTGTGGTAGGTTTTCAAGAATCCAGCCCATGTAGTTTACAATATACAACGTATTAATTAAAATGACACCCGAAAATTAAATGTTTATTATCTGATTGGTACCACGTTTTGGTCACTTTAGCATGTCCAATGCTAAAATTATCAATAGTATAGATCCTAAAGCATTAATATGAATGTTTAAATAAAAATATCCATTTTAAGGATGAGTAAAATCTGACTTTATTTTTGTAATAAATCATTTAAACATTTGCTTCTGCGTCCGAATATTATAATTTATCATCATATTGTAGCTAAAAGATAACATTGCAACAAGATAATTGCTATTTCAAGTGTGGTAGGTATACTAGAGTTCAGCCCATGTAGCTTACCATATACAACGTATTTATCAATAAAAGGTAAAATCTGACTTCATTTTTGTAAAAAATAATATAAATAGTTGCTTCCGCGCCCGAATTTAATAATTTTTCGTCATATATTAGATAAAAGAAAACATTGCAACAAGAAAATTGGTATTTCAATGTGGTAGGTATTCTAGATTCCAGCCCATGTAGCTTACAATATACAAAGTATTCATTAAAATGACACCCGAAAATTAAAAGTTTATTATCTGATTGGTACCACGTTGTGGTCACTTTTGCATGTCCATTGCTTAAAACCATCCATAGTATAGATCCTAAAGCATGAATATAAATGTTTTAACAAAAATATCCATTTTAAGAATAGGTAAAATCTGACTTTATTTTTGTAAAAATCAAATAAATATTTGCTTCCGCGCCCGAATTTTATAATTCTTTATCATATTTTAGCTAAAAGAAAATATTGCAACAAGAAAATTGCTATTTCAAGTGTGGTAGGTATTCGAGAATCCAGCTCATGTAACTTACAATATACAACGTATTCATCAAGAATAGGTAAAATGTGACTTTATTTTTGTAAAATATAATGTAAATATTTGCTCCCGCGCCCGAATTTTATAATTCTTCATCATATTTTAGCTTAAAGAAAATATTGCAACAAGAAAATTGCTATTTAAAGTGTGGTAGTTATTCTAGTATCCAGCCCATGTAACTTACAATATAGAACGTATTCATGAAGAATAGGTAAAATCTGACTTTATTTTTGTAAAAAATTATATAAATATTTTATAATTCTTCATCATATTTTAGCTAAAACAAAACATTGCAACAAGAAAATTGCTATTTCATGTGTGCTAGATATTCTAAAATCCAGCCCATGTAGTTTACAATATTCAATGTATTTATTAAAATTACACCCGAAAATTGAATGTTTATTATCTGATTGGTACCACGTTTTGGTCACTTTTGTATGTCCAATGCTAAAATTATCCATAGTATAGATCCTAAAGCATGAATATGAATATTTTAACAAAAATATCCATTTCAAGAATAGGTAAAATCTGACTTTATTTTTGTAAAAAATCATATAAATATTTGCTTCCCCGCCCGAATTTTATAATTCTTTATCATATTTTATCTAAAAGAAAACATTGCAACTAGAAAATTGCTATTTCAAGTGTGGTAGGTATTTTAGAATCCAGCCCATGTAGCTTACAATATACAACGTATTCATCCAGAATAGGTAAAATCTGACTTTATATTTGTAAAAAATCATATAAATATTTGCTTTCGCGCCTGAATTTTATATTTCTTCATCATATTTTAGCTAAAAGAAAACATTGCAACAAGAAAGTTGCTATTTCAAGTGTGGTAGGTATTCTAGAATCCAGCCCATGTAGCTTACAATATACAACGTATTCATCAAAATAGCTAAAATCTGACTTTATTTTTGTAAAAAATCATATAAATATTTGCTTCCGCTCCCGAATTTTATAATTCTTCATTATATTTTAGCTAAAAGAAAACATTGCAACAAGATAATTGCTATTTCAAGTGTCGTAGGTAATCTAGAATCCAGCCCATGTAGCTTACAATATACAACGTTTTTATTAAAATGACGCACGAAAATTTATTGTTTATTATCTAATTGGTACCACGTTTAGGTCACTTTGGCATATCCAATGCTAAAATTATCCATAGTATAGATCCTAAAGCATGAATATGAATGTTTTCACAAAAATATCCAATTCAAGAATAGGTAAAATCTGACTTTATTTTTATAAAAAATCATATGACTATTTGCTTCCGCATCCTAATTTTATAATTCTTTATCACATTGTAGCTAAAAGAAAACAATGCAACAAGAAAATTGCTATTTCAAGTGTGGTACGTATTCTAGAATCCAGCCCACGTAGCTTACAATAAACAACGTATTCATTAGAATGACACCCGAAAATTTAATGTTTATTATCTGATTGGTACCACGTTTAGTTACTTTCGCATGTCCATTGCTAAAATTATCCATAGTCCAGATTCTAAAACATGAACATGAATGTTTTAACAAAAATATCCATTTCAAGAATAGGTAAAATCTGACTATATTTTTGTAAAAAATCATATAAATAATTGCTTCTGTTCCCGAATTATATAATTCTTCATCATAATTTAGCTAAAAGAAAACATTGCAACAAGAAAATTGCTATTTCACGTGTGGTAGGTATTCCAGAATCCAGCCCATGTAGCTTACAATATACATCGTATTCATCAAGAATAGGTAAAATCTGACTTTATTTTTGTAAGAAATCATATAAATATTTGTTTCCGTGCCCAACTTTAATAATTCTTCATCATATTTTAGCTAAAAGAAAACACTGCAACAAGAGAAATTCTATTTCAAGTGTGGTAGGTATTCTAGAATCCAGCCCACGTAGCTTACAATAAACATTGTATTCATTAGAATGACACCCGAAAATTTAATGTTTATTATCTGATTGGTACCATGTTTAGTTACTTTCGCATGTCCATTTCTAAAATTATCCATAGTACAGATCCTAAAACATGAATATGAATGTTTTAACAAAAATATCCTTTTCAAGAATAGGTAAAATATGACTATATTTTTGTAAAAAATCATATAAATATTTGCTTCTGTTCCCGAATTTTATAATTCTTCATCATAATTTAGCTAAAAGAAAACACTGCAACAAGAAAATTGCTATTTCACGTGTGGTAGGTATTCTAGAATCCAGCCCATGTAGCTTACAATATACATCGTATTCATCAAGAATAGGTAAAATCTGACTTTATTTTTGTAAAAAATCATATAAATATTTGTTTCCGTGCCCAAATTTAATAATTCTTCATCATATTTTAGCTAAAAGAAAACACTGCAACAAGAAAATTGCTATTTCAAGTGTGGTAGGTATTCTAGAATCCAACCCATGTAGCTTACAATATACAACGTATTCATCAAGAATAGGTAAAATCTCACTTTATTTTTGTATAAAATCTTATAAATATTTGTTTCCGTGCCCAAATTTAATAATTCTTCATCATGTTTTAGCTAAAAAAAAAACATTGCAACAAGAAAATTGCTATTTCAAGTGTGGTTGGTATTCTAGATTCCAGCCCATGTAGCTTACAATATACAACGTATCCATTAAAATGACACCCGAAAATTGAATGACATGATAAAAATTAACTAAACGCGTCCGAGGCAGACATTGGTTAACAGTCTAAATCACCGTGCACTGGAAGGGTAATCGGACATAATCATCGTTGATTTACCTTCGTTAGTGAGACCGACCCCAAAAAATAGCAAAATTATAAATGAAAATGTACGAATCTTATGTAAAATTTAATTTTAAACAACTTTTGCAGTACAAATTTTCTGGTTTATAAGCACCATTTAGCCGCAAATTATAATTGGATGAAAATTAACCAACGAAATTCTCAGTAGCGTGGCTAGCCGAACCCATCTGAAAATTCCTCAAGCACCTGAGCCAAAAACTTTCATATTTAAAAATACGTAGCTCTTGTGTTTATTATCTGATTAGTACCACGTTTTGGTCACTTTTGCATGTCCAATGCTAAAACTATCCATAGTATAGATCCTACTGCATGAATATGAATGTTAACAAAAAATATACATTTCAAGAATAGGTAAAATCTGACTTTATTATTGTAAAAAATCATATAAATATTTGGTTCCGCGACCGAATTTTATAATTCTTCATCATATTTTAGCTAAAAGAAAACATTGCAACAAAAAATTGCTATTTCAAGTGTAGTAGGTATTTTAGAATCCAGGACATGTAGCTTACAATATACAATGTATTCATTAAAATGACACCCGAAAATTTAATAATATGATAAAATTTAACTCAACGCGTCGGTGGCAGACTATGGTTAACAGTTCAAATCACCGTGCACTGTAAGGATAATTGGACATAATCATCGTCGATTTACCTTCGTCAGTGAGACCGACCCCAAAAAAATAGCAAAATTTTAAATAAAAATGTACGAATCATATGTAAAATTGAATTATAAACAATTTTTGTAGTATAAATTTTATGGTTTATAAGCACCATTTAGCCGCAAATTATAATTGGATGAAAATTTTCCAACGAAATTCTCAGTAGCGGATAGCCGAACCCATCTGAAAATTCCTCAAGCATCTAAGTCACAAAATTTTGCATTTAAAAAAACGTAGCTCTTGTGTTTATTATCTGATTGGTACCACGTTTTGGTTACTTTTGCATGTCCAATGCTAAAACCATCCATAGTATAGATCCTAAAGCATGAATATGAATGTTTTAACAAAAATATCCATTTCAATAATAGGTCACAAAGAAAAGATGTCAATGAATTGATTCAAACAACCCTAATATCTACAGAAAACTGGATTAATTATTTAACAAACTTATATAAGGCAGAAGATACAGAGGAAATAATGAACACTCCGGAAATAGTTGTTAATGAGAACATCGAGATAGAAGAAACCGACATACAACTAGCTTTACAAAAGTTAAAGAATAGGAAAAGTCCTGGACAAGACGGAATCCCAAACGAACTACTTAAATATGGAGGTGAAAGCCTAGTACAACAATTAACAAAATTAATAACAAAAATTTTCTTTCACCATAAAATTCCAAACGAATGGCGAACTAGCACTACAATTCTCATGTTTAAGAAAGGAGATAAAAAAATAACCTCGAATTACAGAGGAATTAATTTGCTAAGCACCACATTAAAGCTCACAACAAAAATCATAACGAACAAAATTAATAACCTTATTTCCCTGGAAGACGAGCAACAAGGATTCAGATCAGGGAGATCTTGTACAGATGCCGTCTTTGTCTTAAGACAAATAACAGAGAAATCAATTGAATACAATAAACCTGCATATATTTGTTTTATTGATCTAGTTAAAGCATTCGACCGTGTTCATTTAAAAGATATCATACATCTCCTTTACAACCTTCAGATCCCATATAATCTTATCAAGACTATAGAAAATACCGGCAGGTGATGGCATCCGACAAGGAGATTCATTGAGCCCGCTGCTCTTTAATATCATTATGGACGAAATAATAAGAAAAGTGCATACAATGAAAGGATACAAAGTGGGAGACAACGAAATAAACATATTATGCTATGCCGACGACGCAGCATTAGTTGCAGAAAATGAAGATGATCTACAACGACTTTTACATCAATTCAACAACACAGCTAAAATATTTAATATGACCATATCCGCTTCTAAGACGAACTCCTCTGAGATGTAAGCTTGAAGTGGACGGAGAAATTATTAAACAAGAAATGAAATTTAAATATTTAGGCATAGAAATATCGGGATATGGTGATGTTGAAAGTGAAGTGAGAGAGCAAACAACAAAAGCGGCGAAAATAGCAGGGTGCCTAAACGACACAATATGGCGAAACAAAAATATAAGAATTGAAGTCAAATCAAGAATCTATAAAACAGCCATAAGACCGATTATGACATATACAGCAGAAACCAGACCGGATACAGCAAAAACAAAAAGATTACTAGAAACAACAGAAATGAAGGAACTTCGCAGAATAACTGGGAAGACACTATTAGATAGAGAAAGAAATGATAACATAAGACACATGTGTAACGTAGAAGATATTAACAACTGGGTTCTAAATAGGAAGAAGGAATGGAACGAACATATTAACAGAATGGAAGAAAGAAGAATAGTAAGAATCGCTCATGATAAATCGCCAGTAGGACGTAGGAATGTAGGTCGCCCCCGGAAGAGATGGAGCGACAACTTAAACACGGAAGCAGGCGAATGAAGAATAAACAGGCGATTACGCCTATAATAAAGAAGGAAGAAGAAGAAGAAGAATAATAGGTAAAATATGACTTTATTTTTGTAAAAAATCATATAAATATTTGCTTTTGCGCCCGAATTTTATAATTCTTCATCATATTTTAGCTAAAAGAAAACATTGCAACAAGAAAATTGCTATTTCAAGTGTGGTAGGTATTCTAGAATCCAGCCCATATAACTTACAATATACAACGTATTCATCAAGAATAGGTAACATCTGACTTTATTTTTGTAAAAAATCATATAAATATTTGTTTCCGCGCACGAATTTTGTAATTCTTTATCATATTTTAACTAATAAAAAAACGTTGTAACAAGAAAATTCCTATTTCAAGTGTGGTAGGTTTTCAAGAATCCAGCCCATGTAGTTTACAATATACAACGTATTAATTAAAATGACACCCGAAAATTAAATGTTTATTATCTGATTGGTACCACGTTTTGGTCACTTTAGCATGTCCAATGCTAAAATTATCAATAGTATAGATCCTAAAGCATTAATATGAATGTTTAAATAAAAATATCCATTTTAAGAATGGGTAAAATCTGACTTTATTTTTGTAATAAATCATTTAAACATTTGCTTCTGCGGCCGAATATTATAATTCATCATCATATTGTAGCTAAAAGATAACATTGCAACAAGATAATTGCTATTTCAAGTGTGGTAGGTATACTAGAGTTCAGCCTATGTAGCTTACCATATACAACGTATTTATCAATAAAAGGTAAAATCTGACTTCATTATTGTAAAAAATTATATAAATAGTTGCTTCCGCGACCGAATTTAATAATTTTTCGTCATATATTAGTTGAAAGAAAACATTGCAACAAGAAAATTGGTATTTCAATGTGGTAGGTATTCTAGATTCCAGCCCATGTAGCTTACAATATACAACGTATTCATTAAAATGACACCCGAAAATTAAATGTTTATTATCTAATTGGTACCACGTTGTGGTCACTTTTGCATGTCCATTGCTTAAAACCATCCATAGTATAGATCCTAAAGCATGAATATAAATGTTTTAACAAAAATATCCATTTTAAGAATAGGTAAAATCTGACTTTATTTTTGTAAAAATCAAATAAATATTTGCTTCCGCGCCCGAATTTTATAATTCTTTATCTTATTTTAGCTAAAAGAAAATATTGCAACAAGAAAATTGCTATTTCAAGTGTGGTAGGTATTCGAGAATCCAGCTCATGTAACTTACAATATACAACGTATTCATCAAGAATAGGTAAAATGTGACTTTATTTTTGTAAAAAATAATGTAAATATTTGCTCCCGCGCCCGAATTTTATAATTCTTCATCATATTTTGGCTTAAAGAAAACATTGCAACAAGAAAATTGCTATTTAAAGTGTGGTAGTTATTCTAGTATCCAGCCCATGTAACTTACAATATAGAACGTATTCATGAAGAATAGGTAAAATCTGACTTTATTTTTGTAAAAAATCATATAAATATTTGCTTCCGCGCCCGAATTTTATAATTCTTCATCATATTTTAGCTACAACAAAACATTGCAACAAGAAAATTGCTATTTCATGTGTGGTAGGTATTCTAAAATCCAGCCCATTTAGTTTACAATATTCATCGTATTTATTAAAATTACACCCGAAAATTGAATGTTTATTATCTGATTGGTACCACGTTTTGGTCACTTTTGTATGTCCAATGCTAAAATTATCCATAGTATGGATCCTAAAGCATGAATATGAATGTTTTAACAAAAATATCCATTTCAAGAATAGGTAAAATCTGACTTCATTTTTGTGATAAATCATATAAATATTTCCTTCCGTGCCCAAATTTTATAATTCTTAATCATATTTTAGCTAAAAAAAAACATTGCAACAAGAAAATTGCTATTTCAAGTGTGGTAGGTATTCTAGAATCCAGCCCATGTAGCTTACAATCTACAACGTATTCATTAGAATGACACTCGAAAATTTAATGTTTATTATCCGATTGTTACCACGTTTGGTCACTTTTATATGTACAATGCTTAAAACCATCCATAGTATAGATCCTAAAGCATGAAAATGAATGTTTTAACAAAAATATCCGTTTCAAGAATAGTTAAAATCTGACATTATTTTTGTAAAAAATCATACAATGATTTGCTTCCGCGCCCGAATTTTATAATTCTTCATCATATTTTAGCTACAACAAAACATTGTAACAAGAAAATTGCTATTTCATGTGTGGTAGATATTCTAAAATCCAGCCCATGTAGTTTACAATATTCAACGTATTTATTAAAATTACACCCGAAAATTGAATGTTTATTATCTGATTGGTACCACGTTTTGGTCACTTTTGTATGTCCAATGCTAAAATTATCCATAGTATAGATCCTAAAGCATGAATATGAATGTTTTAACAAAAATATCCATTTCAAGAATAGGTAAAATCTGACTTTATTTTTGTGATAAATCATATAAATATTTGCTTCCGTGCCCAAATTTTATAATTCTTAATCATATTTTAGCTAAAAGAAAACATTGCAACAACAAAATTGCTATTTCAAGGGTGGTAGATAATCTAGAATCCAGCCCATGTAACTTACAATATACAACGTATTCATCAAGAATAGGAAAATTTGACATTATTTTTGTAAAAAATTATATAAATATTTGCTTCCGCGCCCGAATTTCATAATTCCTTATCATATTTTAGCTAAAAGAAAACATTGCAACAAGAAAATTGCTATTTCAAGTGTGGTAGGTATTCTAGAATCCAGCCCATGTAGCTTACAATAGAGAACATATTTATCAAGAAAAGGTAAAATCTGACTTTTATTGTAAAAAATCATATAAATATTTGCTTTCGCGCCCGACTTTTATAATTTTTCATCATATTTTAGCTAAAAGAAAACATTGCAACAAGAAAATTGCTATTTCAAGTGTGGTAGGTATTCTAGAATCTAGCACATGTAGCTTACAATATACAACGTATTCATTAGAATGACACCCGAAAATTAAATGTTTATTATCTGATTGGGACTACGTTTTGGTCACTTGTCTATGTCCAATGCTTAAAACCAACCATAGTATAGATCCTAAAGCATGAATATGAATATTTTAACAAAAATATCCATTTCAAGAATAGGTAAAATCTGACATTGTTTTTATAAAAAATCATACAAAGATTTGCTTCCGCGCCCGAATTTTATAATTCTTCATCATATTTTATCTAAAAGAAAACATTGCAACAAGAAAATTGCTATCTCAAGTGTGGTAGGTATTCTAGAATCCAGCCCATGTAGTTAACAATATACAACGTATTCATTAAAATGACGCACGAAAATTTATTGTTTATTATCTGATTGGTACCACGTTTAGGTCACTTTAGCATATCCAATGCTAAAATTATCCATAGTATAGATCCTAAAGCATGAATATGAATGTTTTCACAAAAATATCCATTTTAAGAATAGGTAAATTCTGACTTTATTTTTGTAAAAAATCATATAAATATCTGCTTCCGCATCCGAATTTTATAATTCTTTATCATATTGTAGCTAAAACAAAACATTGCAACAAGTAAATTGCTATTTCATGTGTGGTAGGTATTCTACAATCCAGCCCATGTAGCTTACAATATTCAACATATTTATCTAGAAAAGGTAAAATCTGACTTTATTTTTGTAAAAAATCATATAAATATTTGCTTCCGCGCCCGAATTTTATAATGTTTCATCATATTTTAGCTAAAAGAAAACATTGCAACAAGAAAATTGCTATTTCAAGTGTGGTTCGTATTCTAGAATCCAGCCCATGTAGCTTACAATATACAACGTATTCATCAAGAATAGGTAAAATCTGAGTTTATTTTTGTAAAAAATCATATAAATATTTGCTTCCTCGCCCGAATTTTATCATTTTTCATCATAATTTGGCTAAAAGAAAACATTGCAACAAGAAAATTCTATTTCAAGTGTGGTAGGTATTCTAGAATCCAGCCCATGTAGCTTACAATATACAACGTATCCAGTAAAATGACACCTAAAAATTGAATATTTAATTTCTAATTGGTACCACGTTTTGGTCACTTTTGCATGTCCAATGCTTAAATCATCCATACTATAGATCCTAAAGCCTGAATATAAATGTTTTAACAAAAATATCCATTTCAAGAATAGGTAAAATATTATTTTATTTTTGTAAAAAATCATATAAATATTTGCTTCTGCGCCCGAATTTTATAATTCTTTATCATATTTTAGCTCAAAGAAAACATTGCAACATAAACATTGCTATTTAAAGTGTGGTAGGTATTATAAAATCTAGCACATGTAACTTACAATATAAAACGTATTCATAAAGACTAGGTAAAATCTGACTTTATATTTGTAAAAATCATATAAATATTTGCTTCGGCGCCCTAATTTTATAATTCTTTATCAGTTTTTAGCTAAAAGAAAACATTGCAACAAGAAAATTGCTACTTCAAGGGTGGTAGGTATTCTAGAATTCAGCCCATGTAGCTTACAATATACAACGTATTCATCAAGAATAGGTAAAATCAGACTTAATTTTCGTAAAAAATCATATAAATATTTACTTCCGCGCCAGAATTATAAAATTCTTCCTCATATATTAGCTAAAAAAAAGATTGCAACAAGAAAATTGCTATTTTAAAAGTGGTAGGTATTCTAGAATCCAGCCCATGTAGCTTACAATATACAACGTATTCATTAAAATGACACCCGAAAATTAAATGTTTATTATCTGATTGGTACCACGTTTTGGTCACTTTTGCATGTCCAATGCTTAAAACCATCCATAGTATTGATCCTAAAGCATGAATATGAATGTTTTAACAAAAATATCCATTTCAAGAATAGGTAAAATCTGACTTTATATTTGTAAAAATCATATAAATATTTGCTTCCTCGCCCGAATTTTATCATTTTTCATCATATTTTAGCTAAAAGAAAACATTGCAACAAGAAAATTCTATTTCAAGTGTGGTAGGTATTCTAGAATCCAGCCCATGTAGCTTATAATATACAACGTATCCATTAAAATGAAACCTGAAAATTGAATATTTAATTTCTAATTGGTAACACGTTTTGGTCACTTTTGCATGTCCAATGCTTAAATCATCCATAGTATAGATCCTAAAGCCTGAATATAAATGTTTTAACAAAAATATCCATTTCAAGAATAGGTAAAATATTGTAACGTTTTATTTATTTAGGTGAAGTGTAAAATTGATTAAAACACTAATATTTATATAACTAAGTTTAATTAAAAAAATATGAATTATAAAGAATAATGAAAAATAACTAACACTAAGAATTAACAAATATAAACACTAATTTAAGAACTAATTATTATTACTTAAGACATAAACACTAAGATAATTTATTTAAACAATTAAGACTACGCAATATTTATTTCAACAATATTTATATCACTATTTATTTATTTATATCACCATCTGTTCTCTACACGTATCAACACAAGACTGTCCTCGCGATCTTTTACTCGGGGTATTCGAAATTAATGGGGAGCGAACGGACGTGTTCTGACCTGTACGCTAACGGCCGCCGCCCGCGCCGCGACCCTGGGTTCGCTACATTGCCCCCTCCTTAAGACTGTTTCGTCCCGGAACAGTTTGTTATGACGAAATCTGCATGCATCACCCTTGGTGCATCTGGAAGTTTTGAAGAAGTAACAGTCGACGGTCCGTTTGAGCTCTTCTTGGCCGGTAGAGTTGAAGCTGCAGACTAGAATTTCCACTCCGGTAAAGCGGAAGATTGTTTCTAACATGCTTCTAACAATCCTCCAATCCAAACCATCTAGTGCACAGCCTATCTTCGGTACTGCCAGCTTTATGATGTCGTTCTGCAACAGATGGTCCTTCATATCGCACAGCGAGTCCCATAAATTGCGGTATGACGGCTTCTGATATGAGTATTGTTTCGTAACGAGATAGTAAATGTACCGCTTGCGTTCCTCGTTCTCATCCTTCAGTTGTACCGTTTTTCCGACAGTTGGACGTTGGTTGGCCAGTTCTTGTACTCGTCCAAATTTTCTTTTAAAAACTGAAGCGATACCGCGGGACATTTTAATGTCTTTCGCTACACAGTGAGCGAGGGAATACTCTGGGGACACGGTGAACAGATCTCGTTGCTCTTCTCGTGTCACGTCATACCGAGCCTTTTGACCAGTAGAATGACTTTCCATGAAGTCTTCAAATGTACGTTCCTCAGCTACAACCCGGCGTACCGTCGCTCCACGATGATCGTCAAAATTATCACCAGCGAAAGGGGCTAACCGATTGAAGTGGACTACTCTCGGCTTTCCATTAGGTTTTCCTAATTCTGTAGACCACATCATTTATTCTTTTTACGATCTTGTAGGGACCTTCCCAATTCTTTTGCAGCTTCGATGATAAGCCACGACGTCTTTGTGGATTGTACAGCCACACCAAATTCCCAGGTTGATAACCACCTTTTTCAGCCTTGACATCGTACTGGTCTTTCATCCGATCGCTGGCACCTTGAATATTTGTACGGACTTGTTCATGGGTGTCATTTATTCTTCTCCGTAAGTTCGTTACATAGTCCTCCCCCGCAAGATCTTCACCGGGTTTACTGCCAAATGTCAGGTCGCATGGTAAGCGCAACTCCCGTCCGAATAAGATGTTTGCTAGTGTCTGTATCTAGAACGAATTCTCCTTCTGGTAAAGGATAACTTAGGACAGGTGCGCTTGTCAAGGAATATTTAAGTTGTTTGAACGCAGCTTGACAGTCCATCTCCCAGATAAATTTTCTGCCTTCTTCAGTAAGCCTTGTCAATGGCTTCGCTATGTTGGCAAATCCAGGTACATAACGTCGGTAGTATGTACAGAGACCAAGGAAACTTCTCAACTCATGTTTATCTCTCGGTACTGGCCAGTCACTCACAGCCCTTATTTTCTCCGGGTCAACTGCAATACCCTTACCAGAAACTACGTGTCCAAGATAATGAACTTCTTTTTGAAACAAGTGACACTTCTTTGGACTGAGTTTCAGGTTAGCCTTTCTCAATCTTTGGAAAACCTCTTCCAAGTTCTTCATGTGGTCCTCGAACGTTTTTCCTACCACAATAATATCGTCGAGGTAAACCAAACATGTTTTCCATGACAGTCCAGCCAACACGGTTTCCATAAGCCGTTCAAACGTTGCAGGGGCATTGCAGAGCCCAAATGGCATAACAGTAAATTGCCAAAGACCGGTACCGATGGTAAATGCAGTCTTTTCTTTGTCTCTTGGGTCTAAATCCATTTGCCAGTATCCGCTCTTTAGATCAAGAGTGGAGAAGATCTTTGATCCTGCCAATGTGTCCAGTGTATCGTCTATTCGGGGACGCAAAATCTCGTAGAGCCATCCTTCTTCTTCACTAGCACTACTGGTGAAACCCATGGACTGCTTGAAGGTTCAATCACACCTTCTGTCCTCATGTCCTCAATGATTTCTTCTGCTTCTTCCCGCTTCGCCAGTGGTAATCTTCTTGCTGTTTGGCGGATGGGTCTTGCGTCTCCGGTGTCTATTTTATGATGGACTACATTGGTTCTTCCTTTGTCCTTCTTGTCCAATTGGAACACATCTTGAAAGTTGCCAATTAAACCCTTAGCCTTGGTTTTCTGGTCGGCGGTCAAGTCCTGGAACGATGATGACAGCTCCTTGATTAGTATATCAGGAACTTCACAGGATGTGTTGCCTTTGGCCTTTACAGTTCGAATAATTGATGATACCGCTGAACATTCTCCTACTATGGTCCCTTTCTTCAGTATAACGGGATAAAAATTTATGTTCATTACTCGAACTGGGATTACCTTGTCAGTTTTGAGCAAGGCTTTTACAATTACAACTCCAGTCCCAGTTTTGGCATCATCATTTTTCGGCTGGAGCATGACAATGTTTCCCTCACAGAAGCTACCCTCTAGCTGTGCTTCCACGATTGATTCACTTCGTTCTGGGAGGGTTACATCTTCCGTTATTAATACTCGCATGGCATTGTCGTCTCGTGGATTTAATACCAGTTTTTCATCATTGACCATCATCACTGCATTCTTCAGGTCAAGTTTAAATCCATGCTTTTTCATAATGTCCATGCCGAGAATGAATTCATCTTCTACATCAGCTACCAGCACACGATGTTTAATGCACGTTTTTCTAACAGTGATGCTCAGATCTATTTCTCCAGATGCGGTAGCTTATTCTCCGGTGGCTGTGCGTATCTGCCACTTTGTTGGAAGTGGATGTTTTCTGCACAGTTTTCTTGCTAAGTCGGGTCTGATTATTGTTTTTGTCGCACCCGTATCCAGCAACATTTTAAGCGGCCTGCTGTCGATAAAGCCGTCTACATAGACGCTATTAGCTTGATGATGTAGGGATGCGACATAACTAATGGATTCTGGGGCTACTGGATTACGGGTCGACGATTGCCCCTTCGCATCAACCCGACTTAGTTTCCCGACTCCTTTTCATCTTTTCTTGGTTCTGCTTTCTTCTGCTGTTTTCTGCAGAGCCTTTGCGGGTGACCTAATTCACCGCAATTCCAACAGCGGAGTTTCTTTCTTCCAGCAGCATTAATTTCAGACGTAATTCGTCTTATCTTGTCTTCTAGATCTTCGGTGTCTTCGGACCTCTCAGCATCGATATTTCGCACACGCGATTGGTTGCGTGAAGCTTGTTTTGCAGCTTCATGATCTAAGGCATATGAAAGTGCATCAACCAGAGTTTTTGGTCGAGCCAATCGCAGTGCTTGTTGAGTTTCACTGTCACGGACCCCATAGATAAATGCTTGAGTGGCTAGGCATTCCAAAACGCTGTTAGGGGCTGTAGGATGTGCGAGCCGAACCAAACGAGCTACATCCGCTTCAAATTCTTGAAGGTTCTCTTTTGAACTCTGATATCGGTTCCTCAGTTGCGTCTCGTATACCTGCACCAGATGCGCATTGCCATATCTCATATCCAATCGCTTGACAAGTTGTTCGTAGTCTTCCTGTTCATCCTCTTTTAGCGTCTGTAGGATATCGATGGCTTCTCCACGCAGTGAAACTGTCAGTGCTGTAGCCTTCTCTTTGCAAGTCCAGCCATTTGCTTTGGCAGCGGCTTCAAATTGTTTTACATAATTCGGCCACGATGTTTTGTCGTCAAATTCTGGAGTTTTTATATGCATTCTAGGATTATTTTCTGGTTTCTTTTCCTGAATTTCATTAGTCTTAGAATTAGAGTTTGAAACCGCTGGTGACGTAATCTTGGAGACATTTTTCTGCAATTCTGCAATCCTCATATCGTATTCATCTTTCAGATTTTTTAAATTGTCTTCTATTTTTTCTTCCAATTTATTTTCTAAATTTCTAGAACTTTCTTTCAATTGTTCATTCAATTTTTCTTCCAAACTTCTAGAATTTTCCATTAGTTTCTCTTCCCATATTCTAGAATTTTCTGTTAGTTCTTCTTTTAAAGTTCTAGAATTTTCTGTTAATTTATCTTTCAATTTTTGTTCTAAACTTCTGGAATTTTCTATTAATTCTTCTTTCAATGTTCTAGAACTTTCTTTCATTTCTTCTAATTTTTGTTCTAAAGTTCAAAAATTTTCTACCAGTTTTTGTAAGTTTTCATCAGATTTTTTAGAACTTTCTGCTAACTATTCCTCCATAATTTTACCAAAATCGGGCAAGCTACCCGTAATTTCGAATTAAAAGTCATCAGGATTTTCACCAGCTTCTACCAATGTTTGCCGTAGACGATGTTGTAAAACAGACTTGGTTCCCGATGTCTCCAACTCTCGTTCTTCCAGCTCTCTCTTGAGATCGGCCACTTTTAATTCACTTAATTTTACTTGTTTAGTAGCCATTTTATTTATTTTTATTTTACACTTCACAGTTTTTAATAACCCTCACACCTGACACCAATTGTAACGTTTTATTTATTTAGGTGAAGTGTAAAATTGATTAAAACACTAATATTTATATAACTAAGTTTAATTAAAAAAATATGAATTATAAAGAATAATGAAAAATAACTAACACTAAGAATTAACAAATGTAAACACTAATTTAAGAACTAATTATTATTACTTAAGACATAAACACTAAGATAATTTATTTAAACAATTAAGACTACGCAATATTTATTTCAACAATATTTATATCACTATTTATTTATTTATATCACCATCTGTTCTCTACACGTATCAACACAAGACTGTCCTCGCGATCTTTTACTCGGGGTATTTATGTAAAATGCTTCATTCTCGAATATTCGGCGACCGTTCTCGAATATTCGCCGATTCTTCTCGAAATTAGAACAATGGGGAGCGAACGGACGTGTTCTGACCTGTACGCTAGCGGCCGCCGCCCGCGCCGCGACCCTGGGTTCGCTACAATATTATTTTATTTTTGTAAAAAATCATATAAATATTTGCTTTTGCGCCCGAATTTTATAATTCTTTATCATATTTTAGCTCAAAGAAAACATTGCAACATGAACATTGCTATTTAAAGTGTGCTAGGTATTCTAAAATCTAGTACATGTAACTTACAATATACAACGTATTCATAAAGACTAGGTAAAATCTGACTTTATATTTGTAAAAATCATATAAATATTTGAATCCGCGCCCTAATTTTATAATTCTTTATCATTTTTTGGGTAAAAGAAAACATTGCAACAAGAAAATTGCTACTTCAAGGGTGGTAGGTATTCTAGAATTCAGCCCATGTAGCTTACAATATACAACGTATTCATCAAGAATAGGTAAAATCAGACTTAATTTTCGTAAAAAATCATATAAATATTTACTTCCGCGGCAGAATTATAAAATTCTTCATCATATTTTAGCTAAAAGAAAAGATTGCAACAAGAAAATTGCTATTTTAAATATGGTAGGTATTCTAGAATCCAGCCCATGTAGCTTACAATATATAACGTATTCATTAAAATGACACCCGAAAATTGAATGTTTATTATCCGATAGGTACCACGTTTTGGTCACTTTTGCATGTCCAATGCTTAAAACCATCCATAGTATAGATCCTAAAGCATAAATATGAATGTTTTAACAAAAATATCCATTTCAAGAATAGGTAAAATCTGACTTTATTTTTGTAAAAAATCATATAAATATTTGCGTCCGTGAATGAATTTTATAATTCTTTATCATATTTTAGCTAAAAGAAAACATTGCAAAAAGAAAATTGCTATTTCAAGTGTGTTAGGTATTCATGAATCCAGCCCATGTAACTTACAATATACAACGTATTTATCAAGAATACGTAAAATCTGACTTTATTTATTGTGAGAAATCATATAATTATTTCCTTCCACGCTAGAATTTTATAAATCATCATCATATTTTACCAAAAAGAAAACATTACAACAAGAAAATTGCTATTTCAGGTGTAGTAGGTATTCTAGAATCCAGCACATGTAGCTTACAATATACATCGTATTCATCAAGAATAGGTAAAATCTGACTTTGTTTTTGTAAAAAATCATATAAATATTTGTTTTCGCGACCGAATTTTATAATTCTTCATCTTCTTTTAGCTAAATAAAAACATTGCTACAAGAAAATTGCTATTTCAAATGTTGTAGGTATTCCAGAATACAGCCCATGTAGCTTACAATATACAACGTATTCATAAAGAATAGGTGAAATCTGACTTTTTTTTTGTGAAAAATCATATAAATATTTGCTTCCGCGCCCGAATTTTATTATTTTTCATCATATTTTAGTTAAAAGAAAACATTGCAACAATAAAATTGCTATTTTAAGTGTGGTAGGTATTCTAGAATCTTGCTTATGTAGCTTACAATATACAACGTATCCATTAAAATGACACCCGAAAATTGAATGTTTATTATCTGATTAGTACCACGTTCTGGTCACTTTTGCATGTCCAATGCTAAAATTATCCATAGTATAGATCCTGAAGCATGAATATGAATGTTTAACAAAAATATCCATTTCAAGAATAGGTAAAATCTGACTTTATTTTTGAAAAATATTATATAAAGTTTTGCTTCCGCGCCCGAATTTTATAATTCTTTATCATATTTTAGCTAAAAGAAAACATTGCAACAAGAAAATTGCTATTTCAAGTGTGGTACGTATTCCAGAATCCAGCCCATGTAGCTTACAATATACAACGTATCCATTAAAATGACACCCGAAAATTGAATGTTTATTATCTGATTGGTACCACGTTTTGGTCACTTTTGCAAGTCCAATGCTTAAAACCATCCATGGTATAGATTTTAAACCATGAATATGAATGTTTTAACAAAAATATCCATTTCAAGAGTAGGTAAAATCTGATTTTATTTTTGTAAGAAATTATATAAGTATTTGCTTCTGCGCCCGAATTTTATAATTCTTCATCATATTTTAGCTAAAAGAAAATATTGCAACATGAAAATTGCTATTTCAAGTGTGGTAGGTATTCTAGAAACCAGCCCATGTAGCTTACAATATACAACGTATTCATTAAAATAACTCTTGAAAATTGAATGTTTCTTATCTGATTGGTACCACGTTTTGGTCACTTTTGCATGTCCAATGCTAAAATTATCCATAGTATAGATCCTAAAGCATGAATATGAATGTTTTAACAAAAATATCCATTTGAAGAATAGGTAAAATCTGACTTTATTTTTGTAAAAAACCATATAAATATTTGCTTCCGCGCCTGGATTTTATAATTCTTTATCATATTTTAGCTCAAAGAAAACATTGCAACATGAACATTGCTATTTAAAGTGTGGTAGGTATTCTAAAATCTAGCACATGTAACTTACAATATACAACGTATTCATAAAGCCTAGGTAAAATCTGACTTTATATTTGTAAAAATCATATAAATATTTGCTTCCGCGCCCTAATTTTATAATTCTTTATCATTTTTTAGCTAAAAGAAAACATTACAACAAGAAAATTGCTATTTCAAGGGTGGTAGGTATTCTAGAATTCAGCCCATGTAGCTTACAATATACAACGTATTCATCAAGAATAGTTAAAATCAGACTTAATTTTCGTAAAAAATCATATAAATATTTACTTCCGCGCCAGAATTATAAAATTCTTCATCATATTTTAGCTAAAAGAAAAGATTGCAACAAGAAAATTGCTATTTTAAATGTGGTAGGTATTCTAGAATCCAGCCCATGTAGCTTACAATATACAACGTATTCATTAAAATGACACCCGAAAATTGAATGTTTATTATCTGATTGGTACCACGTTTTGGTCACTTTTGCATGTCCAATGCTTAAAACCATCCATAGTATAGATCCTAAAGCATGAATATGAATGTTTTAACAAAAATATCCATTTCAAGAATAAGTAAATCTGACTTTATTTTTGTAAAAAAACATATAAATTTTTACTTCTGCGCCCAAATAATATAATTTTTTATCATATTTTAGCTAAAAGAAAACATTGCAAGAAGAAAATTGCTATTTCAAGTGTGGTAGGTATTCCAGAATCCAGACCATGTAGCTTACAATATACAACGTATTCATTAAAATCGCACCCGAAAATTGAATGTTTATTATCTGATTGGTACCACGTTTTGGTCACTTTTGCATGTCCAATGCTTAAAACCATCCATAGTATAGATCCTAAGGCATAAATATGACTGTTTTAACAGAAATATCCATTTGAAGAATAGGTAAAATCTGACTTTATTTTTGTAAAAAATCATATAAATATTGGCTTCCGCGCCCGAATATTATAATTTTTTATCATATTTTAGCTAAAAGAAAACATTGCAAGAAGAAAATTGCTATTTCAAGTGTGGTAGGTATTCTAGAATCCAAACCATGAAGCTTACAATATACAACGTATTCATTAAAATCGCACCTGAAAATTGAATGTTTATTATCTGATTGGTACCACGTTTTGGTCACTTTTGCATGTCCAATGCCAAAATTATCCATAGTTTAGATCCTAAAGCAACAATATGAATGATTTTACAAAAATATCAATTTCCAGAATAGGTAAAATCTCACTTTATTTTTGTAAAAAATCATATAAATATTTGCTTCCGCGCCCGAATTTTATAATTTTTATCATTTTTTAGCTAAAAGAAAACTTTGCAACAAGAAAATTGTTATTTTAAGAGTGGTAGGTATTCTAGAATCCAGCTTATGTAGCTTACAATATGCAACGTATTCATCAAGAATAGGTAAAATATAACTTTATTTTTGTAAAAAATTATATAAATATTTGCTTCCGCGCCCGAATTTTATAATTTTTCATTATATTTTAGCTAAAAGAAAACATTGCAACATGAAAATTGCTATTTCAATTGTGGTAGGTATTCTAGAATCCAGCCCATGTAGCTTACAATATACAACGTACTCATTAAAATGACACCCGAAAATTTAAAGCTTATTATCAGATTGCTACCACGTTTTGGGCACTTTTGCATGTCCAATGCTTAAAACCATCCATAGTATAGATCCGAAAGCATGAATATGAATGTTTTAACAAAAATACCCATATCAAAAATAGGTAAAATATGACTTTATTTTTGAAAAAAATCATTTAAATATTTGCTTCCGCGACCGAATTTTTTAATTCTTCATCATATTTTAGCTAAAAGAAAACATTGCAACAAGAAAATTGCTATTTCAAGTCTGGTAGGTATTCTAGAATCCAGCCCATGTAGCTTAAAATATACAACGTATTCATCAAGAAAAGGTAAAATCTGACTTTATTTTTGTAAAAAATCATATAAATATTTGCTTCCGCGCCCAAATTTAATAATTTTCATCATTTTTTAGCTAAAAGAAAACATTGCAACAAGAAAATTGTTATTTCATGTGTGGTAGTTATTCTAGAATCCAGCTTATGTAGCTTACAATATACGACGTATTCATCAAGAATAGGTAAAATCTGATTTAATTTTTGTAAAAAATTATATAAATATTTGCTTCCGCGCCCGAATTTTATAATTTTTCATTATATTTTAGCTAAAAGAAAACATTGCAACATGAAAATTGCTATTTTAATTGTGGTAGGTATTCTAGAATCCAGCCCATGTTGCTTACAATATACAACGTATTCATTTAAACGACACCCGAAAATTGAATGTTTATTATCTGATTGGTACCACGTTTTGGTCACTTTTGCATGTCCAATGCTTATGTAACAAGTCTAAGTCAGCACATTCTAGTGGCACCAATTAAGTAAATAGGAAATGGATGTAATACATAAAAATATTGAGTAAGGTAAAGCCAATATTTGCTGACTTAGCACTTGTGTCTTTTGTATATATAGAGTAAGGTAATGAATAGGAGAGTAGTGATAAACGGCAATAGAAGTGTGAGTAACATCGAAAGTGTACCGTCAACAATATACATTATCATCGAAAGTGTACAGTCAACAATATACATTATATTTATTTGTTTATATATTCAAACGTGAGTATTTCTGTTTAATTCAATCTCCATCTCCTAGTACTTGTTCCGTCTCCAGTTTGACAAAGAACCCCATATTAAATATTTTTGTCAATCCTATCCTCACCGAGGAAGGGTTACAAATTGGTGGCAGCGGTTCGGCAATTTTTTTGTCAGATTAGAGTAACCTTTCGGGGTTCACTCGTGGAACGACAAGTATTAGAAGTTGTCAGTTAACATCATAAACAAAATATGGCAAACGGGGAAAATTCGGGAAAGGTAATCAAAGAGTTAGAGAGTCGCTTCAACGTATCAAAGTTCAGTACGGCAGCAAATGTTTTGGATGAATTTTGCGGGGAAAAACCGGAAGAATATTTTGCAAAAGTTAAAATACGAAAAGACATTGAGGAATGGACAGACCAGGACACAGTTGATCTGGTGCGAATAAAACTAACAGGCCAGGCTTTCGAACTGTACATGAACAAACCAGAACTTCACAGTAAAACTCTATCACTGAAAGAATTCGCGCAACATTTTCTAGACAGATTTTCAAAAAAACGATTACCGGGACAAATTTACAATGACTTATCTAACTGTACACAAACACCTAACGAAACTGTACAACAATTCGCTCAGAGGTTACGGCAACTAAACAGAGAATTATTGCAACAAGGAGGCGTGGAACAGAATTTCGTAGATAAACTATGTATGCATCAATTTAAAACAGGGTTAAAAATGGAAATAAAAAGATATATACGGGCAATAAAGGACGCACAGGAAAACTTGTTTGACGACGCCGTGATGATGGCAGAAAGAGAAGAAATGGAAATCCTACGTGAAAGAATAGGACAAATAGAAATCGCAACTGTAAACAAGAATCCACCAAAAATAGAAAAAAAAATGTTACAGTTGTGAGGCCACTGACCATTTTAAAAGAGACTGCAAGCAAAGAGAAAGATGGACATGTTGGAAGTGTGGAAAACCAGGCCATATTGCTATAGGGTGCAGAGAGAAAATATACAATAACAGCCGTCAATACCAGTTTCATAGAAGTAATGGCGGTTACCTAAACAGATACAGGAATCAACCGCCAAACCAAGATACGAGATACTACGGCAACAACAGATTTAAGGAAAATCAACAAAGGTATGAACAAAATTCACGCTATCAAACAAATAACAGTCATCATTTAAACGAGTAGCCCCTCTCGCATACGCCCCACCGCGGGAGGTACTAGATAACTCAAATCAAAATAAACCCATAGTAATCACTGAAATCGAAAAAAATAATAATTATATTCCAAATTTGGTATTAGCATCAGTAAATAATAAATCAGTAAAACTTTTAGTAGATACGGGATCGGCAGTTTCATTAGTTAAAAGTAGAGTTGTTAAGGGGCAACAAATAAAATCAGAAAGCATCGGATCATTAACTTCTATCTCGGGCGGCGAATTAGATTATTTTGGAGTAACGGATGTAAAATTTAATTTTAATAAGGTAAATATTAATTTCAAGTGTGTTGTTTGTTCGGAAAAATTAAAATTAAAAGCCGACGGTATTTTAAGCCGTGATTTTCTCAAACAGTATGAGGCTAGTATAAATTATTACTCTAACGAAGTTATAATAGGTAACACAAGTATTCCATTGATAACAGACAGCAAAGCAAAAGAAATGCTGACAACAGCAAAGGTAATGTCAACAACAAACAATATCGCTACAAGGCCGCATGACATAGTTGATGTAGGTCAGGGCGATGTGGATAACGCTTTAAAAAATAGACGAGATAAAGCAACGTCATTAAAGGTAAACGCAGAAAGTTGCAAAGTAGAGATTGGTACATTGAAACAAGGAAGATCACCTACACGGAAAATTGGGATAGTTAGATTAGAGTACACAGAAAGAATTTTACCTAATTGCGAATTTATGTGTACTGCCATACAGAACTTAATTTACCCTGGGGGCGAGATCATAATGGAACCAGAAGAAATCAAAATTCACGGGTTAATGGCGGCAAGAATCCTTACAAGGGCAGAAAAAGAGATACCCGTAAAATTAATTAACGTAACAAGCAAAGAGATTATAATTCGTAAATATACGATCATAGGTAAAGCGGAAGTATGGCTCAATGAACCGGAACGAGGATTAGACAATGAGTCATACAAGGTTCAGATAAACGCAGTTCAAAGAAATAGTGATAGGAAAAGGATCGAAGATCAACTAGAGTTAGATTACCTGCCTCACGAGGTGCAACAGGAATTGTTGATGTTATTAGAAGAGTACGAAGATATATTTCACTGGGAAGATACGAAATTGGGGTGCACACACAAGGTGAAACACAAAATAATTACAGGGAACGTGCAACCGATTGCAAAAGCACCATACCAGGAAATAAGGAAAATTCTGGATGCAGGGGTAATAGAGCCATCGGATTCGTCATGGTCAGCACCAGTTGTCATGGTACCTAAGAAATCAGAGAATGGCGAAAAGAAAATTAGAGTGTGTATAGATTTCAGAGGGTTAAATAAGGTTACAAAAAGGGACTATTTCCCTGTTGCCAATATGCAGGAGACTTTGGATCAATTAGGGAATGCTAATATGTTTACCACATTAGATTTGGCTTCTGGATACTGGTAAGTACAATTAGATGAGCAGGACAAAGAAAAAACAGCGTTCACAACTGACGGAGGACATTATCAGTTTACAAAAATTGCGTTTGGTCTAGCGAATGCACCCAGCACATTCCAGAGACTGATGAATAGTATCTTAGCAGGGTTGCAAGGTTGCAATATCATTGTATTTAATGGGGGAGGAATACAAGAGCATTTACATCGATTAAGAGAAATTTTTGATAAATTACGTCAAGCAAATTTGAAATTACAACCAAGCAAATGTAAATTTTTGAAGTCAGAAAAAAAATATTTAGGTCACATTATAACAGGAGAAGGGATAAAACCAGATAACGACAAAATTTCAATTATTCAAAATTATCCAAAACCTAGAAATGTAAAAGAAGTAAGGGCTTTCACGGGGCTTGTGGGATTTTACAGACGTTTTATTCATAATTTCGCGGAAACCGCGAAACCTTTAACCGAATTAACAAAGAAAGATAAAGAATTTAATTGGAACGAAAAGTGTCAGCAAGCGTATGAAAAATTAAAAAATGCCCTATGCTCAGATTCAGTGTTAGCTCATCCAGATTTTTCAAAAGAATTTATCTTGTATACGGATGCCACTGGCACAGCAATTAGTGCTATTCTAAGTCAAAAGATTGGAGGGTACGAGAGACCGATAGCATTCGCTAGTCGACAATTACAGCCTGCCGAAAGAAACTATACAACATCAGAATGGGAATGTCTAGCAGTAAGTTGGGGTGTAAAGCACTACCGATGTTATCTATATGGCCGCAACTTTACTGTCATAACGGACCACAAGCCACTGAAATGGTTGATGACATTTAAGGGTGACAATTCACGGCACTAACCTTAAGTGAACACGATTTCGAAGTTATACATAGACCGGGAAAAAAACATATTAATGCTGACGTATTATCACGAATACCAGTAAATATGATTAATACCGAAATTCAAAGCTACGAACCCGTATGGGACAGACATACTATACTTACAAAACAACAGACAGATAAAGATATAAAGCAAATGAAGACCAAAGATATATTTTTTACGGACACCGAGGGCTTGTTGTTTAAAGAAAAAACCGGAGACGAGAGACATCATAAACTCGTGGTACCAACGTCAGTAGGTATAATCGGCGGATACGAGCCCACTTCCGCTTCCGGTCTTGGTATTAAGCTAGTGTTTGCACGCCTAGGTTGTATGCAACCCACATGCGTATGTTGCGCTGTGTGCTGCTGTTGTTCTGTTGAATTTTTATCTATGCAACCCACATGCGTTGTGTGTGTGTTGTTCAGATAAATAATATAGATCTCACTCCTGCAACCCTCTACCACCGAACCTGCCGCCCTCTCCCTCCGCCCCTGCCACCATCTCTATCTCTCTATCTTTTATATTTATTTGTGTGGGACAACAACAATTAGAATGATTTATATCTGTACACAATTCAAAATTACAATTGTTTATATACATTTCTATTTTATTTATTATATTTTTTAAAACAGAGTACGCTTTATCACAGTAAAATCTGCTGAGATACATGGTAAAAGTATACATGACACCCTTTCTATCTCTCTATCTTTTATATTTATTTATATGGGACAACAACAATTAGAATGATTTATATCTGTACACGATTCAAAATTACAATTGTTTATATACATTTTTATTTTATTTATTATATTTTTTAAAACAGAGTACGCTTTATCACAGTAAAATCTGCTGAGATACATGTTAAAAGTATACAATGTCCTAATGCGACTAACCTCTGCCTGATGTCTCGTACTTGGTGAATTTTATAAGAACACTGAGTGTGTGTGTGTGTGAGGTGTAAATAAATCTGTGAAAAAAGTAAAAATTTAAATAATGCAATATTTTTCTTTTAATAAATAGTACATACCTTTTCTCTCTTTTTCATTATTATTGTCTGGCACATTCTTGTTTATTCCATGATGTATATAATTCACATTCGCAATTATGAAAACGATAGTATTCTTGTGGTATAGTTTCTAATTCATGTAAATTTATATTATGACATTCTTTTTTATAAAAATATACAAATCTGGGCTCAGTAACCCAAGTTCTATCTATAGAATTTTCTCGAAAACAATATTCACATAATTTTAAAGGTCCCACGTCAATAATTCGTTCATCTCCTAGCCAAGCATGGTTTAAACAATACAATACGATTTCATAGCAGTACCGGGCGTCATCGTTTGAATCTTGTCGTGTTTCACATATTGGATACAAATTATTTGTACTTGATACACTGTCCTGTATACTCATGATTGCGTGTGACTAGTAAGAAAAAGAACAAAAAATATGTTTATTTATACTAACATATTATAAAATTGTTTGGGAATATTAGGAGTGTGAAATTTCTTATTTTAATATAGAACAACGTATAAGAAAATTTGCTTTTATTTTTTATCAATTTGTGGTATTGGTTAAACACAATTTATTACAATGTACATAAAAGAAAATACAATATGTTACATATAAAAGGTAATTCAAAAATAATATATAAGATTTAGTAATATAAAAAAGGTACATAGTAAATATTAAAAAATTATAAACAGTAACATAGGAAAAATTATATACATTTTTTAAATGAAAATAATAGTTACAAAGAAATGATAATACTAAATAACCTAATAACTTTTGTTTATAGGACATATCGTGAACAATTAAAGTTCCAATTTGGGATGAAATTGAAACACATTTCCACATCCAGTGTAATAAATGCAGGAAGTTTTGTAGCATGAAATCTTCCCCGGAAATTCACAGGATGGAGGTGTGAAAACCCATGTTGTTTTTCCCTTACACCCCGGACACTTTTTTGGAAGTCCCACACATTCGGGTTTTCGACAGTATTTGCATTTAGGAGTATCCATACTTATACAGAAATGAGATTAGTAGGATAACGGTTTGGGAATATTATGAGTAATAACAAAGAAAAGAACACACAATACAGGTAATACATATATATATATATATATATATATATATATATATATATATATATATATATATATTTAAAACACATTTAAAAATAAGAAAAAAATATATAATAAAATAATAAGAGTTACAAGCTAGTTTCCATAGCTTTTAATTCAATACAGGGACAAGTAACAGAGGAATTCCATTGAAACAATTGTGTATTACATTCATAACAATAATTATTTTCAAAATCTTTTAAAAATTGTAACATTTCACAATTTTTTAATATTAAATAATCTTTAAAAAGCGGTTTAAAATACCAAATACCACTAATTTTTCCTTGCATTTGTAGAAAACTTTGTTCCTTACATATTTTTACAAATGGTTTTTGCATCCAATATCTTGCACATACACGACAATAATGCTGACACATCCAAGAAAAATTACCATTTGATAAAAAGAGCGTATAATATTTTATATTTATATGATTATTATCATTAAAGCAATATGGTATAATATTTTCTGAAGTTCCATATTTCCATATTTTATAATGATATAAATTAAAATAATCTAAACTAATGTTTTCTCTTTTTTCTCTTTCCTCTTCTTCTATTAACTGTTTAAAGCAAATTTCATCATCGCTTGGGACGAAAAAAATCTATAATTTCAGACATTTTTTTTAACAATATGTTTACTTTTTATACTGCAAATCTGAAACTAAACTAATATAATTTTTATTTATATTTTTTCTTATTTTTTTGCTTTTAAATATTTCTAGAATTATTTAATTGAAAATTTCTTAGTAAAATTTTATTTCAGCATAATTGTCCTTGTTAAAGTTAACTTGAATGTATTTGTTTTCCAATAGTTGAACTTCTTCTTAAGTTAGAGTGTTATAACGATTTGGTAGGAATATTGAAAATTCCTCTAATTCACAAATAATTGCTTTTCCATATTTTGTTGGAATTATTCGAGCTTCGCAAATTTTATATTTTGAACTATCGAGTTCTGTTAATGATTTTATAATTTTTCGTTCTAAACATCCAATTTTGTTAATTTTGTTTAGAAAATCCATTTCTAAAAGAATTCACAAAATACAAATAACGATAAAGGAATAAAGAAATAATAATTACTTACTTGCAGTAGAGTAGTTAGGTACTTGTTGTTATTTCAACAATTTCTATTAATATAATATTTTTTATGAATATATTACCTCTTTATATACATATTTTTATCATCTATATATGGTTTAAAAAACCATTATTTCCTTCAAAATAGCTATTTTTACATTTTTTCTTTGTTTTAAACAATGATAAATTAATTTTTATATTGGTTTTGGTATTTTTCTGGTTTAAAAACCATGATTTCCTTCAAAATTGTTATTTTTACATTTTTCTTTGTTTTAAACAATGATAAGTTAATTTTTATATTGGTTTGGTTTTCTTAATCTACATAGGTTTACCAATATTTCCTTTTTTATATTTTTTATCTATATGATTATTTTTTTTGTTGCATTTTACGCCTAGGTTGTATGCAACCCACGTGCGTGTGTTGCGCTGTGTGCTGCTGTTGTTCTGTTGAATTTTTATCTATGCAACCCACATGCGTTGTGTGTGTGTTTGTGTGCGTGTGTGTGTTGTTCAGATAAATAATATAGATCTCACTCCTGCAACCCTCTACCTCCGAACCTGCCGCCCTCTCCCTCCGCCACTGCCACCCTCTCTATCTCTCTATCTTTTATATTTATTTATGTGGGACAACAACAATTAGAATGATTTATATCTGTACACAATTCAAAATTACAATTGTTTATATATATTTTTATTTTATTTATTATATTTTTTAAAACAGAGTACGCTTTATCACAGTAAAATCTGCTGAGATACATGGTAAAAGTATACATGACACCCTTTCTATCTCTCTATCTTTTATATTTATTTATATGGGACAACAACAATTAGAATGATTTATATCTGTACACAATTCAAAATTACAATTGTTTATATACATTTTTATTTTATTTATTATATTTTTTAAAACAGAGTACGCTTTATCACAGTAAAATCTGCTGAGATACATGTTAAAAGTATACAATGTCCTAATGCGACTATCCCTCTGCCCGATGTCTCGTACTTGGTGAATTTTATAAGAACACTGAGTGTGTGTGTGTGAGGTGTAAATAAATCTGTGAAAAAAGTAAAAATTTAAATAATACAATATTTTTTCTTTTAATAAATAGTACATACCTTTTCTCTCTTGTTCATTATTATTGTCTGGCACATTCTTGTTTATTCCATGATGTATATAATTCACATTCGCAATTATGAAAACGATAGTAGTCTTGTGGTATAGTTTCTAATTCATGTAAATTTATATTATGACATTCTTTTTTATAAAAATATACAAATCTGGGCTCAGTAACCCAAGTTCTATCTATAGAATTTTCTCGAAAACAATATTCACATAATTTTAAAGGTCCCACGTCCATAATTCGTTCATCTCCTAGCCAAGCATGGTTTAAACAATACAATACGATTTCATAGCAGTACCGGGCGTCATCGTTTGAATCTTGTCGTGTTTCACATATTGGATATAAATTATTTGTACTTGATACACTGTCCTGTATACTCATGATTGCGTGTGACTAGTAAAAAAAAGAACAAAAAATATGTTTATTTATACTAACATATTATAAAATTGTTTGGGAATATTAGGAGTGTGATAAAAAAAAGGAGTACACAATGATAAAATTGATGTTTTTTATTTTTAAATATATATATATATATATATATTAGTTCTGTAACAAAAGAAAAAAATATTAAATTATTTGAAATATTTTTAAATATAATTACTGGTAAGTTACAATATTTAAAAAATAGATAATACATACATTTATACGTAAATAACAAAGACAACCTTGCCACTCCTCCATAATTGGAGTGGCCACAGGATATCGTTTATCTCGCCCGCATAGATGCAGGTTGCCTCCGGTGGAGGCAATTTATTTAATTCGATACGCTCTATGTCAAGCATCTGAAATATATATAATAAATAAATTCAAATTATAAATGTTATATTTAAAATACCAATAAATTTATAACTTACATTTAGTCGTTCAATGAGGTGCTTATGCACCGCCATCGATATTTTGAACAATTGCATTGAAGCCATTCTATGAATAATGTATAAAACAGCAGTTGCTTTATACAATATGATAATCTTTTATCAAGTTGTGGTCAGATTAAAATTTCTTATTTTAATATAGAACAACGTATAAGAAAATTTGCTTTTATTTTTTATCAATTTGTGGTATTGGTTAAACACAATTTATTACAATGTACATAAAAGAAAATACAATATGTTACATATAAAAGGTAATTCAAAAATAATATATAAGATTTAGTAATATAAAAAGGTACATAGTAAATATTAAAAAAATTATAAACAGTAACATAAGAAAAATTATATACATTTTTTAAATGAAAATAATAGTTACAAAGAAATGATAATACTAAATAACCTAATAACTTTTGTTTATAGGACATATCGTGAACAATTAAAGTTCCAATTTGGGATGAAATTGAAGCACATTTCCACAATTAGTGTAATAAATGCAGGAAGTTTTGTAGCATGAAATCTTCCCCGGAAATTCACAGGTTGGAGGTGTGAAAACCCATGTTGTTTTTCCCTTACACCCCGGACACTTTTTTGGAAGTCCCACACATTCGGGTTTTCGACAGTATTTGCATTTTGGAGTATCCATACTTATACAGAAATGAGATTAGTAGGATAACGGTTTGGGAATATTATGAGTAATAACAAAGAAAAGAACACACAATACAGGTAATACATATATATATATATATATATATATATATATATATATATATATATATTTAAAACACATTTAAAAATAATAAAAAAATATATAATAAAATAATAAGAATTACAAGCTAGTTTCCATAGCTTTTAATTCAATACAGGGACAAGTAACAGAGGAATTCCATTGAAACAATTGTGTATTACATTCATAACAATAATTATTTTCAAAATCTTTTAAAAATTGTAACATTTCACAATTTTTTAATATTAAATGATCTTTAAAAAGCGGTTTAAAATACCAAATACCACTAATTTTTCCTTGCATTTGTAGAAAACTTTGTTCCTTACATATTTTTACAAATGGTTTTTGCATTCAATATCTTGCACATACTCGACAATAATGCTGACACATCCAAGAAAAATTACCATTTGATAAAAAGAACGTATAATATTTTATATTTATATGATTATTATCATTAAAGCAATATGGTATGATATTTTCTGAAGTTCCATATTTCCATATTTTATAATGATCTAAATTAAAATAATCTAAACTAATGTTTTTTCTTTTTTCTCTTTCCTCTTCTTCTATTAACTGTTTAAAGCAAATTTCATCATCGCTTGGGACGAAAAAATCTATAATTTCAGACATTTTTTTTAACAATATGTTTACTTTTTATACTGCAAATCTGAAACTAAAATAATATAATTTTTATTTATATTTTTTCTTATTTTTTTGCTTTTAAATATTTCTAGAATTATTTAATTGAAAATTTCTTAGTAAAATTTTATTTCAGCATAATTGTCCTTGTTAAAGTTAACTTGAATGTATTTGTTTTCCAATAGTTGAACTTCTTCTTAAGTTAGAGTGTTATAACGATTTGGTAGGAATATTGAAAATTCCTCTAATTCACAAATAATTGCTTTTCCATATTTTGTTGGAATTATTCGAGCTTCGCAAATTTTATATTTTGAACTATCGAGTTCTGTTAATGATTTTATAATTTTTCGTTCTAAACATCCAATTTTGTTAATTTTGTTTAGAAAATCCATTTCTAAAAGAATTCACAAAATACAAATAACGATAAAGTAATAAAGAAATAATAATTACTTACTTGCAGTAGAGTAGTTAGGTACTTGTTGTTATTTCAACAATTTCTATTAATATAATATTTTTTATGAATATATTACCTCTTTATATACATATTTTTATCATCTATATATGGTTTAAAAAACCATTATTTCCTTCAGAATAGCTATTTTTACATTTTTTCTTTGTTTTAAACAATGATAAATTAATATTTTATTGGTTTTGGTATTTTTCTGGTTTAAAAACCATGATTTCCTTCAAAATTGTTATTTTTACATTTTTCTTTGTTTTAAACAATGATAAGTTAATTTTTATATTGGTTTGGTTTTCTTAATTTTATAGGTTTACCAATATTTCCTTTTTTATATTTTTTATCTATATGATTATTTTTTTGGTTGCATTTTACGCCTAGGTTGTATGCAACCCACATGCGTGTGTTGCGCTGTGTGCTGCTGTTGTTCTGTTGAATTTTTATCTATGCAACCCACATGCGTTGTGTGTGTGTTTGTGTGCGTGTGTGTGTTGTTCAGATAAATAATATAGATCTCACTCCTGCAACCCTCTACCTCCGAACCTGCCGCCCTCTCCCTCCGCCACTGCCACCCTCTCTATCTCTCTATCTTTTATATTTATTTATGTGGGACAACAACAATTAGAATGATTTATATCTGTACAGAATTCAAAATTACAATTGTTTATATACATTTTTATTTTATTTATTATATTTTTTAAAACAGAGTACGCTTTATCACAGTAAAATCTGCTGAGATACATGGTAAAAGTATACATGACACCCTTTCTATCTCTCTATCTTTTATATTTATTTATATGGGACAACAACAATTAGAATGATTTATATCTGTACACAATTCAAAATTACAATTGTTTATATACATTTTTATTTTATTTATTATATTTTTTAAAACAGAGTACGCTTTATCACAGTAAAATCTGCTGAGATACATGTTAAAAGTATACAATGTCCTAATGCGACTATCCCTCTGCCTGATGTCTCGTACTTGGTGAATTTTATAAGAACACTGAGTGTGTGTGTGTGAGGTGTAAATAAATCTGTGAAAAAAGTAAAAATTTAAATAATACAATATTTTTTCTTTTAATAAATAGTACATACCTTTTCTCTCTTGTTCATTATTATTGTCTGGCACATTCTTGTTTATTCCATGATGTATATAATTCACATTCGCAATTATGAAAACGATAGTAGTCTTGTGGTATAGTTTCTAATTCATGTAAATTTATATTATGACATTCTTTTTTATAAAAATATACAAATCTGGGCTCAGTAACCCAAGTTCTATCTATAGAATTTTCTCGAAAACAATATTCACATAATTTTAAAGGTCCCACGTCCATAATTCGTTCATCTCCTAGCCAAGCATGGTTTAAACAATACAATACGATTTCATAGCAGTACCGGGCGTCATCGTTTGAATCTTGTCGTGTTTCACATATTGGATATAAATTATTTGTACTTGATACACTGTCCTGTATACTCATGATTGCGTGTGACTAGTAAAAAAAAGAACAAAAAATATGTTTATTTATACTAACATATTATAAAATTGTTTGGGAATATTAGGAGTGTGATAACAAAAAGAAGTACACAATGATAAAATTGATGTTTTTTATTTTTAAATATATATATATATATATATATATATATATATGTATATATATATATATATATATATATATATATATATATATATATATATATATATATTAGTTCTGTAACAAAAGAAAAAAATATTAAATTATTTGAAATATTTTTAAATATAATTACTGGTAAGTTACAATATTTAAAAAATAGATAATACATACATTTATACGTAAATAACAAAGACAACCTTGCCACTCCTCCATAATTGGAGTGGCCACAGGATATCGTTTATCTCGCCCGCATAGATGCAGGTTGCCTCCGGTGGAGGCAATTTATTTAATTCGATACGCTCTATGTCAAGCATCTGAAATATATATAATAAATAAATTCAAATTATAAATGTTATATTTAAAATACCAATAAATTTATAACTTACATTTAGTCGTTCAATGAGGTGCTTATGCACCGCCATCGATATTTTGAACAATTGCATTGAAGCCATTCTATGAATAATGTATAAAACAGCAGTTGCTTTATACAATATGATAATCTTTTATCAAGTTGTGGTCAGATTAAAATTTCTTATTTTAATATAGAACAACGTATAAGAAAATTTGCTTTTATTTTTTATCAATTTGTGGTATTGGTTAAACACAATTTATTACAATGTACATAAAAGAAAATACAATATGTTACATATAGGTAATTCAAAAATAATATATAAGATTTAGTAATATAAAAAGGTACATAGTAAATATTAAAAAAATTATAAACAGTAACATAAGAAAAATTATATACATTTTTTAAATGAAAATAATAGTTACAAAGAAATGATAATACTAAATAACCTAATAACTTTTGTTTATAGGACATATCGTGAACAATTAAAGTTCCAATTTGGGATGAAATTGAAACACATTTCCACATCCAGTGTAATAAATGCAGGAAGTTTTGTAGCATGAAATCTTCCCCGGAAATTCACAGGTTGGAGGTGTGAAAACCCATGTTGTTTTTCCCTTACACCCCGGACACTTTTTTGGAAGTCCCACACATTGGGGTTTTCGACAGTATTTGCATTTTGGAGTATCCATACTTATACAGAAATGAGATTAGTAGGATAACGGTTTGGGAATATTATGAGTAATAAAAAAGAAAAGAACACACAATACAGGTAATACATATATATATATATGTATATATATATATATATATATATATATATATATATATATATATATATATATATATTTAAAACACATTTAAAAATAATATTTCTAGAATTATTTAATTGAAAATTTCTTAGTAAAATTTTATTTCAGCATAATTGTCCTTGTTAAAGTTAACTTGAATGTATTTGTCTTTCAATAGTTGAACTTCTTCTTCAGTTAGAGTCTTATAACGATTTGGTAGGAATATTGAAAATTCCTCTAATTCACAAATAATTGCTTTTCCATATTTTGTTGGAATTATTCGAGCTTCGCAAATTTTATGTTTTGAACTATCGAGTTCTGTTAATGATTTTATAATTTTTCGTTCTAAACATCCAATTTTGTTAATTTTGTTTAGAAAATCCATTTCTAAAAGAATTCACAAAATACAAATAACGATAAAGTAATAAAGAAATAATAATTACTTACTTGCAGTAGAGTAGTTAGGTACTTGTTGTTATTTCAACAATTTCTATTAATATAATATTTTTTATGAATATATTACCTCTTTATATACATATTTTTATCATCTATATATGGTTTAAAAAACCATTATTTCCTTCAAAATAGCTATTTTTACATTTTTGCTTTGTTTTAAACAATGATAAATTAATTTTCATATTGGTTTTGGTTTTTTTCTGGTTTAAAAACCATGATTTCCTTCAAAATTGTTATTTTTACATTTTTTCTTTGTTTTAAACAATGATAAGTTAATTTTTATATTGGTTTGGTTTTTTTAATCTACATAGGTTTACCAATATTTCCTTTTTTATATTTTTTATCTATATGATTATTTTTTTTGTTGTATTTTACTTAACATTTTTTATATTTTTTCAAATATTAACTAAATACAAAAATAATATCACCCAATCACAATAGTTGTTATAAAAACCAATCAGAATAGCTTTTATTATAACCAATAAAAAAAAAACTACTGATATTTGGTACGACCAATGTAAAATAGGATAGATAAAAATATTTTGTATAAAAGATACTTTTCTATGAATTTTTGTAGATATTGTTCAACATACAATATACAAAGCAAGTAGAAAATATTCCAATGTAAGCATACTTATAAATATTAAATTGCTAATATATTTTAATTAAATATTTAATTATTTCAGATTAGTATGAAACAGCTCAGTGAAAAGAAATCTCAAAGAAGTACTGGAATGGAAATGAATAAAAAAAACTAAACACTCCTAAAAATACGAAAAAAAAATTACCATCAAAGTGTTTGAAAAATTTTCATGTTACCAATAAAGAAAATATAGAGCCCAGTAATCATGAGACACATAAAGAATCTGTAAATTCACGAGACCAAAAACAAGAACTAGAACAAGGACAACTACAACAGTCTAATATTACTTTTTTCAACAATGATGGTTTTGTGTCAACTATTTTAAATTTTCAACAAATGAATAAAAATAATAGAAAATTTTTATTAGAATACAAATATTCATTAAATTCAGAATTAAATAAGTGGATAAGCGTAGGGTTTGATCCAACTAAAAATTTTGAAATTGTTGTAAGACTTTCAAATACAAATTATTCTAATATAATTTGTTTTAGTTTAACAGACTGGTTTGAATATTGTCATTTAAAAAACATTATTCTAAGTTACTTTTATAATCAAAGTAATATTAAATATCGCAATTTAAAAGAACATCACTTAATATTTGATAGTGTTAATTATATAAAATTATTATTTATAAAATGGTATGGTGAAAATATATGTCTGAATTTAGAATCTGTTGAAAATTTATTTAGATTGTCAGATGTCATAAATAATTATATAAATGTTTTACAACATTTAAACTTTTATAATTATTATTTAGATAGAATTGGTACGACATACTTGTTAGCGGAAAGTAAAACAGAAACTATTAATAATATTATTAAGACAGAATCAATACATAGTATGACACAATGTAAAAACACAAGATACAAGAAACCACAAAAAATGATATATATAGATATACCTATATATATTTAAATACACAATTGAATTTTACGACAAAAAAATGTTGTCATTTGACGTAATTAGATCGTCTTTTAAAAAACGTATATTTTGTGGGCGAATTATGAACACAGATGATATTATTGATCCAACAACATTTTTAACTCAGTGTTTATTTATTTTAATAAACAAAGTGGGTGAATTTATGTTTCAATGGAAATCAAATGTGAAATTGAATTGTGAGCTTGCGTGTGAATATCTAATTAAAAAAGGTGATACTGAGATAACTACAAATATTTATCATAACTGTAAGATGGGGTATATTTGTCTAAGTGATGATTTTACTTAATGGTTTGAACGAAATGTAAAACAACCCATTTTAAATCAAATGTCAGAATTCCAAGAACGTGACAGTGGCAAAGCTTTGAAACGAATTCTTTATTTACAAGTAAGTTTTTTCAAATTTTTTTATAATATTTTTTATTATTAAAATATTTAATTTTTACAGGTGAATATAAATAAATACGATCCTACAAACTGTGGTGGTTCTTCGTATATAGAACTACCACTAAATATAAAAAATAAGCAAGCTGTTATTAATGTAAAAAACAGTGACAATTAGTGTTTTGGATGGTCACTCCTTTCCGCTATGTATCCAGCAAAAAAACATAATGATCGTGTGTCTAAATATCCTAAAAATCATGATGAAATTTTTAGTTTAAAAAACATACATTTTCCTATGACTTTGAAAAACATTGAAAAATTTGAAAAACAAAATAAAATTTCGATTAATGTTTACGGTTTAAAATATGATATGAAATTAAAATTATATGTTGTTGTTGGACCATTACATTTCACAAAAAATAAGCTAGACAATAATTTTAATCTTTTATATTGGAAAAAAGATAATATGGGACATTACGCTTGGATAAAATCACTTTCTCGTCTTTCATCATCTCAACTATCTAAAAAAAAAAACATTTATTTGTGAGAGATGTCTTCAATATTTTGGTACTAAAGCTATTTTAAAACAACTTGAAAAAGATTGTATGAATTTCGACGCTGTTAAAATTGAAATGCCAAATGAGGATAATAAATGGATTAAATTTAAAAATTTTATGTACAAAGAGCGTCATCCTTTTGTCATTCATGCAGATTTTGAATGTCTAACAACACCTGTTTATACCTGTCAACCAAATCCATCCAATTCGTATACAAATATTTATCAACATCATGTACCATGTGCTGTCGGGTATCAATTAAAATGTTCTTACGATGATACATTATCATTTTATGAATCATTTCGTGGACCGGAAGCAGCAAAATGGTTCATGAATCGGATGAAAGATGTAGTAGGATTAATACAAACAATTTCTGAAAATATTATTCCTTTGAAAATGACAAATGAAGAATGGCAAAATTATAATCAAGCTGTGATCTGCCACATTTGTCGCAAAATCTTAGGAGAAGATAAAGTAAGAGACCATTGTCATTTTTCTGGTAAGTTGTTAATTTAATTATTAATATTTGTTAACTATTATTGAATAATTATAGGAAAATATCGAGGAGCTGCTCATAGATCATGTAATTTGTGTTACAAAAAAACTAAATATATTCCTATTTTCTTCCAATCTTGGTGGCTATGATAGTCACCTTTTTATACGCGAATTTGGAGTAGATGAAGATAATATTGTATTAATACCTATGAATAACGAGAGATTTATTTCATTTTCCAAAAACGTGAATGGTATTATGCTTCGTTTTTTAGATTCATTCAGGTATTTTTATAAATGATTAGTTTTTTATAATTTATTAATATTTTTTCTTATAGATTTCTTAATTGTTCACTTGAAAAATTTGTGAGCTATTTAGTGCCCGCCCAATGTACTTTATTAAATAAGTACTACCCTACAGATTGGAAATTTAATATGTTAAAAAGAAAAGGTATATTTCCATATGATTATATTAATTCATGGGAATGTTTAGAAGAAGTACAACTACCGTCAAAATCATCGTTTTTCTCCAGACTATGTGATAAATCTGTATCAGATGATGATTACAACCATGCATTAAATGTGTGGAAATTATTTGATCATGAAAACTTAGGCGACTATCTAGAGTTGTATCTTCAAATAGATGTATTGCTTTTGTCTGATGTATTTGAAAATTTTAGAAATATTTGTTTAAATGCATATGAATTGGACCCTGTTCATTATTATACAACTCCAGGTAAATATATTCTAAATATTTTTTTTTGTTCATGTATAAGATTTATTTATTATAATTTTGTTTTGCAGGACTAGCATGGGATGCCATGTTGAAAATTACAGAAGTAGAACTGGAGTTACTGACTGATATTGATATGATATTATTTTTTGAAAGAGGCATACGTAGTGGTATTTCTCAGTGTTCAAACCGCTACGCCAAAGCAAACAATATTTATATGAATTCATTTAACCCAAAAGAACCGCAAGAGTTTCTTATGTACTTTGACGCTTGTAATTTGTATGGTTGGGCAATGACACAATGTTTACCACATGGTGGCTTTACATGGTTAAGTGACGAGAATATTAGAACACTAGACATTACTAATATACCTGACAATGGATTAGATGGATACATTTTTGAAGTTGACTTGGAATATCCAATAAACTTACACAACCTACATAAGGATTTGCCCGTATGTGCAGAACAACAAAAAACCCCAAATTCAAAATTTAGGAAACTTCTTACAACACTATATGATAAAAAAAAATATGTAATACATTATAAAAATTTAAAACAAGTATTGGAATTTGGACTAAAAATAATTAAAATTCATCGTGTTATAAAATTTAAACAATCATTTTGGCTTAAGCAGTATATTGACAAAAATACAAATTTTCGCACACACGCAAAAAACAATTTTGAAAAAAAATCTTCTTTAAACAAATGAATAACGCCGTTTACGGGAAAAGTATGGAAAATATTAGAAATAGATATGATATAAAATTAGTTTCGAAATGGAATGGAAAGGGTAGGGCACGGAAGTTAATTGCTAAACCAAATTTAAAAAAAGTTGTAATATTAACAGAAAATTTAGTTTCAATTGAACTAAGTAAAATAAAAATTTTGTTTAATAAACCTATTTATATTGGTATGGCTATATTAGATATATCCAAAACACTTATGTATGACTTTCATTACAATTACATACATAAAACTTATACAGCGCCAAAATTACTGTACATGGACACTGACTCATTTATTTATAAATTTAATGAAGACCCATACATACACATAAAAGAAGACATACAAAGATTTGACACATCGGACTATACAGTAGATAATAAGTATGGTATACCACAACCGAATAAAAAAGTTGTTGGATTGTTTAAAGATGAGAATAGCGGGTTACTAATGACAGAATTTGCGGGTTTAAGATCAAAAATGTATTCTTTTGCATTGGAAAATAACAAATTATACAATCGAGCTAAGGGAATTTCAGGAATAATAACAAAAACACTCACTATTGACTGTTATAAAGACTGTTTATTTACAAATTCACATATGTACAAAAGACAACAGAATATAATATCTAAAAATCACACAATATTTTCATGTGAAATTAAAAAATTATGTCTTACAAATAATGATGACAATAGATATATCATTGATGCGGACAGACTGATACTCTACCCTGGGGACATTATTCATTGTTGTGATGATCAGATAATATATATTTTTTAAATAATATCAGATTTATTTATCCAGGAATTGTGTGTTTTATTGAAACCTAACCATTTTACAAAAGCTTTCGATCCCTTAGTTTTTAAAACTTTTTCTACTAAGTAAATATTTGGAAAGTTTGTTTTTTGAAGTTCGTGTTCATAAAATCCACCTCTAATTTTATTCCCTTCATAGTCTTCAATAAGATAAGTAACAGGATTTGTAATATTTACTTTTACAATCTTAAATATTTCTGTACTCCAATTCGGAATATATCCTTTATCAAATATGGACTTGTATTTACTAATTCGTACAAAATCACCAATTTTGTACTTACCACGACCAACAATTTTAATATTGTTATATACAGTTTTTAATAAATGATCTTCTTTTTTCTGTGTTACATCTATAGGTTTCATTTTTATTGTTCTATGTTTTGTATTGTTATATTTTTTAACTAATCGTGGTAACATATCTAACCATTTGTATGAACCTTAAACACTAAATTCTCGCCACATGTTAGTTTTCAACGTACGATTAAATCTTTCCACTACACTTGCTTTAAGATTACTAAATGTTGAATAATGATTGATTCCATATTTTTTTATTTCTTTCGTAAATGTGCTATTTTAAAATTGTTTTCCGTCATCCGTATGTAAATTTTTTGGTATAAGACCTTGTTTTAAAATTTTTACAAAAGCTTTGGTGACGTCATCACCAGATTTTGTTTTTACTGGTAAAGCCCACGCATATTTAGAAAATACATCAATTATTGTTAATAAATACTTATATCCTTTATTTTCACGTTGATATGGAATCATAATTACAAGATCACATTGCCATAAGTCATCAATACCTGTTGTTATAACTTTTCGTCTTTGAAAATTTCGACGTGCAGGTTTATGTAATTCTCTTGCAACATTTAGTTTACTCATTGTTTTTAATTTTTCAATATATTTCTTAAATAATTCTTCGTAATTTCGTAATAATATTTTTTATTTGGTATTTTAGTTGTATAATTCTATTCCGTCTTTGTTTAAACCAATTTTAATATGATCTTTAAGATATTTTTCTACAATCAATTTAATTTTTGATTCGTCTGGTTGAATACTCTTTATTCTTTCTTTCAACATGTTTTGAACTATAGTTTTTTCTTTTATCATGTTCTGTACCATAGTCGTAAGATTAACGATTTTTTCATCTTGTTTTTCAATTTTAGAACTTTGGTCACGAGTATTTGTTTGTTCAATATTAATATTTCTTACTATTCCTTCTATTCTTTCATTAATATTGTGTAAATGAGTATTTAATTTTGAGCCCACAATTGAGTCTAATGATTTTACAATTGTTTCAATTGTGGTTCTAGTATTTTTTTCAATGTCTTTTACAAGTTTGTTAAATTTGTTCAAATTAGTATTTATTTTTGAGTCTATAATTTCTGGTAATGTTCTATTTATAGCATCTATTTTTTGTTGATTATTATTTGATTTTGTTTCTATAAGATCATTAAATATATTCAATTTTGCATTAATTTTTGAGTCTACAATTGATGGAATTACGTTTATTACTGAGTCAATTTTACGTTGTAATATTATTATATTAGATTCTATTTTTTGTTGATTATTATTTGATTTTGTTTCTATAAGATCATTAAATATATTCAATTTTGCATTAATTTTTGAGTCTACAATTGATGGAACTACGTTTATTACTGAGTCAATTTTTTCATCTACGTACTTTTTATTTGTTGCGTTTGTATTGTTAATTGGCACTGCAACATTTGCAATTGATTTCATTTTAGCATTGTATACTTCTGTATTATCTTCTATTGATATATTTATTGAATGTGATTGCACATCTTTTACAGATTTTATAATTTGTAAATCAACATAATTTTTAGTAGTTGCATCTAATGGCTCTATTGGATTTGCAACATTTACTAATCTTTTGTCATTTACGTCATATGTATTATTATTTAACCGCAACGAAAACTGATCACTATAATTGTTTTGTCGTTTAAAATGTCTACCGAACTTGTCAACAGACATTTTAATACTAATAGCAAATTTTAAATATTTATTGTAATATATTAGCTTCTCTTAATTCTTCAATAATGGATATAATTTCATTGTTTACATTATTATTCCCCGCTTGTTTCGAGTCCAGTAGCAATTGTAGACGATCTACTAACTAATCAGCAGAATCCCAATAGACATATTCTCGCTTATAGTCTGTAAATTCCATGTCAGTAGGAAGCACTCCATAACCTTTCTTTTTAATTTTTGTTTGTACAGGTGGTGAATATCTTTTTTTAGCTTTAGTAGAACGGGACGATGTACGTACAAAATTTGGTTTAATAATGTTAAAATATTAAGGATATGTAGATATAATGACTCGTGTTCCTGTTGTATTTTTATGTGCATCTGTTTGTTTTAGAATATTTATATATACCTCTTTATCATGTTCGGTTTATGATTGTGGATCTTTTTTAAAAATTAATTCGTATAAACCTTCTGTTCCTTCTTACTGAATATTGTCAATTATGATATCATTTTTATCTATTTCTATATATTTTTTTCCCAATTTAAATAATCCATTATCATATTTTAACCCATATATTTTATCAATATCACCATGATTTAATAAATATTTCATGAGATATTTTGAAGCTACATTTCCAAATTTCAATTCTAAATTTTCCCATTCTTCTTGTCCTTGCGGTGTATTAATTGATAATCTGGCTTCTGTTATTGGCCAAATTTCTGGTGATATTTCATACTTATTTTCTGTTTTTACATTACAAATTGTTGGAGACAAAAAAGGTTCATTAGGAGAATCTTCAAATTTTAATTTTTGTTTAAATTTTTTAGTTTCGTTATTAATTTCTGTTTTTTCCTTTATTTCTGAACTAGATTTGTTTTTAACGAATTCTTCTAAAGGTGTAATTATTGGTTTAAATGTTTTTTTGTAATAATTCTTCTGTGTCAACATGTCCTCTTTTTACAGCATTAAATTTTTTTCGTAATACTTTACTTACTGATATAATATCTTGTAGAACGTTCTTGTCATTCATTCTTTTTGATAAAATTTATCTAATCCTTTCCGGTAACGACTTAAGCCACAACTGTCTTTATCAATGACTGCAAAGTCATATTTATCTTGCCAACATTTTATACAAAAATTTTTGAATTGATCGAAGGACATATCTATGTTAACATGATCATTATAAACATGACGCAAATTAGTTTCATCTTGTTTAAATAAAATAATAAAATTTGTATTGTCTCTAATTAAATGTTTTGGTATGTCTGCATATGTCTGGGAAAGATAAAAACAATCAATTAAATTGTGTCGTCCCATACTAAAATATTCACGCATACAATTTTGTTTATCACAAGTTACATCATCGAAAATTATAACAGAAATATGTTGTGCTTCATTTGGTGATATAATATCACAATTGTCATTAAATTCGTAATAACCCATTCCCTTCACTTTGGAAGCACATTCTTTTAGAAACTTGTATTTTGGTTTGAATATAAATAAATATTTCTAAATTTTAAACCATTTATATGACTAAGTAAACTAAGCAAAATATTGGTTTTCCCACAACCGCTAGGTCCAATAATTATACAACGTATGTTATTTGGTAATAAATTACTGTGATTTCTAATATCATTTTTAAGAGATTTCAAATCAATATTTTTTACTTTTAAAGATTGCTTGTGCTTAATAAATGACATTTTATTTATTGAGTATATATATATATATATATATATATATATATATATATATATATATATATATATATATATACGTAAGACTGTTTTATACTTTAGTTACAAACCAGAACTGAATGATTACGTACAGTGGAGCTGGTATAATTAACAAAGTAATAGATTCTTTACCTATTGAACTACACATACCTGGTTATAATTTTTGTGGTCCTGGTACGAAATTAAGGAAAAGATTAGCTCTAGGTCATCGGGGTATCAACCCGTTAGATGAAGCTTGTCGTGAACATGACATTGCTTATTCCCACAGCAATGATTTAAAAAAAAGACACGAAGCTGACAAAATTTTACAAGAAAGAGCGTGGAACAGAGTATTATCAAAAGATTCATCCTTTAAAGAGAAAGCAGCTGCTTGGACAGTAACAAACATGATGAAAGCAAAACGAAAATTTGGTATGGGAATAAAAACTAAACCGGTGAAAAAACATCGCCGTGGTCGTGTCATAAAAAATCGAAAGAAGAAGGGTGGATTTTTACCACTTGCAGCTTTATTACCTTTTCTTGGAAAAGCACTTATAGCTGGTGCTACAAGTGGTGCTGCATCATATGGGATACAAAAAATGTTGAAGAAAACTGTTGGTGATGGCTTATATTTAAAGCCGTACAAAAAAGGATCAGGAATTAAAAAGAACAAAAAAAAAAATCAAAAAATTGCCGAACAGGGCGTTAACTAATTGGGATTTAAAGAAATATGGTTCGAATATAAAACATTTTCGTGGTATCTATATGCGTGACACACTACCGAAATTTCCATTAAAATATGAAGCTGCAATTGTTAACTTAGATAACAACTACGGTCCTGGGACTCATTGGGTTGCATATATTAAAAAAAATTATTATGTTTTGTATTTTGACAGTTTTGGAAATTTACCACCACCTAAAGAGTTAGTATATTATTTTGGGGATAAGATTAAAATCAGATATAATCATAAACGATTATAAAGACTAAATTCATATAATTGTGGTCATTTATGTTTAAATTTTCTTTTAAATTCAAAAGAAAATTTCTAATTAAATTAGTTTCATAATGGATTCTATAACAAATACATTAACTGGAAATAAATCAGAATTAAGTGCAGATTTTTTTCCACCTATTGAACTAAATAATCGTAGCGAATATGCTGTTGGTTTAATTAATTTTGAAACATTTCATTCAATACCCAACGTTGATGAAACTAATAATAAATTTTATTATTATATTGATAACACAATTCAAGAATACACTATTCCAGTGGGTTCATATGAAATTGAATATTTAGATAAAATTTTAAAGAAAGAACTTAACGATCCTAATATAGTTTATTTTGATAATATAATCCAAAAAAAAAAGAAAAAGAAAAATAACTTTATTAATCTAATTGCTAACAATAATACATTAAGATGTGAAATAAAAAGTTCCGTTAGAATTGATTTTACGAAGGAAAATAATATTGGTGCATTGCTTGGATTTACAAAACGGATTCTTGAAAGTAATATTATTTATGAAAGTGATTTACCAGTTGCTATAATTAAAGTGAACTCTATTCTTATTCAATGTAATATAGTTACGGGGTCTTATAAGAATGGTAAACTGGAACATATTATTCATGAGTTTTTCCCATCAGTTGCACCTGGGTATAAAATACTCGAAGTACCTAAAAATGTGATTTATTTACCAGTGAACACTCATGGAGTAAATAATATTACTCTAACTATTACTGATCAAGAGGGAAGAATAGTAAATTTTCGTGGTGAGACAATTACTGTGAGACTTCATCTTAAAAAAGTTTCTAATGGGTATTGACTATAAAAGAACTCAACTATCAGAGACAAAATTCAGTGTACCGTCAGTGTTGTCAAAAAGACGTTTATTAACCTCAAAATATACTATATCTACAAAAAATAAGAAATTTCTAAAGTCATTGGGTTTAAAACTTAAAATATAAACTATGAGTAATATTTTAAATATTACATCTAATATTGTGTTTGATAATACAATATCAAACAAACAAATACATAGTTATCAACCAATTGTTGCTTCATCTTTTAATAATTGTGATGAAATTCGAATACAAATACAACAACAGGATATTTATACATTACCACATGAAAGTTACTTATATATTGAAGGCAAATTAACAAAAGAAGATGGATCTGCACCTCCTATAGATACTAAAATTACTAATATTGGTATTTCCTATTTATTTGAAGATATAAAATATTTATTAAGCACTGTAGAAATTGATACAATAAAAAATGTTGGAATAACAAGCACAATGAAAGGATATGTATCTAATTCACATTCAGAAAGTCAAAATTTAATAAATGCTGGTTGGATTGTTGACAATGAAAATATTTTGGATAAGGAGGGTAATTTTAATGTATGCATTCCTTTAAAAATGTTACTCGGATTTGCAGAAGACAACAAGAAAATTATTTTAAATGTGCGACAAGAACTTAATTTGATAAGAGCAAGGAATGATAGTGCTGCTTACAAATCAACAGAAGAATTAAAATTTAATATAAAAAAAATTGTTTGGTGCCTGCCACATGTGTCAGTTAACAATGAAAATCGTTTAAAATTATTGAACATTGTAAATTCAAATCGTTTTTTGCCATTAGCATATCGTTCTTGGGATATATATATATATATATATATATATATATATATATATATATATATATATATATATATATATATATATATATGAATATCCTGTACTATCAGCAGCTAAAAAACAAATATGGTCTATTAAATCGTCTACACAGTTGGAAACACCAAGATTTGTAATTGTAGGATTTCAAACTGATCGTAAAAATAAAAAAGATAAGGATGCAAGCATTTTCGATTCGTGTAATTTAACAAATATTAAATTGTATTTGAATTCTACATATTATCCATACGACAACTTAAATATTGACTTTTCAAATAATAATTATGCAGTTCTGTATCACATGTATGCAAATTTCCAAAATGCTTACTATCAACAAAATTTCGGTGTATTATTAGATAGAAAGAAATTCAAAGAAATTGCGCCATTAATAGTAATTGATTGCTCAAATCAAAATGAAACTCTTCAAACTTCTTCAGTTGATATTAGATTGGAATTTGAATCAGACACTAATTTCCCGGCGAATACAACCGCGTATTGTCTGATAATACATGATAAGATTGTTGAATATAACCCGTTGTCAGGGGATGTTAGAAATTCATTTTAATTTAAACATTTAAAGCAATTAGAACATCGTACTTCATTGCTCAAATCAAAAGAAAAATGAAAGTTTTCAAACTTCTTCAGCTGATATTAGAATTTCCTACCATACAACCGCAAACATTCTAATAATACATGATAAGATAGTTGAATATAATCTGCTGTCAAGTGATGTTACAAACTCATTTTAATTCAAACATTCAAAGTAATTAGAACATCGTACAAAAACTATATATAATGGAGTTAATTATTGACATACAAGGATTTCAAGCTGATGGATATATTATAATACCAAAAGAAATTTTTATACTATCAAGAGATGGAAGTAAACAACAACATTTTTATATCAAACCACCATTTACATGGGAAGAATTACCACAACATAACAAAAGATGTGCTACATGGTTATGTCGAAATCATCACGGATTAAAATGGGATAACGGACATATAAATTATAACGAAATGTGTTGTGAGCTAAAAAAAATTTTAGAAGAATCAAAAACTGTTTACGTACAAGGTGCTGTCAAAAAGAATTTTTATTATCATTCAGTGTAAAAACATGTAATATTATAGATTGAAGCGAATTTAATTATAAAGTAGCTTTAAAAAATTGTTTAATTCATAAAACATGTTTCTTACATTCTATTCCATATGTTTGTGCTGTAAGTAATGTATATAAAATTAAAAAAATTTTAGACGATGATATATATTGTATAAATTCAGATAATTTTATGTAATATTATGTAATGAGGTATATAATAAAACAATATAATTACAAATTATTTGTGTTTTTCTTTATTTTTTCAATTACAGGTACAATGAATGTATAAAAATGTTTATAATTTTCTTTCAACAATTTTATAAATTTCTCTTTATCTTCTTCATGTATAGTATTACTACATTTTATGTAATTTAAAATCTTAACAATACTAAGAACATAATTTGTATAATATTTATTAATTGGAACATTTGTAGTATTTTTTAATAGAAATTTACAATTTGGAGACCAACGATAATGTTCAAACAGTGCAACATCGTTTTCCTCAAAATTGTATATTTCAACATCACAAAAAGCACACTGCACAAAATCACTATAGTTTTTGTAAAAGAAACCGACTGTTGCTAATTCCTTGGCACAAATATTTGTATTTGACCACGTACTGAATGTAGATAAACGATTAAATTCACTTTGAAGTGATAATTTTTTATCTTCATAACACAATGGACAATTTGTGATAAGTAAGCAATCATATGGTGAATCAGCCACAGTAAGTCTCGTATCAGGATGTTGTAAACAAGGTTCAAATTTTTTAAAAAAATTATCCTTTTTCCACTCTTCAGGTAATTTGTCCCACACAAAACTCAGTTGTCCAATATCTCCTTTATTTTTATATTTTATAAATTCCACTGGAAGATTTTTAATATCCTCATTGGTCATTGAATTTAATGGAAAAATAGATTTTAAGTCTGCTTCATAATATTTTTTCAATATTTGATACGTTACACTATCAGGTTTAAAACTTAATATATAATTAACATCAGTAAACTTCGAAAAATTAAAATCTGACATGATGTAGATTTACTTTATAACTAACTATTTTATTTCAAATTCAAATTATATATACTTTAATTGACAGTGAATAATAATTACTGATTTTTGTAATTCCACGTCTGTCGCTGGGATTTGAACTCTAGATCTCTAGTTCTAATGATTTCAATAACAGTTAGACATACACATTAATACGCTCAACCATTCAGTTAAAAAATAAGGACAACAATTTTAGTAAATAAAAAACAACTAGATATTTTGTACCGAACGGACTAAAAAGAGAGCATAAGAGTACAGAGTTCTATATATATATATATATATATATATATATATATATATATATATATATATATATATATATATATATATATATATATATATTGAAATATAATTTCATACACCGTAGAGAGAGAGAATGAGGAAGAGAAAGGGTGGGGAGGGAGAGGGCACCACACAAGAATGAGATCTCTATTGGAAAACTGCACAACCATACAACCAAGGCATGTGGGTTGCATAAAATTCAGGGACAACAGCACGCCGATGTGCTGCGCTGTACACAACACACTGGACGCATGTGGGTTGCATACAACCTAGGCGTGCAAACACTAGCTTAATACCAAGTCCGGAAGCGGAAGTGGGCTCGTACCCGCCGATTATACCTACTAACGTCAATGAAATTCCAAGTGATGCACGATTATCATAACCTACCATATGCCGGACATCAGGGCTAGGAAAAGACGAACAAAAGAATCAAAGAAAAATTTTACTGGAACAACATGAGCAAGGACATTGAAAATTTCTGCAGCAAATGTCACTCATGCAATGAAAGAAAAACATCTCCGCATCACAAACCAGCACCACTACAAAAGTTTCAAGAAATTTCGGTCCCAATGCAAAGAGTATCAATGGATGTTGTAGGTCCATTAACGACTACTTTGAAAGGTAATAAATATATCTTAACATTCCAGGATCATTTCACAAAATACCCGGAAGCATTCGCGATAAAAGATCAGAAAGCTAGTACAATCGCAAAGATTTTAGCACAAGAAATTATAGCAAGACACGGAGCCCCAAGACAATTATTAACAGATTTAGGAGCAAATTTTACGTCACAAGTATTTAAAGAAGTATGCACTATTTTCGGAACCGAAAAAATTCAAACAACTGCCTATAGACCTCAAACAAATGGAGTGCTAGAACGAAGTCACCGCGTATTTAAAGATATTTTGTTACATTTTGTTAAGCACGATCAAACTGACTGGGAAGATTGGTTACCATATGTTTTATTAGCGTACAGAAGTAGCGTTCATAACAGCACGAAAGAGACGCCATTTTTTTTAATGCACGGACGAGACATTGAGTTACCATACGATGATATAACCAGACCACAGACATTACGTTACGACTACGAGGACAATTACGCATCAGAACTAAGACAAAGATTACAGTTCGCATTCACAAAAGTAAAACAACATTTAGCTCAAGCGACCGAGACAGTACATAGGCAATTTAATAAAAACACGATGTGAACAAAATTTAATGCTGGAGATGCAGTATATTTACATGACGCAGCAATACAGGTAGGAACGTCACGCAAGCTAGCCAAACCATGGACAGGGCCGTACTTTATAATTGAAGTACTGGGTCCCGTAAATTATAAAATTAAAGATAATAAATCAGGCAAAATTTTCAAAGTTCACGTTAATCGCCTTAAACATTATAAAGTAGAAGTTCCAAAGGACGAGGATAACAAAGAGACAACTCCAACTCTACCAAAGGAACCGGAGAAAGCAAGAGTAGCGAATCCAAGTAATAACCTTCACCATTATGAACTTTTATTACAGGAATTAAGCCGAATTGAAGAACAACAGACAGCTCTACCACAAACTCCCACCACCCCATACAATACACGTAGCAAGGGTCCAGCACCAGACTATCCCTGGATACAACCATCAGGACGATAATGTTTTTAAATTACAGATGCAGTCCATCCCGGTTGTGTGGATAATTTGCAGTCTTATTAGTGCGGCATACGCGCTAATCGGATTCGACTGCACGGGACCGAATACAAATATAACGACCATCTCGCTAAAAGACGTAGCCGAATGCCCAGATTTAGATAAAGGGTACAATGAATCTCGCGCCAACGTCCAGATATTACAAGAAGACGAATTTCGCAACGTCCAAGTGTACACTTGTCTGGTAGAGGTTACACGGTTAATTCAGCACTGCGGGATGTACAGTCACACGTCTTCCGTTCAACAAGGGCTTCTTACATACATTCATGAAATTGGTCCGGAAGAATGTCGCCTGATGCACCGTACAAAAATGTATAAGGGGCTGGGAAACTCAGTTATAAACAAACTCTTAAGTAATGGGACAATCTCAGCCTCACTAACTTTGGCAGGGAGGTTAGATATTTCCGGGAAATGCACCGGAGGATCGTTTATTGAAAATGGAGTATCATGGGAAGGTGTTGCGGTACAAGCAACTGTAAAAATCACACTAAAGGATTACTCGGCGACTGTCAAATTAGAATCTAATGAGATTAGTTTAAAAGGTGGTGTAGTGTGTAAGTTTTTAAGTGGTTACTGCATGGATACTGAAATAGGAGAAACAGTGTGGGAACGAGTCGCGACAGGGCAGTGCGATGGCAGCAGTATGTCGCTAAATTTGGAAGGAGATGTGAGCCTAGTATCCACAGAAAAATCAATATTTGGGGACAGTAAAAGGTATGTGGTAGTCGAGGAAGGAGAAAAGATTTTCGCAGTAAGATTATTGGAGAGAACAAACATTTGTAATAACGAAGTTTGACTCACCGAACACCCAAAATTATTAGTTGCATTTAAAAAAGACTTTGGTATTAAATATTTAGTCAACGGGGTTCCAAATCCAAAAAATGTAAATTTATTAGCATATCTGAATACTAAATTCCTTTACGTTGAACAATCCTTCAAAAGAGAAATGAGAGACATGTATAGTGACGTAATTCACAGGCATTGTCTACTCGAGCGAGACATGTTGCGAAATCGACTGTTACTAGCTCCCTTAGCTCCAAATGCAGTAAGCACCCTTATTAAAAATAAGTTAGGGTACGTAGGGCGAGTCATGGGCGAAGTCATCCACATTATGCAATGTACACCAAGGGTAGTGAAAATTCGGAGAGTAGAAGAATGCTACAATGAACTACCCATATTTGCGGATGAGGAAGAAATGTTCATGACTCCATTAACACACATCCTGCAAGACAAAGCCGAGCAGATAGATTGCAGTCATCTAGCACCAGCCCTGTACTTCGTGGAAGATAAGTGGCTTGGGTTCAGCCCGCATCTAACGCAGGGTATCGAGCCAGAAATGTTGGAGGTACAGCAAGAACCAAAGTTCACATTCAAACCTCTGTACGACATAGGGAACGCCGGCATCTACTCAAAAAAAGAGATAAAATCGGCTCAAGATGCGTTAATTTTCGGGCTAGAACGACAAGCCATAGCACATATAATAACGAGAAAGGTAGTAGAACGAGATACGGTAGACCAGGGCCTATCAACTCTAGACCTTTTCTCGAAAGGTGATCTCAGAAGCTTGGCAGTGTCTACGGCAAAACAAATGTGGGGTTGGTTCTCCAGTTAGGTATGTTTATGTCAGGCTTTATTGGGGTTTATACAATTTTCAAAATTTTTAAATATTTGTTGGACGCTATAATAAATGGATTTAATTTATATAAAACAATGGGATGCACTATTAGTATAGTTGCTTGTCTCTAGAACGCGTTGACGCACCTAATTCTGAATAATCACCACCGCAGAACGCGTCAACACAACCAAGAACAAGAGTTTGAAGTATTAAATATACACCGCGATAAAGATGTGGGTATACCTGGGGTTGTAACACCAAGTGCGCCCCCTAGAGAACCAAGCACACAACCAGGATGGTTTCACCAACGTTAGTTAGCTTAGATTAAGACTGATCACGTCCCAGCACAACCAGCACGAATACCGAGGAGCTACAGATCAGAAAAGCGATGGATACCCGGGGTCAGCAAGAAGTCTGTTGTCATCATATACACAAAAAAATTGCACGGCAAGGTCAAGTGGCACAGGCGGCATTTCAGTATCATTCAAGACGGGAAGTGGACTCCAAAGTGAACTATTTATATGTGTGGTGTTGTGCTACGATGCAGACAACAGGGAGAGAAATAACAAAGTGATCATGTAGAGACATTAAGTTTAGGATAAGTAAGTGCTTCTGGAAATTGTGCTCCTTACAGGAAGCAAATTTCTCGAAGTCGGGAGGAATGTAACAAGTCTAAGTCAGCACATGTATGGATGTAATACTTAAATAATATTGAGTAAGGTAAAGCTAATATTTGCTGACTTAGCACTTGTGTCTTTTGTATATATAGAGTAAGGTAATGAATAGGAGAGTAGTGATAAACGGCAATAGAAGTGTGAGTAACATCGAAAGTGTACCGTCAACAATATACATTATCATCGAAAGTGTACAGTCAACAATATACATTATATTTATTTGTTTATATATTCAAACGTGAGTATTTCTGTTTAATTAAATCTCCATCTCCTAGTACTTGTTCAGTCTCCAGTCTGACGAAGAACCCCATATTAAATATTTTTGTCAATACTATCCTCACCGAGGAAGGGTTACACTTAAAACCATCCATAGTATAGATCCTAAAGCATGAATATGAATGTTTTAACAGAAATATTTATTTCAAGAATAGGTAAAATCTGACCTAATTTTTGTAAAAAATCATATAAATATTTTCTTCCGCGCCCGAATTTTATAATTCTTCATCTTATTTTAGCTAAAAGAAAACATTGCAACAAGAAAATTGCTATTTCAAGTGTGGTAGGTATTCTAGAATCCAGCCCATGTAGCTTACAATATACAACGTATTCATTAAGATGACACCCGAAAATAAATGTTTATTATCTGATTGGTACTACGTTTTGGTCACTTTTGCATGTCCAATGCTTAAAACCATCCATAGTATAGATCCTAAAGCATGAATATAAAATGTTTTAACAAAAATATCCATTTCAAAAATAGGTAAAATGTGACATTATTTTTGTAAAAAATCATAATTGTTTTCTTCTGCGCACGAATTTTATAATTCTTCATTATATTTTAGCTAAAAGAAAACATAGCAACAAGAAAATATTTTAAGTGTGGTAGGTATTCTAGATTCCAGCCCATGTAGCTTGCATCAAGAATAGGTAAAATCTGACTTTATTTTTGTAAAAAATCATGTAAATATTTGCTTCCGCGCCCGAATTTTATTATTCTTTATTATAATTTAGCTAAAAGAAAACATTGCAGCAAGAATTCTGCTATTTCAGGTGTGGTAGGTATTCTAGAATCCAGCCCATGTAGCTTACATTATACAACGTATTCATAAAGAATAGGTAAAATCTGACTTTATTTTTTGTAAAAAATCATATAAATATTTGCTTCCCCGCCCGAATTTTATAATTTTTCATAATATATTAGCTAAAAGAAAACATTGCAACATGAAAATTGCTATTTCAATTGTGGTAGGTATTCTAGAATCTAGTCCATGTGGCTTACAATATACAACGTATTCATTAAAATGACACCCAAAAATTGAATGTTTATTATCTGATTGGTACAACGTTTTGGTCACTTTTGCATGTCCAAAGCTTAAAACCATCCATAGTATAGATCCTAAAGCATGAATATGAATGTTTTAACAAAAAAAATCCATTTCAAGAATTGGTAAAATCTGACTTTATTTTTGTAAAAAATCATATAAATATTTGCTTCCGCGCCCAAATTTTATAATTATTCATCATATTTTAGTTAAAAGAAAACATTGCAACAAGAAAATTGCTATTTCAAGTGTGGTAGGTATTCTAGATCCAGAATTTGTAGCTTACAATATACAACGTATTTACCACGAATAGGTAAAATATGAATTTATTTTTATAAAAAATCATATAAATATTTGATTCTGCGCCCGAATTTTAAAATTCTTCATCATATTTTAACTAAAGAAAACATTGCAACAAGAAAATTGCAATTTCAAGTGTGGTAGGTATACTAGAATCCAGCCCATGTAGCCTGCAATATACAACGTATTCATTAATATGACACCCGAAAATTGAATGTTTATTATCTGATTGGTACCACGATTTGGTCAATTTTGCATGTCCAATGCTAAAATTATCCATAGTTTAGATCCTAAAGCAAGAATATGAATGTTTTATCAAAAATATCAATTTCAAGAATAGGTAAAATCTGATTTTATTTTTGTAAAAAATCATATAAATATTTACTTTCGTGCCCGAATTTTATAATTCTTTATTATAATTTAGCTAAAAGAAAACATTGCAAGAAGAAAATTGATATTTCAAGTGTGGTAGGTATTCTAGAATCCAGCCTATGTAGCTTACAATATACAACGTATTCATTAAAATGACACCCGAAAATTGTATGTTTATTATCTCATTGGTACTACGTTTTAGTCACTTCTGCATGTCCAATGCTTAAAACCATCCATAGTATAGATCCTAAAGAATGAATATGAATGTTTTAACAAAAATATCCATTTCAAGAATTAGTAAATCTGACTTTATTTTTGTAAAAAATCATATAAATATTTACTTTCGCGCCCGAATTTTATAATTCTTTATTATATTTTAGCTAAAAGAAAACATTGCAAGAAGATAATTGATATTTCAAGTGTGGTAGGTATTTTAGAATCCAGCCCATGTAGCTTACAATATACAAAGTATTCATTAAAATAACACCTGAAAATTGAATGTTTATTATCTGATTGGTACCACGTTTAGGTCACTTTTGTAGGTCCAATGCTGAAAACCATCCATAGTATAGATCCTAAAGCATGAATATGAATGTTTTAACAAAAATATCCATATCAAGAATAGGTAAAATCTGACTTTATTTTTAAAAAAATCATGTAAATATTGGCTTCCGCGCCCGAATATTTTAATTCTTTATCATATTTTAGCTACAACAAAACATTGCAACAAGAAAATTGCTATTTCAAGTGTGGTAGGTATTCTAGAATCCAGACCATGTAGCTTACAATATACAACGTATTCATTAAAATCGCTCCCGAAAATTGAATGTTTATTATCCGATTGGTACTACGTTTTGGTCACTTTTGCATGTCCAATGTTTAAAACTATCCATAGTATAGATCCTAAAGCATAAATATAAAATGTTTTAACAAAAATATCAATTTCAAGAATAGGTAAAATCTGACATTGTTTTTGTAAAAAATCATATAAATATTTGCTTCTGCGTACGAATATTATAATTCTTTATAATATTTTAGCTAAAAGAAAACATTGCAACAAGAAAATTGCTAATTTAAGTGTGGTAGGTATTCTAGATTCCAGCCCATGTTGCTTGCAATATACAACGTAATCATCAAGAATAGGTAAAATCTGACTTTATTTTTGTAAAAAATCATATAAAAATTTGCTTCTCCGCCCGAATTTTATAATTTTTCGTCATATTTTAGCTAAAAGAAAACATTGCAACATGATAATTGCTATTTCAATTGTGGTAGGTATTCTAGAATCCAGCCCATGTAGCTTACAATATACAACGTACTCACTAAAATGACACCCGAAAATTTAATGATTATTATCAGATTGCTACCACGTTTTGGTCACTTTTGCATGTCCAATGCTTAAAACCATCTATAGTTCAGATGCTAAAGCATGAATATGAATGTTTTAACAAAAATACCCATATCAAGAATAGGTAAAATATGACATTATTTTTGAAAAAATCATTTAAATATTTGCTTCCGCGACCGAATATTTTAATTCTTCATCATATTTTAGCTAAAAGAAAACATTGCAACAAGAAAATTGCTATTTTAAGTGTTGTAGGTATTCTAGAATCCAGCCCATGTAGCTTACAATATACAACGTATTCATTAAGAATAGGTAAAATCTGACTTTATTTTTGTAAAAAATCATATAAATATTTGCTTCCGCGCCAGAATTTAATAATTTTCATCATTTTTTAGCTAAAAGAAAACATTGCAACAAGAAAATTGTTATTTTATGTGTGGTAGTTATTCTAGAATCCAGCTTATGTAGCTTACATTATACAACGTATTCATCAAGAATAGGTAAAATCTGACTTCATTTTTGTAAAAAATTATATAAATATTTGCTTCCTCGCCCGAATTATATAATTTTTCATTATATTTCAGCTAAAAGAAAACATTGCAACATGAAAATTGCTATTTCAATTGTGGTAGGTATTCTAGAATCCAGCCCATGTACCTTACAATATACAACGTATTCATTTAAACGACACCCGAATATTGAATGTTTATTATCTGATTGGTACCACGTTTTGGTCACTTTTGCATGTCCAATGCTTAAAATCATCCATAGTATAGATCCTAAAGCATGAATATGAATGTTTTAACAGAAATATCCATTTCAAGAATAGGTAAAATCTGACTTTATTTTTGTAAAAAATCATATAAATATTGGCTTCTGCGCCCGAATATTATAATTCTTTATCATATTTTACGTCGAAGGTCGTTCAAGTGCTAAGCCAGCTCAGTGTTGCAAACTATGGTAAAAATTAAAACTCTATCCTATTATGAATTCTAGTTATAATCTTAATTCTTTAATTGTGATACCACTATGTCATCTAAATCAAACCCTCTCACTTCAATGAATGAGATAAATAATGAAGTCTTCCAAGAATCATATATCAGAACTCAAAATGAACAGAAATTATATGATAAATGGAAAAAAGCTGAGATGGAAAAAACAGCAATAATTGCAAATATGTATAAACTACAGGACCAAACTACAAAAAAAATGCAACGAGTTAGAAAAAATAATAAACAACACAAGAAAACCACAGACAGAACAAATTAACTATGAAACAGATGAAGATGAATTAGCAAGAGAGACAGAGTGGATTAGAGTTAAAGATAATAAGAACAATAAAAAGAGAAAACTGAATACGTCCTTAACACCTGCACATAAACAGCAACAAGAAGAAATTTATGTAGACGTAGACAAGCCAATACAACTCAAAAAGGAACCAAAGCCACCACCAATAGTGATAGATGGCATCCATAACTACAATGAATTCCATGAAAAATTAAATAAAATAACAACGGATTTCCAGATAAAAATAATAAGTAATGAAAACATAAAAATTAATGTCCGAGACGGTGAATGTTACAAACTACTAACTAAAATGTTAAACGATGATAAAATGTCATGGCACTCATACGAAAATAAACAAAATAGGCCTATCAGAGTAATTGCTAAAAGACTACATCATACTTGTACACCAAAGGGAATTGTAGAAGACCTACGAAATAGGGGCTACAAAATACTGGAAGCCATTAACAAATTAAAATGGAAAATTAAGCAACCACTAAGTATGTTTATGTTAGTTTTTCGTCATGATGAAGACGTGAATAAAATATTTGGAATTTCAGATATTTTAGGTAAGAGGATTGATATTCAACCAATTAAAAAATCTAAATTAGTACCACAATGTAAAAGATGTCAGTCGTACGGACATACACAGCGATATTGTGCCCAAGAACCGCGATGCGTTAAATGCACGGGAAAACATCTAACTAAAGATTGCAAAAAACCCACGACTAGCGAACCAAAATGCATCCACTGCGGCGAAAATCATCTTGCTAATTACAGAGGATGTATAGTAGCCAAGGAAATGCAAAAAATAAAGAATAAAGTTCTTAACAAACCAAAACAACCTAGTCAACCGCTAAGAAACGAGCAACAACAGAACTCAAACGAACGAAACACCCAGGAGAAAGGAACTCAACAAAGTTTGAAACAACAAAATAAATTAATAACCTACAGTAAAATAGTAAGAGGCCCATCCGAAGTGATTGAGAAATCACAAAGAAGCACGCAGAAAATCATATCAACTGATGAAAAACTGCAAATTATCATAGATAAGCTTAGCGAACAAGAACAAATAATTAAAAAAATTTAAGGCAGATTATCCAAACTTGAAAGTAGCACCCAAGGAGCTATCCCCAAGCACAGAAATGGCAAATAACCTCAGAATAGTGACATGGAACTCCAATGGATTATTGCAACATCGGGATGAATTACAAGTTATTCTTAACATAGAGAAAATAGATGTGTGCCTCATATCTGAAACACATTTTACCAATGAAACATATATTAAATTCAAAGGGTTTAAGGTTTACCACACTGTACATCCTCAAAACACTACCAAAGGAGGAAGTGCAATAATAATTAAAGAAAGCATACTCCATCATGAAGAAACACAATATAGAACTGAAGAAATTCAAGCTACTACGATGACTATACAATCTAAGAGTCATTCATTTAATGTAACAGCAATATACTGTCCGCCAAAATATGCACTAAAGAAACATAATTATCTTGAATTCCTGAGTTAACAAGGAAAACGGTTTATTATAGGGGGCGATTTTAATCCAAAAAATATTCACTGGAGATCTAGATTAACCTCTACTAAAGGAAAAGAGTTACTAGAAGCAGTTAGAGAATTTAAATGTATAACTCTGTCAACTGGAAAACCTACTTACTGGCCAACTGATCCAAATAAAATTCCAGATCTTATAGACTTTTACATTATAAAGAATATTTCCATAAACTATATGCAGATTGAAGAGGGATGGGACATGAACTCAGATCATTCACCCATAGTCTTAACACTCAGTGATAACATTATCAAAAAAGAAAATAATCCGACCTTAGTGAATCAGTGGACAGATTGGGAAAGTTTTAAGATTAGTCTTGAGGAAAGAATCAACCTTACAGTTCCAATAAAAACCGAACAACAACTAGATGAAGATGTTGAATTATTCATAAAGAACATCCAGAAAACAGCTTGGGAAAATACCCCTGTAATAAAACGCAAAATAGCTGGAAATAATTACCCGAAAGAGATTAGAAACCTCATTACAGAGAAAAGAAAATTAAGACGAAAATGGCACCAATCGAGAGCACCACACGATAAAACACTTTTAAATAATGCTAGTCAACAACTAAAAAGAGAAATTAAAAAAATTAAAAATGAATCTATTAATTCTTATTTGAGAGGTTTGACTAATGAAAATAACACAGACTATTCACTCTGGAAGGCAACTAGAAACCTTAAAAGACCAACAATGCAGATCCCCCCTATAAGAACGCATGACAGAAAATGGGCAAGAAGTAATGAGCAGAAAGCAAACGTCTTTGCAGATTACTTGGAAAAAACATTTCAACCAAACGAAGGACAAGATTATGACCTTTACGTAGAGCAACTCATGCAAGAAGAAGCAAAAATTAAGTTCACATCTCCAAAAGAAGTAATAAATGAAATAAAAACAAATATAAAAACAAAAAAGGCACCTGGTTTCGACCTTATAACAGGGGAGATAATAAAACAGCTTCCACGAAAAGCTATTGTAAAATTAACAAATTTGATTAACGCATCTTTTAGATTGCAATATGTTCCTAGTCTATAGAAAATAGCAGAGGTTATTATGATCCCTAAACCTGGAAAACCACCGCATGAAGCGTCGTCATACAGGCCTATATCACTTCTACCTGTCCTGTCAAAACTATTTGAGATACTCCTGCTTAAAAGACTAAAACCTATTATACTAAGTAGAGAACTAATTCCATCCCATCAATTTGGATTTCGGGAAAAACATTCGACAATCGACCAAGTCCACCGTATTACAAATGTTATAGAAAGAGCACTAGAAGAAAAGAAAGTCTGTGCGTCGATTTTCTTAGACGCTGCACAGGCTTTTGATAAAGTTTGGCATGAAGGGTTAAAATACAAAATTAAATCACTCATTCCTAAAGAACATTCGAAAATCCTGGATTCGTATATCTCTGATAGATACTTTAGAGTTAAACAGGAACAAACTTTTTCAGTGATCAAAGAGATCAATGCCGGAGTACCGCAAGGGAGTATATTAGGTCCAATCCTATACCTACTATATACGAGTGATATTCCTAAACTCGACAACAACATCTTAGCAACATTTGCAGACGACACAGCTATATTAGCATTAGGAAATACCAATGAAGAATCTACAGAGAAGTTACAATCAGCAATTAACACATACAGCGAGTGGACTAAAAAGTGGCGAATTAAACTTAATGCTGCAAAATCAGCTCATGTAACATTCACCAACAAAAAAATACAAACTATACCAGTTACCATAAATAACACACATGTACCATATTCAAATAAAGCAAAATATCTAGGTTTTACACTAGATGCCAAACTACGTTGAAAAGATCATGTTAAAACAAAAAAAAAAAACTTAACATCAAATTCAGAAAAATGTACTGGCTGATTGGAAAAACATCCACTCTGTCTCTATACAATAAATTGCTACTCTATAAACAAATCCTTCGACCAGTTTGGGTTTATGGATGTCAGCTTTGGGGTTGTACCAAAAAAAGCAATGTTAAAATAATCCAAACATTTCAAAATAAAGTACTAAGATCCATCGCTGGTGCTCCTTGGTACATTAGGAACACAGACCTCCACCGGGACCTGGAAGTGGAAGCAATGGATGAAATTATCCGGAAAACAGCAAGTAGCCATGAAGAACGTCTACACCGGCATGTGAACGACGAGGCCATCCAACTCCTTGACAACACGAACCTAGTGCGACGACTGCAGAGGACGAAACCGTTCGAGGTAGTACAGTGAAATTTAAAAGCAGAGTACAGTAAAGTGTATAGTTAAAACCTATAGTCTATCGATAGATAAAGACTTAGTACAAGTATAATTGCATATGTAGTAGTTTAGGATTGCCAAAAATAGCTCATTAGTCTAAGACTAGATTGTTATAGATTTAAGCATGTATGTATTTGTACGGTGCTGTGAATTAAAAAAAAAAAATTTAGCTAAAAGAAAACATTGCAACAAGAAAATTGCTATTTCAAGTGTGGCAGGTATTCTAGAATCCAGACCATGTAGCTTAAAATATACAACGTATTCATTAAAAGTGCACCCGAAAATTGAATGCTTATTATCTGATTGGTACCACGTTTTGGTCACTTTTGCATGTCCAATGCTAAAATTATCCATAGTTTAGATCCTAAAGCAAGAATATGAATGTTTTTACAAAAATATCAATTTCCAGAATAGGTAAAATCTGACTTTATTTTTGTAAAAAAATCATATAAATATTTGCTTCTGCGCACGAATTTTATAATTCTTCATCATATTTTAGCTAAAAGAAACCATCGCAGCAAGAAAATTCCTATTTTAAGTGTGGTAGGTATTCTAAATTCCAGCCCATGTAGCTTGCATCAAGAATAGGTAAAATCTGACTTTATTTTTGTAAAAAATCATGTAAATATTTGCTTCCGCGCCCGAATTTTATTATTCTTTATTATAATTTAGCTAAAAGAAAACATTGCAGCAAGATATCTGCTATTTCATGTGTGGTAGGTATTCAAGAATCCAGCCCATGTAGCTTACATTATACAACGTATTCATAAAGAATAGGTAAAATATGACTTTATTTTTGTAAAAAATCATATAAATATTTGCTTCCCCGCCCGAATTTAATAATTTTTCATAATAATTTAGCTAAAAGAAAACATTGCAACATGAAAATTGCTATTTCAATTGTGGTAGGTATTCTAGAATCTAGCCCATGTAGCTTACAATATACAACGTATTCATTAAAATGACACTAGAAAATTGAATGTTTATAATCTGATTGGTACAACGTTTTGGTCACTTTTGCATGTCCAAAGCTTAAAACCATCCATAGTATAGATCCTAAAGCATGAATATGAATGTTTTACAAAAATATCCATTTCAAGAATTGGTAAAATCTGACTTTATTTTTGTAAAAAATCATATAAATATTTGCTTCCGCGCCCGAATATTATAATTCTTCATCATAATTTAGCTAAAAGAAAACATTGCAACAAGAAATCTGCTATTTCAAGTGTGGTAGGTATTCTAGAATCCAGCCCATGTAGCTTACAATATACAACGTATTCATAAAGAATAGGTAAAATCTGAATTTATTTTTGTAAAAAATCATATAAATATTTGCTTCACCGCCCGAATTTAATAATTTTTCATAATATTATAGCTAAAAGAAAACATTGCAACATGAAAATTGCTATTTCAATTGTAGTAGGTATTCTAGAATCTAGCCCATGTAGCTTACAATATACAACGTATTCATTTAAATGACACCCGAAAATTGAATGTTTATAATCTGATTGGTACAAAGTTTTGGTCACTTTTGCATGTCCAAAGCTTAAAACCATCCATAGTATAGATCCTAAAGCATGAATATGAATGTTTTAACAAAAATATCCATTACAAGAATTGGTAAAATCTGACATAATTTTTGTAAAAAATCATATAAATATTTGCTTCCGCGCTCGAATTTTATAATTCTTCATCATATTTTAGCTAAAAGAAAACATTGCAACAAGAAAATTGCTATTTCAAGTGTGGTAGGTATTCTAGAAACCAGCCCATGTAGCTTACAATATACAACGTATTTATCAAGAAAAGGTAAAATCTGACTTTAATTTTGTAAAAAATCATATAAATGTTTGCTTCCCCGCCCATATTTTATAATTTTTTATCATATTTTTGCTAAAAGAAAACATTGCAACATAAAAATTGCTATTTCAATTGTGGTAGGTATTCCAGAATCCAGCATATGTAGCTTACAATATACAACGTATTCATTAAAATGACCCCCGAAAATTTAATGTTTATTTTCTGATTGGTACTACGTTTTGGTCACTTTTGCATGTCCAATGCTTAAAACCTACCATAGTACAGATCTTAAAGCATGAATATAAATGTTATAACAAAAATATCCATATCAAGAATGGGTAAAATCTGACTTTATTATTGTAAAAAATCATATAATTATTTGCTTCCGCGCTCGAATTTTATAATTCTTCATCATATTTTAGCTAAAAGAAAACATTGCAACAAGAAAAATGCTATTTCAAGTGTGGTAAGTATTCTAGAATCCAGCCCATGTAGCTTACAATATACAACGTATTCATCAAGAAAATGTAAATTCTGACTTTATTTTTGTAAGAAATCATATAAATACTTGCTTCCGCGCCCGAATTTTATAATTTTTCTTCATATTTTAGCTGAAAGAAAACATTGCAACAAGAAAATTGCTATTTCAAGTGTAGTAGGTATTCTAGAATCCAGACCATGTAGCTTACAATATACAACGTATTTATCAAGAAAAGGTAAAATCTGACTTTATTTTTGTAAAAAATCATATAAATATTTGCTTTCGCGCCCGAATTTTACAATTCTTCATCATATTTTAGCTAAAAGAAAACATTGCAACAAGAAAATTGCTATTTGAAGTGTGGTAGGTATTCTAGAATCCAGCCCATGTAGCTTACAATATACAACGTATTCATCAAGAAAAGGTAAAATCTGATTTTATTTTTGTAAAAAATCATATAAATATTTGCTTCCGTGGCCGAATTTTATAATTTTTTATCATATTTTAGCTAAAAGAAAACATTGCAACAAGAAAATTGCTATTTCAAATGTGGTAGGTATTCTAGAATCCAGCCTATGTAGCTTACAATATACAATGTATTCTATAAAAGGTCACCCGAAAATTGAATGTTTATTATGTGATTGGTACCACGTTTTGGTCACATTTGCATGTCCAATGCTTAAAACCATCCATAGTATAGATCCTAAAGCATGAATATGAATGTTTTAACAAAAATATCCATTTCAAGAATAGGTAAAATCTGACTTTATTTTTGTAAAAAATCATGTAAATATTTGCTTCCGCTCCCGAATTTTATTATTCTTTATTATAATTTAGCTAAAAGAAAACATTGCAGCAAGATATCTGCTATTTCAAGTGTGGTAGGTTTTCAAGAATCCAGCCCATGTAGCTTACATTATACAACGTATTCATAAAGAATAGGTATAATATGACTTTATTTTTGTAAAAAATCATATAAATATTTGCTTCCCCGCCCGAATTTAATAATTTTTCATAATAATTTAGCTAAAAGAAAACATTGCAACATGAAAATTGCTATTTCAATTGTGGTAGGTATTTTAGAATCTAGCCCATGTAGCTTACAATATACAACGTATTCAATAAAATGACACCCGATAATTGAATGTTTACAATCTGATTGGTACAACGTTTTGGTCACTTTTGCATGTCCAAAGCTTTAAACCATCCATTGTATAGATCCTAAAGCATGAATATGAATGTTTTACAAAAATATCCATTTCAAGAATTGGTCTGACTTTATTTTTGTAAAAAATCCTATAAATATTTGCTTCCGCGCCCGAAATTTATAACTCTTCATCATATTTTAGCTAAAAGAAGACATTGCATCAAGAAAATTGCTATTTCAAGTGTGGTAGGTATTCTAGAATCCAGCCCATGTAGCTTACAATATACAACGTATTCATCAAGAATAAGTAAAATCAGACTTTATTTTTGTAAAAAATCATATAAATATTTGCTTCCACGCCCGAATATTATAATTCTTTATTATATTTTAGCTAAAAGGAAACATTGCAACAAGAAAATTGCTATTTCAAGTGTGGTAGGTATTCTAGAATCCAGCCCATGTATCTTACAATATGCAACGTATTCATCAAGAATAAGTAAAATCTGACTTTATTTTTGTAACAAATCATATAAATATTTGCCTCCACGCCCGAATATTATAATTCTTTATTATATTTTAACTAAAAGAAAACATTGCAACAAGAAATTTGCTATTTCAAGTGTGGTAGGTAGTATAGATCCTAAAGCATGAATATGAATGTTTTATCAAAAATATCTATTACAAGAATACGTTAAATCTGACTTTATTTTTGTAAAAATTCATATAAATATTTGCTTCCGTGCCCAAATTTATAATTCTTCATCATATTTTAGCTAAAAGATAACATTGCAACAAGAAAATTGCTATTTCAAGTGTGGTAGGTATTCTAGAATCCAGCCCATGTATCTTACAATATGCAACGTATTCATCAAGAATAGGTAAAATCTGACTTTATTTTTGTAAAAATTCATATAAATATTTGCTTCCGCGCCCGATTTTTATAATTCTTTATCATATTTTAGCTAAAAGAAAACATTGCAACAAGAAAATTGCTATTTCAAGTGTGGTAGGTATTATAGAATCCAGTTCATGTAGCTTACAATATACAACGTATTTATTAAAATGACACCCGAAAATTGAATGTTTATTTTTTGATTGGTACCACGTTTTGGTCACTTTTGTATGTCTAATGCATTAAACCATCCATAGTATAGATCCTAAACCATGAATATGAATGTTTAAACAAAAATATCCATTTCAAGAATAGGTAAAATTTGACTTTATTTTTGAAAAATATCATATAAATATTTGCTTTCGCGCATGAATTTAATAATTTTTCATCATATTTTAAGTAAAAGTAAACATTGCAACAAGAAAATTGCTATTTCAAGTGTGGTAGGTATTCTAGAATTTTCTTGTTGTAATGTTTTCTTTTAGCTAAAATAAGATAAAAAATTATAAAAATCGTGCGCGGAAGCAAATATTTATATGATTTGTTACAAAAATAAAGTTAGATTTTACCTATTCTTGATGAATACGTTGTATAATGTAAGCTACATGGGCTGGATTCTAGAATACATAACACACTTAAAGTAGCAATTTTCTTGTTGCAATGTTTTCTTTTAGCTAACATATGTTGAAGAATTATAAAATTCGAGCGCGTAAGCAAATATTTATAGGATTTTTTACAGAAATAGAGTCAGATTTTTCCTATACTTGATGAATACGTTGTATATTGTAAGCTATATGGGCTGAATTCTAGAATACCTACCACACTTGAAATAACAATTTTCTTGTTGCAATGTTTTCTTTTAGCTAAAATATGATAAAAAATTATAAAATTCGGGCGCGAAAGCATATATTTATATGATTTTTTACAAAAATATATTCAGATTTTACCTTCTCTTGATGAACACGTTGTACATTGTGAGCTACATGGGCTAGATTCTAGAATACCTACCACACTTGAAATAGCAATTTTCTTGTTGCAATGTTTTGTGACGAAGCATCACGATGCAGTTTTATTTGAACAGTATTTTTGAACGTAAATTTGAAGTCAAATTTACCGCAGCTCTACCTTCCAAATATTTTAAAACTATTGCCTGGACTTTGCATTCGAATCAAGCAACCGCGCAAGGCCAGCGTGCGCATGTCTAGTAATGGCAGTGGTTATTGTGAAAGTGGTGTTTTGAAAAACATAACCATCGAACATGTGTTTGGATTGTAGTCAAGTTACTCGTTCAGTTAATTTCATGCGGCGAAATTAACTCGTTTAGTGACTTAAGGCAATAGTAAGTGTTTTTATTACTGTTTGTATCGTATTGTATTTAAATGTTATTTATTTATATATGATATTTGTAATTGTTTTGTGACTATGTTCACCTCGGATGATGGGTACGAGGGGAAGGGGTGAACATTTTTATAAAAACGCGGTCGTTGGCCGACTCAGGGTTTTTTTTAGTGAGTTTTTGGCCAAATAAAGACGTAACAAATAAAAGTTTTGAAGCAGAGTTTTTTATTCGAATTATTTTCAGTTGTTTTCCTATCCTTCCACTGGTGAACGTAAGGTAAGTGGAAGTGAAGTATTTATAGGAAAATTGGAATAGTGTTTTGCCGTTTTTCACATCTGTATGTGAGCAAAACGTGTGTGTGAGAAAATCGTTCATTTTCATCCCGTGCACGAGTTGTGCGATAGTTGCGATAGTTTGTGAATTCCAATTACTAGGGACAAAGAAGAACTAGTGATTGCGCTATCACTATCAAAATAATTTTGGATGAATTTCGGCGTAGAAAGAATCCTCGAAACCGTCATTTTGCTTCGTGAGCTGCGGAACAGGATTCGGCTTGTCCATCGGCCACCGCCAGGACTAATCAAGGATAGGTCTGCTGAATTTAGTTTTGCGTTCTTTTTACCTCGCCCTCGCATCGCGTGCACGTGGGTTAGCGAGCAACGCAGGTTTTAAGAATAACCGATTTTTATTCTAAATTTATTTATGATTTTATTTACGTCTTTTTACTATCTTTTTTGGAAAGTCGTTCCGTGATGTTGTGTTCAAGCGAGCGACCACAACCAATGTTGGAATCCGAACCTTGGACATTTTTCTCCATTGAGATAGCCGTGGCCGTCGTCACTGGAAGCCTGCGAGTTAGACGTCTCTACCGTTACGTACAGTGGCGCCCGAGATTTGGCAAGAAGTAGTGCGACAGCGTTTGTATATTTTATTATACCGTGCCTAACGACTAATTATTGTGCTTTTGCACGAGTTATTGTTTTGTAGGCTGTGACGACGTATTTTACATTGTGTGACGCGAAGGTAACGCCGTAGTCCGTAACACGTTTTCGAGAACGATAGGGACTGACGACGTAACGACGTCACAGTTTTCTTTTAGCTAAAATATAATGAAGAATTATAAAATTCGAGATGTCAGATTTTACCTATTCCTAAAATGGATATTTTTGTTAAATCATTCATAATCATGCTTTAGTATCTATACTATGGATAGATTAAGCATTTCACATGAAAAAGTGACCACAACGTGGTACCAGTCAGATAATAAACATTCAAATTTCAGGTGTCATTTTAATGAATACGTTGTATACTGTAACCTACATGGGCTGGATTCTAGAATACCTACCACACTTGAAATGACAATTTTCTTGTTGCAATGTTTTCTTTTAGCTAAAATATGATAAAGAATTATAAAATTTGGGCGCGGAAGCAAATATTTATATGAATTTTTACAAATATAGAAGCAGATTTGTCCTATTCTTGATGAATACGTTGTATATGGTAAGCTACATGGGCTGGATTCTAGAATACCTACCACACTTAAAATGGCAATATTCTGGTTGCAATGTTTTCTTTTAGCTAAACTATGATGAAGAATTATAAAATTCGGGCGCGGAAGCAAATATTTATATGATTTTTTACAAAAATAAAGTCAGATTATACCTTTTCTTGAAATGGATATTTTTGTTAAAGCATTCGTATTCATGTATTAGGATCTATACTATGGATGGTTTTAAGCATTGGACATGCAAAAGTGACCAAAACGTGGTACCAATCAGATAATAAACATTCAATTTTCGGGTGTCATTTTATTGAATACGTTGTATATTTTAAGCTACATGGGCTGGATTCTAGAATACCTACCACACTTGAAATAGCACTTTTCTTGTTGCAATGTTTTCTTTTAGCTAAAATATGATAAACGATTATAAAATTCGGACGCGGAAGGAAATATTTATATGATTCTTTGCAAATATCGTATAAAGTCACATTTTACCTATTCTTGATGAATACGTTGTATATTGTAAGTTACATGGGCTGGATTCTAAAATACCTACCACACTTGAAATAGAAATTTTCTTGTTGCAATGTTTTCTTTAAGCTAAAATATGATGAAGAATTATAAATATCGGGCGCGGAAGCAAATATTTATATGATTTTTTACAAAAATAAAGTCAGATCTTGCTTATTCTTGAAATGGATATTTTTGTTAAAACATTCATATTCATGCTTTAGGATCTATACTATGGATAATTTTAGCATTGGACATGCAAAAGTGACCAAAACCTGGTACCAATCAGATAATAAACATTCAATTTTCGGGTGTCATTTTAATGAATAAGTTGTATATTCTAAGCTACATGGGCTGGATTCTAGAATACGTACCACACTTGAAATAGCAATTTTCTTGTTGCAATGTTATCCTTTAGCTAAATTATGTTAAAGAATTATAAAATTCGGGCGCGGAAGCAAATATATATATGATTTTTTACAAAAATAAGGTCAGATTTCACCTATTCCTGATGAATACGTTGTATATTGTAAACTACATGGGTTGGATTCTAGAATACGTACCACACTTGAAATAGCAATTTTCTTGTTGCAATGTTTTCTTTTATCTAAAATATAATGAAGAATTATAAAAATCGGGCGCGGAAGCAAATATTTATATTATTTTTTACAAAAATAAAGTCAGATTTTACCTATTCTTAAAATGGATATTTTTGTTAAAACCTTCATATTCATGCTTTATGATCTATACTATGAATCGTTTTAAACATTGAGACGAAGTGCTCGTCACAATGCACACATACCTGCCTTCCTCGTTGCTCCACCAGGTCACCACACCGACTTCACGAGGTCCGGACCGCACACCAGGTCAAGCGAACCCGCCGTCGAAACCAGTAGCCGCCAACCGCTGGAAACACCTTCAGGAGGCGGTGCGACATCTCCAACAGTCTGCCGGATTCCCGAAGAGTCGCCGGGAAACACTTTTGTAAAAAGCACATGGCCGGAGACATAACCTCAAGAACACGTGGGTCTAAACTTGCACCAATATTTAACCTACAACAACAGCACTTGGGGAAACAATAATAAATACATTTTAACACTTACCGCTGTTACTTTTCTTTATATTTTCGTGTTATTTTTACAGTTTTCAAATTTTCACAAAAACACCTGTTCGCCGCGCCAGCGCGTGCGCGCGACCGCAGTACTGCCAACTTCAAACACAAAACGCTTCGGAGGACCGAATTCCCATGATATATTTTTATAAAATATGTAAATCAGATCAAATACAATATAAAACTCTGTAAAGCCAAGGGAAGTGATTTTGCGAATTTTTAAAATAAAAATCAATTTATTAAACGAAAATAACAATACATAAAGTCAATCTGTCTCACTTTAACATCAGTAGCTACAGGATTAATTAAATTTCGGGTATAAATACGACCGCCGGGGCCGTATTTCTTGAGTCTACGACGACTATGACGTCTAACAGTCAGCCGAGAAGAGTTCCAGTCCGTTTCCGCACCGTTCTGTTCCGAATAGAGTCTTTTTGTAAGTTGCTTGTTCATTTTTGCATTTTTTCTTGAATTCCGCTGCTGTCAGAGGATACAGGTTGGTAGCTTCTACCGCCGTTCCTCAGAGCCTTCAGCTCGCTGCATTCCACGCCTAAGGGGAAACTCCGTAGGTGGTTACCACCGCGTGTTTCTACGGCTGTCGGGCAGATCCGCGTTTTAACTTAGTAGTTTTTTTCTCTTTTCTCATTGCTTTACGTTCCGTAGTTATCGGAGAAGACCCGTTGGTGGTTCCCCACCGCGAACTCCGTCGACGGCTAAGTAGAACCGCGATTAGTTTGTCACTATTTCACTTCCTACGGCTCAGTAAAACACTAGGTGTAGTAATTTTAGTACAATAAAATATTAACCTTACTTTTGTCTATCTGTGCTCTAAACCTTGGCCCGACCGACCTAGAGCTCCCGTAGCACACGTCACTTTCCTCGCAGGTTCCGCAGATTGGCGCCCGAGAACAACCCGACATCCTGCAAGAAAACCCACGACATCGCGGACCAACAACATCCCGCAGCGGCTCAAGTGATCGTCGCAACATTGGTCATGCAAATGTGACCAAAACGTAGTACCAATCAGATAATAAACATTTAATTTTCGGGTGTCATTTTAATGAATACGTTGTATATTTTAAGCTACATGGGCTGGATTAAAAAATACCAACTACACTTGAAATAGCAATTTTCTTGTTGCAATGTTTTCTTTTAGCTAAAATATGATAAAAAATTATAAAATTCGGGCGCGGAAGTAAATATTTATATGATTTTTTACAAAAATAAAGCCACATTTTACCTATTCTTGATAAATACGTTGTATATTGTAAGATACATGGGATGGATTCTAAAATACCTACCACACTTGAAATAGCAATTTTTTGTTGCAATGTTTTCTTTTAACAAAATATGATAAAAAATTATAAAATTCGGGCGCGGAAGTAAATATTTATATGATTTTTTACAAAAATAATGTCAAAATATACCTTTTCTTGATGAATACGTTCTATATTGTAAGCTACATGGGCTGGATTCTAGAATACCTACAACATTTAAAAAAGCAATTTTCTTGTTGCAATGTTTTCTTTTAGCTAAAGTACGATGAAAAATTATAAAATTCGGGCGCGGAAGCAAATATTTAAATGATTTGTTACAAAAATAAAGTCAGATCTTGCCTATTCTTGAAATGGATATTTTTATTAAAACATTCATATTCATGCTTTAGGATCTATACTATGGATAATTTTAGCATTGGACAAGCAAAAGTGACCAAAACTTGGTACCAATCAGATAATAAATATTAAATTTTCAGGTGTCATTTTAATGAATACGTTGTATATTGTAAGCTACATGGGCTGGATTCTAGAATACCTGCCACACTTGAAATAGCAATTTTCTTGTTGCAATGTTTTCCTTAACCTAAAACATGATGAAGAATTATAAAATTCGGGCGCGGAAGTAAATACTTACATGTTTTTTTACAAAAATAAAGTCAGATATTACCTATTCTTGATAAATACGTTGTATATTGTGAGATACATGGGCTGGATTCTAGAATAGCTACCACACATAAAAAAGCAATTTTCTTGTTGCAATGTTTTCTTTTAGCTAATATATGATGAAGAATTATAAAATTCGGGCTCGGAAATAAATATTTATATAATTTTTTACAAAAATATAGTCAGATTTTACATATTCTTGAAATGGATATTTTTGTTAAAACATTCATATTCATGCTTTATGATTTATACTATGGTTGGTTTTAAGCATAGGACATGCAAAAGTGACCAAAACGTTTTACTAATCAGATAATAATCATTCACGTTTCGGGTGTCATTCTAATGAATACGTTGTATATTGTAAGCTATATGGGCTGGATTCTAGAATACCTACCACACTTGCAATAGCAATTTTCTTATTGCAATGTTTTCTTTTAGCTAAAATATGATAAAAAATTATAAAATTCGGGCGCGGAAGCAAATTTTTATATGATTTTTTAAAAATATAAAGTCACATTTTACCTATTCTTGATGAATACGTTGTATATTGTAAGCTACATGGGCTGGATTCTAGAATACCTGCCACACTTGAAATAGCAATTTTCTTGTTGCAATGTTTTCCTTTACCTAAAACATGAGAAAGAATTATAAAATTCGGGCGCGGGAGTAAATACTTATATGTTTTTTTACAAAAGTAAAGTCAGATATTACCTATTCTTGATAAATACGTTGTACTCGTATATTGTCAGCTACATGGGCTGGATTCTAGAATACGTACCTCACTTGAAATAGCAATTTTATTGTTGCTATGTTTTCTTTTAGCTAAAATACGATAAAGAATTATAAAATTCCGGCGCGGAAGTAAATATTTATATGATTTTTTAAAAAAAATAAAGTCAGATTTTACCTATTCTTGATGAATACGTTGTATATTGTAAGCTATATGGGCTGGATTCTATAATAGCTACCACATTTGAAATAGCAATTTTCTTGTTGCAATGTTTTGTTTTAGCTAAATTATGATGAAGAATTATAAAATTCGGGCTCGGAAGCAAATATTTATATGATTTTTTACAAAAATAAAGTCAGATTTTACCTATTCTTAAAATGGATATTTTTGTTAAAACATTCTTATTCATGCTTTAGGATCTATACTATGAATGGTTTTAAGCATTGGACATGCAAAAGTGAACAAAACGTAGTACCAATCAGATAATAAACATTCAATTTTCGGGTGTCATTTTAATGAATACGTTGTATTTTGTAAGCTACATTAGCTGGATTCTAGAAAACCTACCACACTTGAAATAGCAATTTTCTTGTTGCAATGTTTTCTTTTAGCTAAAATATGATGAAAAATTATAAAATTCGGGCGCGGAAGTAAATATTTATATGATTTTTTACAAAATAAATCAGATTTTACTTATTCTTGAAATGGATATTTTTGTTAAAACATTCATATTCATGCTTTATGATTTATACTATGGTTGGTTTTAAGCATTGGACATGCAAAACTGACCAAAACGTGTTACTAATCAGATAATAAACATTAAATTTTTGGGTGTCATATTAATGAATAAGTTGTATATTGTAAGCTACATGGGCTGGATTCTAGAATACCTGCCACACTTGAAATAGCAATTTTCTTGTTGCAATGATTTCTTTTAGCTAAAATATAATGAAGAATTATAAAATTCGGGCGCAGAAGTAAATATTTATATGATTTTTTACAAAAATAAAGTCAGATTTTACCTTTTCTTGGTGAATACGTTGTATATTGGAAGCTACATGGGCTGGATTCTAGAATACCTACTACACTTGAAATAGCAATTTATTTGTTGCAATATTTTCTTTTAGCTAAAATATGATAAAGAATTATAAAATTCGGGCGCGGAAGAAAATATTTATATGATTTTTTGCAAAAATAAAGTCAGATTTTACCTATTCTTAAAATGGATATTTTCGTTAACACATTCATATTCATGCTTTAGGATCTATACTATGGATAATTTTAGTATTGGACATGCAAAAATGACCAAAACGTGGAACCAATCATATAATAAACATTAAATTTTCGAGTGTCATTTTAATGAATAAGTTGTATATTGTAAGCTACATGGGCTGGATTCTAGAATAGCTACCACACTTGAAATAGCAATTTTCATGTTGCAATGATTTCTTTTAGCTAAAATATGATGAAGAATTATAAAATTCCGACGCAAAAGCAAATATTTATATGATTTTTCACAAAAATAAAATCAGATTTTACCTATTCTTGATGAATACGGTGTATTTTGCAAGCTACATGGGCTGGATTCTAGAATACCTACCACACTTGAAATAGCAGTTTATTTGTTGCAATGTTTTACTTTAGTTAAAATATGATAAAAAATGATAAAATTCGGGCGCGGAAGTAAATATTTATATGATTTTTTACAGAAATAAAGTAAGATTTTACCTTTTTTTTAAATTCGGGCGCGGAAGCAAATTTTTATATAATTTTTTATAAAAATAAAGACAGATTTTACCTATTCTTGAAATGGATATTTTTGTTAAAACTTTTATGTTCATGCTTTAGGATCTATACTATGGAAGGTTTTAAGCATTGGACATGCAAAGATGACCAAAAAGTGGTACCAATCAGATAAGAAACATTCATTTTTTAGGTGTCATTTGTGACGAAGCGTCACGATACAGTTTTATTTTACAGTATTTTTGAACGTAAATTTGAAGTCAAATTTACCGCAGCTCTACCTTCCAAATATTTTAAAACCTATTGCCTAGATTTTGCAGTCGAGTCAAGCAACCGCGCAAGGCCAGCGCGCGCATGTCTACTAATGGCAGCACAACATGGAGTTTTATTTGTTTACATCGTGTTTTTGTGAAGTTGTTGCTGTAAACCATTACTCTGATTTTCTTGATTCGAACAACATAAGATGCAAGATAATGTTCTACGTAGTGTAGTGCCAAATACATCGCAGTGGTTTTTGTGAAAGTGTAGTTTTGAAGAACATAACCACCGAACATGTGTTTGGTTTGTAGTCAAGTTACTCGTTCAGTTAATTTCATGCGGCGAAATTAACTCGTTTAGTGACTTAAGGCAATAGTAAGTGTATTGTTTTTTATTATTGTTTGTATTGTATTTAAATGTTATTTATTTATATTTATTTATATGTGATATTTTTTTGATCTGTGACTATGTTCACCCTCCGGGATGGAGGGGCGGAGGGGAACAGTATAAAAGCTCGGTCAATGACCGACTCAGGGGCTTTTTTTAGTGAGTTTTTGGCCAAATAAAGACGTAAAAAATAAAAGTTGTGAAGCAGAGTTTTTATTTGAATTATTTTCAGTTGTTTTCCTATCCTTCCACTAGTGAACGTAAGGTAAGTGGAAGTGAAGTATTTAGAGGAAAATTGGAATAGTGTTTTGCCGTTTTTCACATCTTTATGTGAGCAAAACGTGTTTGTGAAAAAATCGTTCATTTTCATCCCGTGCACGAGTTGTGCGTAAGTTGCGATAGTTTGTGAATTCCAATTACTAGGGGCAGCGAAGAACTAGTGATTGCGCTACCACTATCAAGATAATTTTGGATGAATTTCGGCGTAGAAAGAATCCTCGAAACCGTCATTTTGCTTCGTGAGCCGCGGAACAGGATTCGGCTTGTCCATCGGCCACCGCCAGGACTAATCAAGGATAGTTCTGCTGAATTTGGTTTTGCGTTCGTTTTTACCTCACCCTCGCATCGCGTGCACGTGGGTGAGCGAGCAACGCAGGTTGTAAGAATAGCCGATTTTTATTCGAAATTTATTTATGCTTTTATTTACGTCTTTTTACTATCTTTTTTGGAAAGTCGTTCCGTGATGTTGTGTTCAAGCGAGCGACCACAACCTATGTTGGAAACCGTACCTTGGACATTTTTCTCCATTGAGATATCCGTGGCCGTCGTCACTGGAAGCCTGCGAGTTAGACGTCTCTACCGTTACGTAGAGTGGCGCCCGAGATTTGGAAACGAGTAGTGCGACAGCGGTTGTATATTTTATTATACCGTGCCTGTCGACTAATTATTATGTTTTTGTATGAGTTACGGTGTTGTAGGCTGTGACGATGTATTTTACATTGTGTGACGCGAAGGTAACGCCGTAGTCCGTCACACGTTTTCGAGAACGATAGGGACTGACGACGTAACGACGTCACACATTTTAATGAATACGTTGTATATTGCAAGCTACATGGGCTGGATTCTAGAAAACCTACCACACTTGAAATAGCAATTTTTTTGTTGCAATGTTTTCTTTTAGCTAAAATATGATAAAGATTTATAAAATTCGGGCGCGTAATCAAATATTTATATGATTTTTTACAAAAATAAAGTCAGATTTTGCCTATTCTTGAAATGCATATTTTTGTTAAAACATTCATATTCATGCTTTAGGATCTATACTATGGATAATTTTAGCAGTGTACATGCAAAAGTGACCAAAACGTTGTACCAATCAGATAATAAACATTTAATTTTCGGGTGTCATTTTAATTAATACGTTGTAAGCTACATGGGCTGGAATCTGGAATAACTACCACACTTGAAATAGCAATTTTCTTGTTGCAATGTTTTCCTTTACCTAAAATATGATAAAGAATTATAAAATTCGGGCGCGGAAGCAAATATTTATATGATTTTTTACAGAAATGAAGTCTGATTTTACCTATTCTTGAAATGGATATTTTTGTTAAAACATTCATATTCATGCTTTAGGATCTATACTATGGATGGTTTTAAGCATTAGACATGCAAAAGTGACCAAAACGTGGTACCAATCAGATAATAAACAATAAATTTTTGAGTGTCATTTTAATGAATACGTTGTATATTGTAAGCTACATGGGCTGGATTCTAGAATACCAAGCACAATTGAATTAGCAATTTTCTTGTTGCAATGTTTCTTTAGCTAAAATATGATAAAGAATTATAAACTGCAGGTGCGGAAGCAAATATTTATATGATTTTTTCCAAAAATAAAGTTAAATTTTACCTATTCTTGTTGAATACGTTGTATATTTTAAGCTATATGGGCTGGATTCTAGAACACCAACCACACTTGAAATAGCAATTTTCTTTTTGCAATGTTATCTTTTACCTAAAATATGATGAAGAATTATAAAATACGGGCGCGGAAGCTAATATTTATATGATGTTTTACAAAAATAAAGTCAGAATTTACCTTTTCTTGATGAATACGTTGTATATTGTAAGCTACATGGGCTGGATTCATGAATACCTATAACACTTGAAATAGCAATTTTTTTGTTGCAATGTTTTCTTTTAGCTAAAATATGATGAAGAATTATAAAATTCGGGCGCGGAATCAAATATTTATTTGATTTTTTACAAAAAGAAAGTCAGATTTTGCCTACTCTTGAAATGGATATTTTTGTTAAAACATTCATATTCATGCTTTAGGATTTATACTGTTCTAAGCGAACAGTCAACCAAATCAGACGTGCGCACCGAGTGTAAATCAAACGAAAACTTTTAATTACCCGCGCCATAGGCGTAACAAACAGGATAAACTTAATAATAATATCAGTAAAAGAATCATATAAATAGTGACAATACCACACAGAACTCTCTTCGGAGAGTCTCTGTTCACCTGAAAACATGGCTTTAACCCAACGTGGAACGTCAAAACAACAAAAAACCATAACGATGACCATCGACACCACTAAAGGTATGTCAGAATTTATTACTCAAAATCATACAATTAAGAAACGTAAAATCGACTCAAATAACAATTATAGCGCAACACACTGATAATATATTATAGACACAGATACATCACTAACAAATAACAGATACTACTTATTAAATGAAACAAGAACACAATCCCAATCACAACAAATCAAAGACATCAACCAAGTAAAACCCAAAATACCGCCTATATACCTACACGATGTCAACAACTATGAAGAAATAATAAAAGATATCAAGCAAAAAATCAAAGATGACTTCACGACACAACAGAAAAACAATGCTCTACGTATAAATCTAACAACTATCGAAGATTATCGTACCTTAACTAAATATTATGATGACGAAAAACTAAAATATCACACATTCCGCAATCCAGATAACAGCATATTATTAGTAGTACTAAGAAACATACCTATTTCTATCAGTACAGACACAATCACAAACGAACTAAAACAAAAAACCTACCCAGTATTAAAAGTTACCCGATTATTGAATAAATCAAAATACCCAATGCCTTTATGTGTGGTAGAATTAACCAACAACGACAAAGCCAATGAAATATTTGAACTAACAAAATTATTCTATACAATTATCACAGTAGAGCCACGAAGAAAATCAAAAGATATACCACAATGCACAAACTGTCAAAGATACGGACACACAATAAATTATTGCAAATTAGACTCACGATGCGTAAAATGCATGCAAAATCATCACTATAGCGCATGTACCAAACAAAAAAATCAAAACTCCGAATGTATCAATTGCGGTGGTAAACACCCAGCTAATTACAAGGGATGCTCAGCATATCAAAATCTTATAAAAACTAATAATCAACATCAACGACAACAAATACAGCACAACAATCCAACCGAAAATAACCAAACAGAACCATCCTCTTACTCCCAAAACAATCCTAAATCATACGCTAACAGAACCAAAAATCTAGCACAAAATAACAGAACCGTAAATACCGACAATACTGATAAAGACAACGCACAAACTATAATTCCCTTCTTGCTACAATCAATTATGAACCTTATTCTCCCTTATATAGAAAAACTAAAATCTTTTTTTACCGCACTGCTATCTAACATTCTTCTCAATGGCAGCAAATAATAAACGCTTCATCAAGCAGATCACAATACTAAATTATAATGCTAATGGAATAAAAAGACAAAAATATGAGTTCACAGAATTTCTCTCAAGAAACAACATAGATATAGCATGCATAAGCGAAACGCATCTGCAACCAAACGAGCCCTTTGTAATCAGGGGATACGTAATATTCAGGTATGACAGGGAATCAGGAGAAGCTTCTGGCGGAGCAGCTATAATCATTAAAAGAAAAATAAAACATCACGCCACTATATTACCGCCATTAGAATCATTAGAAGCCGTAGCAGCAACTATATATACAAGCAATAACAACAAAACAACAATCATAGCCGCTTACAAACAACCGAAAAAAACTCTCAAAGAATCAGACCTACTAAAAACATTTTCCAATAATAACCCGACGCTCATAATAGGAGATCTAAATTGTAAAAATACTATACGGGGATGCAGAGTCAATAACCCAAATGGAATAAAGTTACATGAATATTCATCACGAATTGGATGCTTCATCCAAGCCCCGTCAGAGATAACCTACGTACCCTACCGCGAAGATCATGAACCAGACATCCTAGACATTATTATATCAAAAAATCATTCAAAAACCCTTATTGAAAAAGTAATTCATGAACTAGACTCAGATCACTTACCGGTACTTATAACAACTAAAAAAACAGCAGAACAATGTAAACCACATCCAAGATTGACAAAAGGTAAAGTAGATTTTGAGAAATTTAAAAAAGAGCTAGACAATAAACTGGGAAATCAAAGAACTATGGTAAAAACGGAACATATAGACGCAGAAATAAACAATTTTACGAAGTCGATAGCACATGCAGCACATAACGCTATAATCAAGCTGAAAAACACAACTAAACAAGAAAATGACACACCCAATTACATACTGCAATTAATAAAACAAAAATCAAAAGAAAGACGCTTATGGCAAACTACACGGGAGCCTTACCACAAATATAAATTAAACCAATTAACTCAAAAAGTTAAATGGGAAATTGACAATCACAGAATAAATTCATACAAAACATATGTAGAAGAATTAGAAACAGGAAGTCCACACATGTGGCTCGCAACGAAAAGAATCCTAAAGAAATCAGAACCTGTACGTACAATCAAAATAAAAGATACAAACTATGTAACAGACGAAAAGAAATGCACACTTAGAAAAAGTATTTCAGCCAAACATAAATAACGAAAACATAAACAATACCAGAGAAATTCAACAACACATAGCAAATACACAATTCACAAACACACCTACTTACGAACAAACAACAACAGATGAAATATACTCACACATAAAAAACTTGCCCAATAAAAAAGCACCAGGCTACGATCTGATATCAAACATAATACTAAAACACATAACAGAAAAGGCGCTGAAACACTTAACAAACATAATCAATGCATGTTTAAAAACGGGATATTTTCCAAACATTTAGAAACACGCTCAAATAGTACTGTTCCCTAAACCAAATAAGGACCATTCAACGCCATCAGGATATAGACCTATCAGCCTACTAACAACTATGTCAAAAATCTTAGAAAGAATCATACAAAGTCCACGCAACGAATTTACCGACCAAAACAGTATAATACCAAAATCTCAATTCGGATTTCAAAAACACCATTCAACTATTCATCAACTAACACGAATAACAGAAACAATCACTAAAAGATTTGAAAATAGAAAATACACAGCGATCGCCTTTTTAGACATATCCCAAGCATTTGATAAGGTCTGGATACTATGGATAATTTTAGCATTATACATGCAAAAGTGACCAAAACGTTGAACTAATCAGATAATAAACATTCAATTTTCGGGTGTCATTTTAATGAATACGTTGTAAGCTACATGGGCTGGATTCTAGAATACCTACCACACTTGAAATAGCAATTTTCTTGTTGCAATGTTTTCTTTTAGCTAAAAATATGATGAAGAACTATAAAATTCGGGCGCGGAAGCAAATATTTATATGATTTTTTACAAAAATAAAGTCAGATTTTACCTATTCTTGATGAATATGTTGTATATTGTAAGCTATATGGGCTAGATTTTAGAATATCTACCACACTTGAAATAGCAATTTTCTTGTAAAATTGTTTTCTTTTAGCTAAAATATGATGAAGAATTATAAAATTCGGGCGCGGAAGCAAATATTTATATGATTTTTTACAAATATAAAGTCAGATTTTACCTATTCTTGATGAATACGTTGTATATTGTAAGCTAAATGAACTGGATTCTAGGATACCTACCACACTTGAAATAGGAATTTTCTTGTTGCAATGTTTTCTTTTAGCTAAAATATGATGAGGAATTACAAAATTCGGGCGCGGAATGAAATATTTATATGATTTTTTACAAAAATAAAGTCAGAATTTCCATATTCTTGTAATGGACATTTTTGTTAAAACATTCATATTCATGCTTTAGGATCTATACTATGGATAATTTTAGCATTGGACATGCAAAAGTAACCAAAACGTGGTACCAATCAGATAATAAACATTAAATTTTCGGGTGTCATTTTAATGCATACGTAGTATATTATAAGCTACATGGGCTGGATTCTAGAATACTTACAACACTAGCAATTTTCTTGTTGCAATGTTTTCTTTTAGCTAAAATATGATAAAGAATTGTAAAATTCGGTCGCGGAAACAAATATTTATATGATTTTTTACAAAAATAAAGTCAGATTTTACCTATTCTTGATGAATACGTTGTATATTGTAAGCTACTTGGGCTGGATTCTAGTATACCTATCACACTTGAAATACAAATTTTCTTGTTGCAATGTTTTCTTTTAGCTAAAATATGATAAAGAATTGTAAAATTCGGGCGCGGGAACAAATATTTATATGAGTTTTTACAAAAATAAAGTCAGATTTTACCTATTCTGGATGAATACGTTGTATATTGTAAGCTACATGGGCTGGATTCTAGAATACCTACCACATTTGAAATAGCAATTTTCTTGTTGCAATGTTTTCTTTTAGCTAAAATATGATGAAGAATTATAAAATTCGGGCGCGGAAGGAAATATTTATATGATTTTTTACAAAAATAAAATCAGATTTTACCTATTCTTGATGATTACGTTGTATATTGTAAGCTATATGGGCTGGATTCTAGAATATCTACCACACTTGAAATAGCAATTTTCTTGTGGCAATGTTTTCTTTTAACTAAATTATGATGAAGAATTATAAAATTCGGGCGCGGAAGCAAATATTTATATGATTTTTCACAAAGATAAAGTCAGATTTTACCTATTCTTGACGAATACGTTGTATATTGTAAACTACATGAGCTGGATTCTAAAATACCTACCACACTTGAAATAGGAATTTTCTTGTTGCAATGTTTTCTTTTAGCTAAAATATGATAAAGAATTATAAAATTCGGGCGCGGAAGCAAATATTTATAGGATTTTTTACAAAAATAATGTCAGATTTTACCTGTTCTTGAAATGGACATTTTTGTTAAAACATTCATATTCATGCTTTAGGATCTATACTATGGACGGTTTTAAGCATTGGACATGCAAAAGTGACCAAAACGTGAGACCAATCAGATAATTAACATTCAATTTTCTGGTGTCATTTTAATGAATACGTTGTATATTGTAAGCTACATGTGCTGGATTCTAGAATACCTATTACACTTGAAATAGCAATTTTCTTGTTGCAATGTTTTCTTTTAGAAAAAATGTGATGAAGAATTATAAAATTCGGGAGCGAAAGTAAATATTTATATGATGTTTTACAAAAATGAAGTCAGACTTTACCTATTCTTGATGAATACGTTGTATATTGTAAGCTACATGGGCTAGATTCTAGAATACCTACCACATTTGAAATAACAATTTTCTTGTTTTCTTTTAGCTAAAATATAAAGAAGAATTATAAAATTCGGGCGCGGAAGCAAATATTTATATGATTTTTTACAAAAATAAAGTCAGATTTCACCTATTCCTGATGAATACGTTGTATATTGTAAGCTACATGTGCTGGATTCTAGAATACCTACCACACTTGAAATAGCAATTTTCTTGTTGCAATGTTTTCTTTTAGAAAAAATATGATGAAGAATTATAAAATTCGGGCGCGGAAGTAAATATTTATATGATGTTTTACAAAAATGAAGTCAGACTTTACGTATTCTTGATGAATACGTTGTATATTGTAAGCTACATGGGCTGGATTCTAGAATATCTACCACACTTGAAATAGCAATTTTCTTGTGGCAATGTTTTCTTTTAACTAAATTATGATGAAGAATTATAAAATTCGGGCGCGGAAGCAAATATTTATATGATTTTTCACAAAGATAAAGTCAGATTTTACCTATTCTTGATGAATACGTTGTATATTGTAAGCTACATGAGCTGGATTCTAAAATACCTACCACACTTGAAATAGGAATTTTCTTGTTGCAATGTTTTCTTTTAGCTAAAATATGATAAAGAATTATAAAATTCGGGCGCGGAAGCAAATATTTATAGGATTTTTTACAAAAATAAAGTCAGATTTTACCTGTTCTTGAAATGGACATTTTTGTTAAAACATTCATATTCATGCTTTAGGATCTATACTATGGACGGTTTTAAGCATTGGACATGCAAAAGTGACCAAAACGTGAGACCAATCAGATAATTAACATTCAATTTTCTGGTGTCATTTTAATGAGTACGTTGTATATTGTAAGCTACATGTGCTGGATTCTAGAATACCTATTACACTTGAAATAGCAATTTTCTTGTTGCAATGTTTTCTTTTAGAAAAAATGTGATGAAGAATTATAAAATTCGGGAGCGAAAGTAAATATTTATATGATGTTTTACAAAAATGAAGTCAGACTTTACGTATTCTTGATGAATACGTTGTATACTGTAAGCTACATGGGCTGGATTCTAGAATACCTATCACACTTGAAATAACAATTTTCTTGTTGCAATGTTTTCTTTTAGCTAAAATATGATGAAAAATTATAAAATTCGGGCGCGGAAGCAAATATTTATAAGATTTTTTACTAAAATAAAGTTAGATTTTACCTTTTCTTGATGAATACGTTGTATATTGTAAGCTACATGGGCTGGATTCTAGTATACCAACCACCCTTGATATAGCAATTTTCTTGTTGTAATGTTTTCTTTTAGCTAAAAAAGATGAAGAATTATAAAATTCGGGCGCGGATGCAAATATTTATATGATTTTTTACAAAAATATAGTAAGATTTTACTTATTCTTGAAATGGATATTTTTGTTAAAACATTCATATTCATGCTTTAGGATCTATACTATGGATAATTTTAGCATTGGACATGCAAAAGTGACCAAAACGTGAGACCAATCAGATAATTAACATTCAATTTTCTGGTGTCATTTTAATGAATACGTTGTATATTGTAAGCTACATGTGCTGGATTCTAGAATACCTATTACACTTGAAATAGCAATTTTCTTGTTGCAATGTTTTCTTTTAGAAAAAATGTGATGAAGAATTATAAAATTCGGGAGCGAAAGTAAATATTTATATGATGTTTTACAAAAATGAAGTCAGACTTTACCTATTCTTGATGAATACGTTGTATATTGTAAGCTACATGGGCTAGATTCTAGAATACCAACCGCATTTGAAATAACAATTTTCTTGTTTTCTTTTAGCTAAAATATAAAGAAGAATTATAAAATTCGGGCGCGGAAGCAAATATTTATATGATTTTTTACAAAAATAAAGTCAGATTTCACCTATTCCTGATGAATACGTTGTATATTGTAAGCTACATGGGCTGGATTTTAGAATACCTACCACACTTGAAATAGCAATTTTCTTGTTGCAATGTTTTCTTTTAGAAAAAATATGATGAAGAATTATAAAATTCGGGCGCGGAAGTAAATATTTATATGATGTTTTACAAAAATGAAGTCAGACTTTACGTATTCTTGATGAATACGTTGTATATTGTAAGCTACATGGGCTGGATTCTAGAATACCTATCACACTTGAAATAACAATTTTCTTGTTGCAATGTTTTCTTTTAGCTAAAATATGATGAAAAATTATAAAATTCGGGCGCGGAAGCAAATATTTATAAGATTTTTTACAAAAATAAAGTTAGATTCTACCTTTTCTTGATGAATACGTTGTATATTGTAAGCTACATGGGCTGGATTCTAGTATACCAACCACCCTTGATATAGCAATTTTCTTGTTGTAATGTTTTCTTTTAGCTAAAATATGATGAAGAATTATAAAATTCGGGCGCGGATGCAAATATTTATATGATTTTTTACAAAAATATAGTAAGATTTTACTTATTCTTGAAATGGATATTTTTGTTAAAACATTCATATTCATGCTTTAGGATCTATACTATGGATAATTTTAGCATTGGACATTCAAAAGTGACCAAAACGTGGTACCAATCAGATAATAAACATTAAATTTTCGGGTGTCATTTTAATGCATACGTAGTATATTATAAGCTACATGGGCTGGATTCATGAATACTTACCACACTTGAAATAGCAATTTTCTTGTTGCAATGTTTTCTTTTATCTAAAATATGATGAAGAATTATAAAATTCGGGCGAAGAAGCTAATATTTATATAATTTTTTACAAAAATAAAGTCAGATTTTACCTATTTTTGATGAATACGTTGTATATTGTAAACTACATGGGCTGGATTCTAGTACACCTACTACACTTGAAATAGCAATTTTTTTGTTGCAATGTTTTCTTTTAGCTAAAATATGATTTATTTATTTATTTATTTATTAGAGAAACCAACAGTATAACAAATACCAATTATAGGTCTCTACACTTTAATTAACAATAAATTATATATCTTATCATAATAAAGGTAATAAATATACAATTTAATTAATATTTTAGTGGAAACGAATTTTTAGATTAGGATGAACATAGAAACAAGGTCTTAACTGATAATATTGACAATTTCGGTTTTAAATGCATTGATTGATAAATGAAACAAATTAATATGTAGGAATTTAGAATTGTAAGCTGCCATGGTTCTGTTTATTGGCGAATTTTTGCAGTTGTTGGTATTACATGACTCTTCAAAGAATAATTTTTTTGAAATAGTTTTGTAGCTAATGGCAAATCTTAATTCAGAAAAGAGTGTAGGTGCATTTATTAAATGATTTATGATTTTGTACAAAAATATCATGTCAGCTTTTGTTCTTCTTCCTTCAAGTGAATGCATTTTATAACATTTTTAAATTTTACAATAATCGTAAGGTATGGTATCGAATTTGTAATTCAGAATTTTACAAAACTTTTTTTGTTCATTTTCATTAAGTTGTTATTTTTACTATAATAAGGATTCCACACTGTGGATGCATACTCAAGTATTGATCGTACAAATGAATTAAAAAGGTAAATTAGTGATCTTGAGTTATTAAAATGTTTTGCATTACGAAATATGAATCCAAGTGTTCTATATGAATTCTTAACACTATTATCCACATGGTCGTTAAATAACAGTTTTGCATCGAAAAATACTCCTAAGTCTTTAATTACTGATTTTTTTATTAATGTAGTATTATTTAAAATGTAATTAAAATGAATAACATGACGATTTCTTATAAAGTGTATCTTGTAACATTTTGATACATTTGAAAGTAAATTATTTTTATCACAATATTCCTGATGATATATCATTAATAAATAAAATGAAAAGTAACGGACCTAGATGCGACCCTTGTGGTACTCCAGATTTAACATCGATGCGTCGTGATTTAAAGCCATTACAATTAACTATTTGCGATCTGTTTTTCACGTAAGATTCAATCCAACGAATGAGTGAGCCATGTATTCCCAATGCTTGCAATTTCTGTATAAGTATAGAATGATCTACCCGATCAAATGTCTTACCAAAATCCGTGTAAATAACGTCTACTTGATTTCTCTTATCCATATTTGCGCATAAATATTCTGTGAAGGGGACCAAATTTGTTAAAATAGATTTGTTAGGCAAAACCCATTCTGCTCTGGTATTATAATGTTATAAATATTATTTTTTATTTTGTTTGTAACAAGGGCTTCAAAGATTTTACTGAAGGTACACAGAATTGATATTGGTCTGTAGTTAACAACATTATTAATAACACCAGATTTATATATTGGTGTTATATAAGATGTCTTCCATAATTCTGGAAAATGACCTGATTTTAATGACTGATTATATATAATATGAAGGGGTCCTGTGAGATTGTTTGCGCATGTACGAATGAATTTAGCAGGAATTTGATCATGTCCAGGTCCTTTATTTATATGTAGATTTTGCAAGTATTGAGAAATGGATTTAAGAGATATATATATATATATATATATATATATATATATATATATGTATATATATATATATATATATATATATATAAATAATAAGTTAATTTTCCGACGTTGCGTTTTTAAAAACAATTTATTGTTTATTATTTATTACAATGTTGTTTATTGCTAATTTACAATTCTAAGTTACAACAAATCTAGCATAGTAACAGCAGATAAAGACTAACATAAAACTACAAGAGAGCTATTTTATACTTAAACTAGGTTGGGTGTAGGGTTGCTCGGTGGGAACTGCAACCTACGCAGTTTGATGGTGGGAACAGCGATGTAACTCCTCCATCCCTAGAACGAAGCTTCCCCTGGAAGGTGAGGTCCATCGTGTTGCTGGCTTGGTGGGGTTGGTCTGGCTCGTTTTGCTATGAAACATCTCCAGGCGTAGTACATAATAATTATTAAAATTCCACAATAGATTAATACTGTCCAAATACTTGGCACTTGATATATTACAGGCACACTAGTGATTTCCACTGGGGGTTTTAAGGTAATGTCCTCTAATTTGATTGTTTTTAATTTGATTGTCATGTTGGATAATTTATTCTGTTTTATTTCGAAGTTCAACTTTGGTATCAATATTGGTTTTCCAAATGTCTTATCAAGATATATTAATTGTTTATTTTTGAATATAATTTCACATTGGTTTTGTTGTATTAGATAAACACCTATGAGGGATATTGTTTTAATTGTTTCTATTTGTGGAAACACTGCCAAATATTGATTGGTTTGGGGAATTAGTTCAATATGGCTGGTGACTTGAAGCTTGGTGTAATGACAGCGACTTGTATTTTGTTTAGTAAGGATGCCTTCTTCACAAGATGGGTTGAAGTGCGGATGATATTCGTTTTTGCACTGGTAGATTCTACTCTTGATGCACATATCGCTAAGAGGTTTAATTTCGTCTTGACTTTTTAGAAAATATTTTGTATTGGGAATAATTGTCACGTATTCTGACCCATATTTTGTTGGTAATGATTGTAAATAGTAAAGTTCAAAGTTCTTTTCGAAATTTATAGGAATCGAGATAAAATATGTAATCTGATTTGATTCTATTTTGCAGTTTATGGATAGTATAGCTTCGAAATCTAATAGATTCTCTAATTTTGGTTCATATGGTAATTGATGTTTGTAATGATCGGATATTTTCTTTAGTTCACTTAATAACTGATTAGGGTCTATTATTGAGGGATGAAGTGTTTTCATTTTGCAGAATGTGATTGAGTTTTCTATGTCTTGTAGTGTATTCAGGATGGAATTATACAAGGAACCTAGTTGGTTGTACAAGTCCTTTATATAAAGAATTTCATTAATGGTTTTAACAGAATTAAGTAATTTGTTTAAATTCTGAATTTTTGTTCTTATTATTTCCTCGTTATGTCTGATGTTTTCAATTGTGTTGTTAAATTTCTTTATTATTTCTTGGTTGATTGAGTATTCCAATTTCAATTGATTTTGCAATGAATTTTGGTTTTCTTCTAAATGGTTTAAAATTGCATTATATCTTTTGCCATCTTCTGCGTCCAGGTTTCCCGTAATTTGCTTAAATATACTCCCTAATCCATCTATTAGTCCTCGTTTAGTGCGTGCTTTAGAATATATTGTTATGTGGTTTATCTTTTGAATTATGTTTTGTCTTATGTGTTCCAATATTTTATTGTTATTTATTAATTCCTTGTTTAAATTAGTCTTATTAGTTATACTATTTTTTAATAGTTCGTATTGATTATTGAGATTTTCGAATTCATCAAATATTGGAGTAAGGTCATAATAATGAACGAAAGTATGTTTAGATTTTTGTAGTTTAGGTGCTCCGAGTTTGATTGGCATTAGTCCTATGTTTTCGGTAATATTAATTATTTCGGATCCGTGACAGATCGCGAACAACCTGGAATATTTTTAAATTCGTAGGTTAGTTTTTTCGGTCTTTTAATATTTGATAAGTGAATATTATCTGTAGTGTTACCATGTCGTGTTTTAATTTTGGCTGTCTTTAGATGAGAGTTTATAGATTTTATTTTTTCATTTTTATATTTATTCCGCGTTTTATTTTGTTTTTGGCAATTCTTTACATAAACTTGTTCTGGTATGTTAGGTAATTCTTCCCGATTGTCATTAATTTTATTGATAGTTTTTTCTTTTGTGTGTTGAATTTTTTCATTTACTTTTTGGTACAGCAATTTCATTTTATTTTTATGGTTTGAAATATAATCGTTAATTAATTGATTTTCTAAGTCCATGTTAAAGGGGGAGTCTGTTTCAAGGTGGCCGGAAATTATGTCAAAGGGTTTAAGTTTAGTTGTGGAGTGGATAGTGTTGTACGCTAGAAGAGAATAATTTACTTTTGTCTCTATTGGATCATTTTTATAATTATTTTGATTATTGAAGAGTTTAATATGTTCGATGAGAGTTGAATGAAATCTCTCGACCGTTTGATTCAGGGTGTTGGGAGCTGATGAAATAAATGTTAATTTTATGCAGTTCTAAAAGTTCGCGGACTAGTGAGTTCTTGAATTCTAAACCGTTATCTGCAATTATTGAATCTGGGATACCGTGGTGTGTGAATGATTTAATTAGGTTATTTACAATTTCGATGCCTTGGGAAGAGTTCAATTTGTATGCTTGAGCAAATTTTGAAAATGAATCTACTATTGTGAAAAATTTTGTGTTCTCCAAAGTAATAGTATCTACGTGTAATATTTCAAATGGTTTAGTTGCCGTTGGGGTGATGTTAAATTTTAATTTTAAAGGTTTTCTATCGTATTTTGTTAGTTGGCAGATTTCACAATTATTTATAAAGGTCTGAATAGATTTCTTTTGATTTGGCCAGTAAAATCTTTGTTTGATTTGGGCTAATGTTTCGTCTATACCACGGTGATTAGTCTTTCCTTCGTGGTAGTTTTTGATAGTTTGAATTATCTCGTCTTCTTCTACGATATCTGTTAGTTGTTTCCCGCATTTTATCATTTTTATTTTGGAATTTTTAAAATAATTCTGAAGTACTAAACTGAATTTTGCATAAAGATCGTGTTCGAAATATAAATAATACTTTACATTTGGTGCTATATATTCTTTAATAAATTTTATCATTTCTTGTTCGTATTTCCTTTTTGAAAATTGTACGTAAATCTTTTGTTTCATATCGTGACTTTTGGGCTATGTGCTACTTCAGAAATGATTACTTGATTTTTTCCATAATTAACCGGGTATTCTACGATCGGTATACCAATGACGGGGTTCTCATGACTAGAGTGTATTATGACGTCATCATCACTAGGTGATTCGTCGTCTTCTTTGTCGCCTATTTCTACGATTAATGATTGATTATCTGGAATTGTGGATTTATTTTCTAACTCTTTATTGAATTCTTCTATGTATTTTGTGAGGGCATTGAGATTGTCTGAGTCGTTTACGTTTAGGTCTAATGTCGGTATTTCGTTTGCTTTTTTAAATACTGTGATTAGTATATCAGTTTCGTTGAAAATGAATTCTAACATGGATTTAACATCGATCCAGTTTAATTGGTCAATGCCACATCCAATTTTTGGAATGCATAAATTTTTTACGTTATTTTGTATACAAAATGATTTTAGATTTAGTAATGTGTAAAACATATCTTATTTTGTAGGTTTGTCGACATATTTTTCTTTAGTAATTAGGTAAATAATAAATCGAAATTTGTCTTTTAAATTAACAAGAGAATGCAATTTTGGATTTTGTTTATAGAAGTTGTTTAGATTTCCAAATTTATTTCTGAACTGTGCCGCAATTCCTGCTGACATTCGTAAATCGCGACTTACACAATGAGCTAGATTACTAGTGGGTGGTGAATCAAATAGATCGCCTTCCACTTCTAGGATATTATTATGATCTAATTTGGTTTTATTAATTTTGTTAGTTCAATAATTTTCATACGAGTCTAAAGGTTCTTTTGAATTTTGGACAATAATTTTTTCGTTCTGAATTTGTGGGATACGACTTAAAGCGTCAGCATTTGTATTTGTTTTACCTTTTTTGTAAATAATTTCGTAGTCGTATTCGGCTAATTTTAGTCTCCACTTGATTAATTTTTGGTTACACTGTTTCATAGATAATAGCCATTGTAAGGGTTTGAGATCAGTGTAGATTTTGAACGGTCTGCCAAAAATGTAGGGACGAAAATATTGGACGGCCCATATGATTGCTAACATTTCTTTCTCTACAGCTGCATAGCTTGACTCAGTTGAGTTCAAGGTTCTGCTGGCGTAGGCAACATGTTATATTAAAATTTTTTGAGAAGTCGGGATATTGTAATAGTGGTTCATTTGTTAGTAAGGTCTTACACGTTTCGAAACATTTTATATAGTCGGGGTCTTTAATGTCAATAGTTGCGTCTTTTTTCAGGCATTTTGTAAATGGTTTTGTTATTTTCGCGAAATCTTTAATAAATTTTCGATAATATCCTAACAAGCCTAAAAATCCTTTAATTTGTTTCGTGGTTTTGGGTATTGGATAATTTTGAATTGCTATAATTTTATCTGGATTGGGTTTTACGCCGTCTGGAGTAACAATATGGCCAAGATATGAGAATTCCTTTTTCAGGAACTCACACTTATCTAGTTGAATTTTGAAATTCGAATTTTGTAATCTTTCGAACACTAATTTTAAATTTCCAATATGCTCTTGAAGACTGGTACTAAACACGATAATATCGTCTAAGTAAACTAAACACTTGTCGTTGTTTAGTCCACGTAGAACATTATCCATTACGCGTTGGAAGGTTGCCGGCGCGTTTTTAAGGCCGAAAGGCATGCGCGTGTATTCGTAATGCCCTTCCTCAGTGTTGAATGCCGTCTTTTGAATATCGTCTTTGTCCATTTCTATCTGGTGAAAACCAGAGGCTAAGTCCAGAGTAGTAAAATAGTGACAACGTCCTAATTTGTCAAGCAAGTCCGTGATGTTTGGTAAAGGGTACTTGTCATCGATTGTCTTATCGTTTAACTTCCGATAATCAACCACTATTCGCCACTTTCTTTTCCCTGAAGCATCAAGCTTCTTGGGGACTACCCATATGGGTGACGACCACGGGGAACAAGACGGTCTAATAATGTTTTGTTCGAGCATTTTTTGTATCTGTGATCGCACTTCCTCTTTATGAACTTCTGGGTATCTATACGATTTAGTATAGGTGGGAATTTCGTCTTTGGTCTTAATAGAGTGCTTTATTTGGTTCGTGAAAGTGAGTGGGGCGTTATCCAAATGGAAAATATTTGAAAATTCGCGAATTAATTTGGTGATAGCTGATTTCTCTTCATTGTTCATATGATTGGTCCGAATCTGTGATATATCGAATTTAAATTTTTCTGAATCAATTAGGTTTAAATATTGACTTGTGTGTGTTTCGTAATTTTCAAAATTTTCAACGTGAAATGGTTTTAACTGTTGGAATTTAATATCTGAATCGGTAGTGTTTGTGATAGTGCAGAATGCATGATAATTTTTTGCTGTCGCAACGCATTCAGGAATTATCAGTGTATCTGTCGTGTGTTCGGGAATTAAAATAGTTCCGTTTTCTTGGTCAACTAATAATTTTACTACATTTTCAGAATTCGATTTTAATGTGGTATAAGTATTTGTGTGAGTAACGATGTTTGAGTTTGTTTCGCGTTCTAAATTTTGATGATAAATTTTTATTTCAGTTGTAGGTGTTGATATTAAATTTTGACTGAGATCGATTACAACTTTTAAGAATTTAACGTTGTCAAGACCTAATAGTAAATCAAATTCGTCGTGGAAATCGAAAATGTGATATTTTAAACTTACTTTTTTGCTGATTTTAAATATTTTAGAAATTGGTACAAAGGTACTGAATTTTTCAATAGAAGTCCCGTGTGCGGTGGCAATTTTGAATGGGTCACTAATTATTGAATCTTTATAATATTTTTCCGCTATATTGGGATTAATAAACGATTTGGTACTGCCCGTGTCAATAAGCACTTTTAAATTATTTTCAGGGAATATAATGTAAGGCAATTTGCTTTGTTTCGTGAGATTCAGTAATTCGAAATTTGGTAAATACTTTGTTCGGTTTCCGAGGCATCGATCTCTAAAAAATTATTAGGGTCATCGAACTGTTGATCAGAAAGTACTTCTGATTGTTCTAAGGGTAAATCGGAATTTTGTTCGTCAAATTCATAATTTTGATCAAAAGGTTCTTGTGATGATTGGCCATGATTTATATTAAACAATTCATTTCGAGGTCTTTTTGGTCTTTGTTGATAAGTATTGTTTGTACTAATACTCATGGGTGTGGGCTGATAACTTTGGTTATTAAATGGTCTAGGATTTGAATTATTTTGTTTAAAGAATGGCTGGCTTCGTATGTGTGTCTGAGGTTGTGTTTGATGTGTAATTCTAGGAAATTGATTTTGTATGGGAACTTTGGGAGTATTATTAATGTGTGTTGGTTTTTTATTTGAATGAAACGACGGGTTATTTGCTTTAAACGGTATTATTATTTTATTAGATTTTGGTGATTCGTATTGAAAATCATTAGTGAGCATATTTAAGGCTGTATTAAGATCAGTGGGGTTTTTGGTTCGCATAAGCTGGCCAATTGGATCTTTTAATCCTCTTAATAATATTCGCAATGCAAAATCTTTGAAATAATTGCCTAATATTGTTTGCTCGTCAGCGGTTTTTTGAGTATTAATATAACTAATTATTAAATTTAATATGTGTTGTATTCTATTAAAATATTCAAATACAGATTCATTATGTCCTTGTTTGGCGTCATTTAACTCAATATTTAAAGTAAAGTGATCGCGTTTATCAGCGTACGTGTTGATTAGTGCACTTTTCAAATCGTTCCAAGTTTTTATATTGCACTCAGCTATGTTTACTGCGGCTTCACCTTTAATTTTGTGAATACAAACTGAGCATTAAATATTCATTTTGAAAATCATTGGGATTAGCAGCATTGAAAAATTTTTTGACTAATTTTTCACTTATTTCTAAGAATCTAGGCAAGAGTTCTCTCTGCCCATGGAACTCAGGAACCATATCTAAGTATTCCTTCTTTAATTCCATTTTGTTTGTTACTTGTAATGTGGGGTTACGAATTAAATTTTTTCTGTTTGAATAATTTGGAATACGATCGTTATGATCGGAGTCAGAATCGCTATTATTTGAATCTGATGATTCGCTAGCGTAATAAATATTGCCTCTTAACGACATGTACTCACAAGAGAATCCAGTACATTGGTCCTTGGTGTGGTACTATGATGTCGTGAAGTCGCTCGGCCTCGATGTCCTGGTGCTGATGTTCGTTCAGCGGCGGTACGTCGATGGGTGCTGATGTACGTTCAGCTGGCTCGGCGGACTAATTTTATTCGCGGCAATAAATAGCACAACGACGAAGTTTTTGGGTCCGTTGTCGGGTAAATCAAAAATGAACCGGTATTATATTCGTTAATACCGTCGCGACGGATCCTACCGACTGCGCCAATAATAAGTTAATTTTCCGACGTTGCGTTTTTAAAAACAATTTATTGTTTATTATTTATTACAATGTTGTTTATTGCTAATTTACAATTCTAAGTTACAAAAAATCTAGCATAGTAACAGCAGATAAAGACTAACATAAAACTACAAGAGAGCTATTTTATACTTAAACTAGGTTGGGTGTAGGGTTGCTCGGTGGGAACTGCAACCTATGCAGTTTGATGGTGGGAACAGCGATGTAACTTATATATATATATATATATATATATATATATATATATATATATATATATATATATATATATGTTATGTAGATTTGTTAAGTTTGAATACTGGATGCTAGAGTTACTAAAGTTGCTATTATTATTATTGTTTACAAATACTGTTTCAAAAAAATCTGCAAACAGGTTAGTAACATCATACCCTAAATGAGCCTCTTGGTTTTTGTAATGTACAATGTTTGGAATATTGTTCTTATTATTTCTCATTGTCTTACTGTATGTCCAGAAAGACTTAGGATTATTTTTTACATTTTGTTCCGCATTATTAGTAAACGATTGAAAATTTGTTTTATATTTAATTTCACTCTGTTTCTCAAAGTAGAAAAAGAAATATAATCACATAAATTACCATATATTTTCCATTTTTTGTGATATTTATTTTTTTCTTTTATTAATTTTTGCGTCGCTTGTGTGAACCAAATTGGATATTTATTGTTATGTAGAGATTTCAAAGGGACAAAATCAGCAATTAAACTGTTTAATATATTATAAAAAATTTTAATATTTACATTTACATCATTGCAAGATTGTTTATTTTGCCAGTTATTTGCTGAGAGTTTGTATATGAGTTCTTCGTAGTTGCATTTATTAAAATTGTAGCTTACACTGGTATTAATGGGAAGTTGTTTTAAATTTGTAAAATTACATGTCAAGTCTAAGGGAGGATGGTGGAGATCAATTTTTGATAGGGGGGAGTCACTTTTCTGAACAATACAATCAATGGAGCATATTACAAGATCCAATATTTTGTTGTTCACATTTTTTATACCATTATATTGTTTGAAATCGCACATATTAATACAATTTATAAATTCAGAGCAGGTTATGTTTTTATTAATAAAACCAGGGTCGTAATAGTTGGAGTTTGGGGACCATTGTAAATGCGGGATGTTGTAATCGCCGATGATTAGAAAGTGGTCGGTAGGATGTTGTACACGAAGGTCGCTGATTTTATTCAGTTGTTCTTCGTATATTTCGGCACATGTTGATGGTGCAATGTAGACGCAGCAAAGGTGCACTTTTACACTACCCTGCGATATAGTTAGCCAGATATCTTCTGTTGTTGTAAACCATGAACACTGCATTAATGCTTTTATGTTATTTTTAAGTAATATTAACACTCCTCCACCTTCGGATTTAATTTCATTGATTCTGTCTCTTCGAAACACAAAATATTTTTTACAGTCGCATATTTCTGAGTTTAGTACACTATTATTTAACCACATCTCGGTAAAAAATATAATATCCTAATCATTGGATGATATCTCATTATAGATGTTAAATAATTTTGTTTTCATTCCTCCTAAGTTTTGATAATAGATACGCATATGAAATTAGATGTCAAATAGTTAATTATTAAATTATGAAGCATTATAAAATTCAGGCGCGGAAGCAAATATTTATATGATTTTTTACAAAAATAAAATCTAACTTTACATATTCTTGTTGAATAATAAATATAAATATTGTAAGCTACATGGGCTGGATTCTAGAATATCTACTACACTTGTAATAGCAATTTTCTTGTTGCAATGTTTTCTTTTAGCTAAAATATGATGAAGAATTATAAAATTCGGACGCGGAAGCAAATATTTATATGATTTTTTTTTTAAATCAAGTCAGATTTTACCTATTCTTGAAATGGATATTTTTGTTAAAACATTCATACTCATGCTTTAGGATCTATACTATGGATGGATTTAAGCATTAGACATGCAAAAGTGCCCAAAACGTGGTACCAATCAGATAATAAACATTCAATTTTTGCGTGCCATTTTAATGAATGCGTTGTATATTGTAAGCTACATGGGCTGGATTGTAGAATACCTATCACACTTGAAATAGCAATTTTCTTTATGCAAAAATATGATGAAGTATTATAAAATTCGGGCGCGGAGGCAAATATTTATACGATTTTTTACAAAAATAAAGTCAGATTTCACCTTTTCTTGATGAATACGTTGTATATTGTCAGCTACATGGGCTGGATTCTAGAATACCTACCACACTTGAAATAGCAATTTTCTTGTTGTAATGTTTTCTTTTAGCTAAAATATGATGAAGAATTATAAAATTCGGGGGCGAAAGCAAATATTTATATGATTTTTTACAAAAATAAAGTCAGATTTTACCTATTCATGAAATGGATATTTTTGTTAAAACATTCATATTCATGCTTTAGGATCTATACTACGGATTGTTTTAAGCATTGGACATGAAAAGTGACCAAAACGGGGTACCAATCAGATAATAAACATATAATTTTTGGGGGTCATTTTAACGAATACGTTGTATATTTTAAGCTACATGGGCTGGATTAAGTATTGGACATGCAAAAGTGACCAAAACGTGGTACCAATCAGATAATAAACATTCAATTTTCGGGTGCCATTTTAATGAATACGTTGTATATTGTAAGATATATGGGCTGGATTCTAGAATACCTACCACACTTGAAATAGCAATTTCCTTGTTGCAATGTTTTCTTTTTGCTAAAATATGATGAAAAATTATAAAATTCGGGCGCGGAAGAAAATATTTATAAGAATTTTTACAAAAATAAAGTCACATTTTAACTTTTCTTGATGAATACGTTGGATATTGTAAGCTACATGGGCTGGATTCTATAATACCTACCACCCTTGGAATAGCAATTACCTATCTTGTTGCCATGTTTTCTTTTAGCTTATATATGATGAAAAATAATAAAATTTGGCCGAGGAAGCAAATATTTACATGATTTTTTACAAAAATAAAGTCAGATTTTACCTATTCTTGAAATGGATATTTTTATTAAAACATTCATATTCATGCTTTAGGATCTATAGTATGGTTAATTTTAGCATTTGACATGCAAAAGTGATCAAAACGTGGTACCAATCAGATAATAAACGTTCAATTTTCGGGTGTCATTTTAATGAATACGTTGTATATTGTAAGCTACATGGGCTAGATTCTAGAATACCTACCACACTTGAAATAGCAACTTTCTTGTTGCAATGTTTTCTTTTAGCTAAAATATGATAAAAAATTATAAAATTCGGGCGCGGAAGCAAATATTTATATGATTTTTTACAAAAATAAAGTCTAATTTTACATATTCTTGTTGAATAATAAATATAAATATTGTAAGCTACATCGGTTGGATTCTAAAATATCTACTACACTTGTAATAGCAATTTATCTTGTTGCAATGTTTTCTTTTAGCTAAAATATGATGAAGAATTATAAAATTCGGGCGCGGAAGCAAATATTTATATGATTTTTTACAAAAATTCAGATTTTACAGATTCTTAAAATGGATATTTTTGTTAAAACATTCATATTCATGCTTTAGGATCTATACTACGGAATGTTTTAAGCATTGGACATGAAAAGTGACAAAAACGCGGTACCAATCAGATAATAAACATATAATTTTTGGGGGTCATTTTAACGAATACGTTGTATATTCTAAGCTACATGGGCTGGATTTTAGAATACCTACCATACTTGAAATAGCAATTTTCTTGTAGCAATGTTTTCTTTTTGCTAAAACATGATGAAGAATTATAAAATTCGGGCGCGAAAGCAAATATTTGTATGATTTTTTAGAAAAATAAAGTCAGATTTTACCTATTCTTGATGAATACGTTGTATATTGTAAGCTACATGGGCTGGATACTAGAATACCTACCACACTTAAAATAGCAATTACCTATCTTGTTGCAATGTTTTCATTTAGCTTAAATATGATGAAGAATTATAAAATTCAGGACCGGAAGCAAATATTTATATGATATTTTACAAAAATGAAGTCAGATTTTATCTATTCTTGAAATGGATATTTTTGTTAAAACATTCATATTCATATTTAGGGATCTATACTATAGATGGTTTTAAGTATTGGACATGCAAAAGTGACCAAAACGTGGTACCAATCAGACAATAAACATTCAATTTTCGTGTGCCATTTTAATGAATACGTTGTATATTGTAAGATATATGGGCTGGATTCTAAAATACCTACCACACTTGAAATAGCAATTTCCTTGTTGCAATGTTTTCTTTTTGCTAAAATATGATGAAAAATTATAAAATTCGGGCGCGGAAGAAAATATTTATAAGAATTTTTACAAAAATAAAGTCACATTTTAACTTTTCTTGATGAATACGTTGGATATTGTAAGCTACATGGGCTGGTTTCTAAAATACCTACCATAATTGAAATAGTAATATTCTTGTTGCAATGTTTTCTTTTAGCTAAACTATGATAAAGTATTATAAAATTCGGGCGCGGAAGCAAATATTTATATGATTTTTTCCAAAAATAAAGTCAGATTTTACCTATTCTTGAAATGGATATTTTTGTTAAAACATTCATATTCATGCTTTAGGATCTATACTATGGTTAATTTTAGCATTTGACATGCAAAAGTGATCCAAACGTGGTACCAATCAGATAATAAACGTTCAATTTTCGGGTGTCATTTAAATGAATACGTTGTATATTGTAAGCTACATGGGCTGGTTTCTAGAATACCTACCACACATGAAATAGCAACTTTCTTGTTGCAATGTTTTCTTTTAGATAAAATATGAAAAAGAATTATAAAATTCGGGCGCGGAAGCAAATATTTATATGATTTTTAACAAAAATAAAGACAGATTTTACCTATTCTTGCTGAATACGTTTTATATTCTAAGCTACATGTGCTGGATTCTTGAATACCTACCACACTTGAAATAGTAATTTTCTTGTTGCAATGTTTTCTATTAGCTAAAATATTATGAAGAATTATAAAATGCGGGCGCGAAAGCAAATATTTATACGAATTTTTACAAAAATAAAGTCAGATTTTACCTATTCATGATACCGATATTTTTGTTAAAACATTCATATTCATGCTTAGGATCTATACTATGGATAATTTTAGCATTGGACATGCAATAGTGACCAAAACGTTGTACCAATCAGATAATAAACATTTAATTTTCGTGTGTCATTTTAATGAATACGTTGTATATTGTAAGCTACATGGGCTGGATTCTGGAATATATACCACACTTGAAATAGTAATTTTCTTGTTGCAATGTTTTCTTTTAGCTAAAATATGGTGAAGAATTATGAAATTCGGGCGCGGAAGAAAATATTTATATGATTTTTTACAAAAATAATGTCAGATTTTACCTATTCTTGAAATGGATATTTTTGTTAAAACATTCATATTCATGCTTTAGGATGTATACCATGGATGGTTTTAAGCATTGGACATGCAAAGGTCACCAAAACGTAGTACTAATCAGATATTAAACAATTTTCGGGTGTCATTTAAAGAATACGTTGTATATTGTAAGCTACATGGGCTGGATTCTGGAATACCTACCACACTTGAAATAGCAATTTTCTTCTTGCAATGTTTTCTTTTAGCTAAAATATGATGAAGAGTTTTAAAATTCGGGCGCGGAAGCAAATATTCATATGATTTTTTACAAAAATAAAGTCAGATTTTACTTTTTCTTGATGAATACGTTGTATATTGTAAGAAATATGGGCTGGATTCTAGAATATCGACTACACTTGAAATTGCAATTTTATTGTTGCAATGTTTTCTTTTAGCTAAAATATGATGAAGAATTATAAAATTCGGGCGCGGAAGCAAATATTTATATGATTTTTTACAAAAATAAAGTCAGAATTTACATTTTCTTAATGAATACGTTGTATATTGTAAGCTACATGGGCTGGATTCTAGAATACCTACCACACTTGAAATAGCAATTTTCTTGTAGCAATGTTTTTTTAAGCTATACTATGATGAAGAATTATAAAATCCGGACGCGGAAGCAAAAATTTATATGATTTTTTACAAAAATAAAGTCAGATTTTACCTATTCTTGAAATGGATATTTTTGTTAAAACATTCATATTCATGCATTAGGATCTATACTATGGATAATTTTAGCATTGGACATGCAAAAGTGACCAAAACGTGGTACCAATCAGATAATAGACATTCAATTTTCGGGTGTCATTTTAATGAAAACGTTGTATATTGTAAGCTACATGGGCTGGATTCAAAAATACCTACCACACTTGAAATAGCAATATTCTTGTTGCAATGTTTTTTTTAGCTAAACTATGATAAAGAATTATTAAATTCGGGCGCGGAAGCAAATAATTATATGATTTTTTACAAGAATAAAGCCAGATTTTACCTATTCTTAAAATAGTTTTTTGTTAAAACATTTATATTCATGCTTTAGGAATTATACTATGGATAATTTTAGCGTTGGACATGCAAAAGTGACCAAAACGTGGTACCAATCAGATAATAAACCTTCAATTTTCGGGTGTCTTTTAATGATTACGTTGCATATTGTAAGATACATGGGCTGGATTCTAGAATACCTACTACACTTAAAATAGTAATTTTCTTGTTGCAATGATTTCTTTTAGCTAAAATATGATGAAGAATTATAAAATTCGGGCGCGGTAGCAAATATTCATATGATTTTTTACAAAAATAAATTCAGATTTTACCTATTCTTAAAATGGATATTTTTTCTAAAACATTCATATTCATGCTTTAGGATCTGTACTATGCATGGTTTTAAGCATTAGCCATGCAAAATGACCAAAACGTAGTACCAATCAGATAATAAACAATTTTCGAGTGTCATTTTAAAGAATACGTTGTATATTGTAAGCTTCATTGGCTGGGTTCTAGAATTCCTACCACACTTGAAAAAGCAATTTTCTTGTTGCAATGGTTTCTTTTAGCTACAATATGATAAAGAGTTATAAAATTCGGGCGCGGAAGCCAATATTTATATGATTTTTTACAAAAATAAAGTCAGATTTTACTTATTCTTGAAATGGATATTTTGGTTAAAACATTTATATTCATGCTTTAGGATCTATACTATGGATAATTTTAGCATTGGACATGCAAAAGTGACCAAAACGTGGTACAAATCAGATAATAAACCTTCAATTTTCGGGTGTCATTTTAATGAATACGTTGTATATTGTAAGCTACATGGGCTGGATTATAGAATACCTACCACACTTGACATAGCAATTTTCTTGTTGCAATGTTTTCTTTTAGCTAAAATATGATGAAGAATTATAAAATTCGGGCATGGAAGCAAATATTTATATGATATTTTACAAAAATAAAGTCAGATTTTACCTATTCTTGATGAATACGTTGTATATGGTCTGCTACATACGCTGGATTCTAGAATACCTACCACACTTCAAATACCAATTTTATTGTTGCAATGTTTTCTTTTAGCTGAAATATAATAAAAAATTATAGAATTCGGGCGCGGAAGCAAATATTTATATGTTTTTTTACAAAAGAAAAGTCAGATTTTAACTATTCTTGATGAATACGTTGTATATTGTAAGCTACATGGGCTAATTTCTAGAATACCTACCACACTTGAAAAAGCAATTTTCCTGTTGCAATGTTTTCTTTTAGCTAAAATATGTTAAAAAATTATAAAATTCAGGCGCGGAAGCAAATAATTGTATGATTTGTTACAAAAATAAAGTCAGATTTTACCTATTCTTGAAGAATACGTTGTATATTGTCTGCTACATGGGCTGGATTCTAGAATACCTACGACACTTGAAATAGCAATTATCTTCTTGCAATGTTTTCTTATAGCTAAAATATGATGAAGAATTATAAAATTCGGGCGTGGTAGCAAATATTTATATGATTTTTTACAAAAATTATGTCAGATTTTAACTATTCTTGAAATGGATATTTTTTCTAAATCATTCATATTCATGCTTTAGGATCTATACTACGGATAATTTTAGCATTGAACATGCAAATGTGACTAAAACGTAGTACCAATCAGATAATAAACATTTAATGTTCGGGTGTCATTTTAATGAATACGTTGCATATTGTAAGATACATGGGCTGGGTTCTAGATCACCTACCACACTTAAAATAGCAATTTTCTTGTTGCAATGTTTTCTTTTAGCTAAAATATGATGAAGAATTATAAAATTCAGGCAAGGAAGCAAATAATTTAATGATTTTTACAAAAATTAATTCAGATTTTAACTATTCTTGATAAATACGTTGTATATTGTCTGCTACATGGGCTGGATTCTAGAATACCTACGACACTTGTAATAGCAATTTTCTTCTTCAAATGTTTTCTTATAGCATGATGAAGAATTATATATTTCGGGCGCGGTAGCAAATGTTTATATGATTTTTTACAAAAATTATGTCAGATTTTACTTATTCTTGAAATGGATATTTTTGCTAAAACATTCATATTCATACCTTAGGATCTGTACTATGGATGGTTTTAAGCATTAGACATGCAAAAGTGACCAGAACGTGGTACCAATCAGATAATAAACATTGAATTTTCAGGTGACATTTTAATGAATACTTTGTATATTGTGAGCTACATGCGCTGGATTCTAGAATACCTACCACACTTGAAATAGCAATTTTCTTGTTGCAATGTTTTCTTTTAGCTAAACTATGATGAAGAATTAAAAAATTCGGGCGCGGAAGCAAATATTTATATGATTTTTTACAAATATAAAGTCAGATTTTAACTTCCTTGAAATGGATATTTTTGTTAAAACATTTATATTCATGCTTTAGGATCTATATTTTGGATAATTTTAGCGTTGGACATGTAAAAGTAACCTAAACGTGGTACCAATCAGATAATAAACCTTCAATTTTTGGGTGTCATTTTAATGAATACGTTGTATATTGTAAGCTACATGGGCTGGATTCTAGAATATCTAATACACTTAAAATAGCAATTTTCTGGTTGCAATGTTTTCTTTTAGCTAAAATTTGATGAAGAATTATAAAATTCGGGGGCGGAAGCATATATTTATATGAGTTTTTACAAAAATAAAGTCAGATTTTCCCTATTCTTGATGAATACGTTGTAGATTGTAAGCTACATGGGCAGGATTCTGGAATATCTACTACACTTGAAATAGCAATTTTCTTGTTGCAATGTTTTCTTTTAGCTAAAATATGATAAAGAATTATAAAATTCGGGCGCGGAAGCAAATATTTATATGATTTTTTACAAAATTAAAGTCAGATTTTACATATTCTTTAAATGGATATTTCTGTTAAAACATTCATATTCATGCTTTAGGATCTATACAATGGATGGTTTTAAGCATTGGACATGCAAAAGTAACCAAAACGTAGTACCAATCGAATGATAAACAATTTTCGGGTGTCATTTTAAAGAATACGTTGTAAATTGTAAGCTACATGGGCTGCATTCTAGAATACCTACCACACTTGAAATAGCAATTTACTTGTTGCAATGTTTTCTTTAGCTAAAATATGATAAATAATTATAAAGTATGGGCGCGGAAGCAAATATTTATATGATTTTTTACAAAAATAAAGTCAGATTTGACCTTTTCTTGATGAATACGTTTTATATTGTTAGCTACATGGGCTGGATTCAAGAATACCTACCACACTTGAAATAGCAATTTTCTTGTTGCATTGTTTTCTTTTAGCTAAAGTATGATAAGGTATTATAAAATTTGGGCGCTGAAGCAAATACTTACATGATTTTTTAAAAAAATAAAGTCAGATTTTATCTATTCATGAAATGGATATTTTTGTAAAAACGTTCTTATTCATGCTTTAGGATTTATACTATGGATGGTTTTAAGCATTGGACATGCAAAAGTGACCAAAACGTGGTACCAATCTGATAGTAAACATTCAATTTTCAGGTGTCATTTTAATGAAAACGTTGTATATTGTAATCTACATGGGCTGGATTCTAGAATACCTACAATACTTGAAATAGCAATTTACTTGTTGCAATGTTTTCTTTTAGCTAAAATGTGTTGAAAAATTATAAAATTCGAACGCGAAAACAAATATTTATATGATTTTTTTACAAGATTAAAGTCAGATTTTACCTATTCTTGATGAATACGTTGTATATTGTAAGCTACATGGGCTATATTCTAGAATACCTACCACACTTGAAATAGCAATTTTCTTGTTGCCATGTTTTCTTTTAGCTAAAATATGATAAAGAATTATAAAATTCGGGCAAGGAAACATATATTTATATGACTTTTTACAAAAATAAAGTCAGATTTTACCTACTCTTGATGAATACGTTGTATATTGTAAGCTATATAGGCTGGATTCTAGAATATCTAATACACTTGAGATAGCAATTTTCTGGTTGCAATGTTTTCTTTTAGCTAAAATATGATAAAGAATTATAAAATTTGGGGGCGGAAGCATATATTTATATGAGTTTTTACAAAAATAAAGTCAGATTTTTCCTATTCTTGATGAATACGTTGTAGATTGTAAGCTACATGGGCAGGATTCTAGAATATCTACTACACTTGAAATAGCAATTTTCTTGTTGCAGTGTTTACTTTTAGCTAATATATGATAAAAAATTATAAAATTCGGGCGCGGAAGCAAATATTTATATGATTTTTTACAAAAATAAAGCCAGATTTTACCTATTCTTGAAATGGATATTTTTGTTAAAACATTCATATTCATGCTTTAGGATCTATACTATAGATGGATTTAAGCATTGGACATGCAAAAGTGACCAAAACGTAGTACCAATCATATAATAAACAATTTTCGGGTGTCATTTTAAAGAATACGTTGTATATTGTAAGCCACATGGGCTGGATTCTAGAATACCTACCACACTTGAAATAGCAATTCTCTTGTTGCAATGTTTTCTTTTAACAAAAATATGATGAAGAATTATAAATTCGGACGCGGAAGCACATATTTATATGATTTTTTACAAATATAAAGTCAGATTTTACCTATTCTTGATGAATACGTTGTATATTGTCTGCTACATGGACTGGATTCTAGAATACCTACGACACTTGAAATAGTAATTTTCTTCTTGCAATGATTTCTTATAGCTAAAATATGATGAAGAATTATATAATACGGGCGCGGTAGCAAATGTTTATTTGATTTTTTACAAAAATTATGGCAGATTTTACTTATTCTTGAAATGGATATTTTTGCTAAAGCATTCATATTCATGCCTTAGGATCTGTACTATAAATGGTTTTAAGCATTAGACATGCAAAAGTGACCAGAACGTGGTACCAATCAGATAATAAACATTCAATTTTCGATCGACATTTTAATGAATACGTTGTATATTGTGAGCTACATGTGCTGGATTCTAGAATACCTACCACACTTGAAATAGCAATTTTATTGTTGCAATGTTTTCTTTTAGCTAAACTATGATGAAGAATTATAAAAGTCGGGCGCGGAAGCAAATATTTATATGATTTTTTACAAAAATTAATTCAGATTTTACCTTATTTTGATAAATACGTTGTATATTGTAAGATACATGGGCTGGAATCTGGAATACCAACCACACTTGAAATAGCAATTTTCTTGTTGCAATGATTTCTTTTAGCTAAAATATGATGAAGAATTATAAAATTCGGGCGAGGAAGCAAGTATATATATGATTTTTTACAAATATAAAGTCAGATTTTACCTATTCTTGATGTATACGTTGTATATTGTAAGCTACATGGCCTGGATTCTAGAATACCTACCACACTTGAAATAGCAATTTTCTTGATGCAATGTTTTCTTTTAGCTAAATTCTGATGAAGAATAATAATATTCGGGCGCAGAAGCATTATTTATATGATTTTTTACAAAAATAAAGTCAGATTTTACCTATTCTTGAAATGAATATTTTTGTTAAAACTTTCATATTCATGCTTTAGGATCTATACTACTGATAATTTTAGCATTAGACATGCGAAAGTGACCAAAACGTGGTACCAATCAGTTATTAAACATTTAATGTTCGGGTGTCATTTTAGTGAATACGTTACATATTGTAAGATACATGGTCTGGATTCTAGAATACCTACCACACTTGAAATAGCAATTTTCTTGTTGCAATGTCTTCTTTTAGCTAATATATTATGAAGAGTTATAAAATTCGTGCACGGAAGCCAATATTTATATGATTTTTTACAAAAATATGGTCAGATTTAACGTTTTCTTGATTAATACGTTGTATATTGTAAGATATATGGGCTGGATTCTAGAATACTTACCACACTTGAAATAGCAATTTTCTTGTTGCAATGTTTTCTTTTAGCTAAATTATGATAAAGAATTATAAAATTCGGGCGCGGAAGGAAATATTTATATGATTTTTTACAAAAATAAAACCAGATTTTACCTTTTCTTGATGAATACGTTGTATATTGTAAGCTACATGTTCTGGATTCTAGAATACCTACCACATTTGAAATAGCAATTTTCTTGTTGCAATGTTTTCTTTTAGCTAAAATATGATGAAAAATTATAAAATTCTGGCGCGGAAGCAAATATTTATATGATTTTTTACAAAAATAAAGTTAGGTTTTACCTTTTCTTGATGAATACGTTGTATATTGTAAGCTACATGAGCTGGATTTTAGAATACTTACCACACATGAAATAGCAATTTTCTTGTTACAATGTTTACTTTTAGCTAAAATATAATGACGAATTATAAAATTCGGGCGCGGAAGCAAATATTTATATGATTTTTTACAAAAATAATGTCAGATTTTACCTATTCTTGAAATGGATATTATTGTTAAAACATTCATATTCATGCTTTACGATCTATACTATGGTTGGTTTTAAGCACTGGACATGCAAAAGTGACCAAAACGTGGTACCAATCAGATAATAAACATTCAATTTTCGGTTGTCATTTTATTGAAAACGTTGTATATTGTAAGCTACATGGACTGGATTTAAGAATACCTACCTAACTTAAAATCGCAAATTTCTAGTTGCAATGTTTTCTTATAGCTAAACTAAGATAAAGGATTATAAAATTAGGGCGCAGAAGCAAATATTTATATGATTTTTTACAAAAATAATGTCAGATTTTACCTATTCTTGAAATGGATATTATTGTTAAAACATTCATATTCATGCTTTACGATCGATACTATGGATGGTTTTAAGCATTGGACATGCAAAAGTCACCAAAACGTTGTACCAATCAGATAATAAACATTAAATTTTCGGGTGTCATTTTAATGAATACGTTGTATATTGTAAGCTATATGGGCTGGATTCTAGAACACCTACCATACTTGAAATAGCTATTTTCTTGTTGCAATGTTTTCTTTAAACTAAAATATGATGAAAAATTATAAAATTCGGACGCGGAAGCAAATATTTATATTATTGTTGAGAAATATAAAGTAAGATTTTACCTATTCTTGAAATGGATATTTTTGTTAAAATATTCATATTCATGCTTTAGGATCTATACTATGGATGGTTTTAAGCATTGGACATGCAGAAGTGACCACAACGTGTTACCAATCAGATAATAAACATTCAATTTCCGGTTGTTATTTTAATGAATACGTTGTTTATTGTAAGCTACATGGGCTGGATTTTAGAATACCTACCAAACTTGAAATAACAATTTTCTTGTTGCAACGTTTTCTTTTAGCTAAAATATGATAAAGAATTATAAAACTCGGGCCCGGAAGCAAACATTTATATGATTTTTTACAAAAATAAAGTCAGATTTTACCTATTCTTGAAATGGATATTTTTGTTAAAACATTCATATTCATGCTTTAGGATATATACTAAGGTTGGTTTTAAGCATTGGACATGCAAAAGGGACCAAAACGTGGTACCAATCTGACAATAAACATTTAATTTTCGGGTGTCATTTTAATGAATACGTTGTATATTGTAAGCTTCAGCGCCCCAATTTTATATTACATCATCATACTTCATATGATGAAGTAATATAAAATTTTGGCGCTGAAGCAAATATTTATATGATTTGCTACAAAAATAAAGTCAGATTTTACCTATTCTTGAAATGGATAATTTTGTTAAAACATTCATATTCATGCTTTTAGATCTATACTATGGATGGTTTTAAGCATTGGACATGCAAAAGTGACCAAAACGTGGTACCAATCGGATAATAAACATTTAATTTTCGGGTGTCATTTTAATGAAAACGTTGTATATTGTAAGCTACATGGGCTGTATTCTACACTTGAAATAGCAATTTTCTTGTTGCAATGTTTTCTTTTAGCTAATTTATGATGAAGAATTATAAAATTCAGGCGCGGAAGCAAATAGTTATATGATTTTTTACAAAAATTACGTCAGATTTTACCTATTCTTGATGAATATGTTGTATATTGTAAGCTACATGGGCTGGATTCTAAAATACCTACCACACTTGAAATAGCAATTATCTTGTTGCAATGTTTTCTTTTAGTTAAAATATGACGAATAATTATAAAATTCGGGCGCGGAAGCATATATTTATATGATTTTTTACAAAAATTACGTCAGATTTTAAGTTTTCTTGATGAATACGTTGTATATTGTAAGCTACATAGGCTGGATTCTAAAATAATTACCACACTTGAAATAGTAATTTTCTTGTTGCAATGTTTTCTTTTAGCTAAAATATGATAAAAAATTATTAAATTCGGGCGCGGAAGGAAATATTTATATGATTTTTTACAAAAATAAAGTCAGATTTATACCTATTCTTGAAATGGATATTTTGTTAAAACATTCATATTTATACTTTAGGATCTATACTATGAATAATTTTAGCATTGGACATGCAAAAGTGACCAAAACGTGGTACCAATCAGATAATAAACATTCAATTTTCGGGTGTCATTTTAATGAATACGTTGTTTATTGTAAGCTACATGGGCTGGATTCTATAACACCTACCACACTTGAAATAGCAATTTTCTTGTTGCAATGTTTTCTCTTAGCTAAAATATGATAAAAAATTATTAAATTCGGGTGCGGAAGCAAATTTTTAAATGATTATTTACAAAAATATAGTCAGATTTCACCTTTTCTTGATGAATACGTTGTATATTGTAAACAACATGCGCTGTATTCTAGAATACCTACCACACCTGAAATAGCAATTTTCTTGTTGCAATGATTTTTTCGCTAAAATATAATGAGGAATCATAAAATTCTGGCGCGGGAGCAAATATTCATATGATTTTTTACAAATATTGTAGAATACCTTCCACACTTAAAATAGTTTACTTTTAGCAAAAATATGATGAAGAATTATAAAATTCGGTCGCGGAAGCAAATTTTTAAATGATTTTTTACAAAAATAAAGTCAGATTTTACTTATTCTTGAAATGGATATTTTTGTTAAAACATTCATATTCATGCTTTAGGATATATACTATGGATGGTTTTAAGCATTGGACATGCAAAAGTGACTAAAACGTGGTACCAATCAGATAATAAACATTCAATTTTCGGGTGTCATTTTATTGAATACGTTGTATATTGTTAGCTACATGGGCTGGATTCTAGAATACCTACCTCACTTGAAATAGCAATTTTCTTGTTGCAATGTTTTATTTTAGCTACAATATGATGAAAAATTATAAAATTCGGGCGCGGAAACAAATATTTACATGAATTTTTACAAAAATTAATCAGATTTTACATATTCTTGGCATGGACATTTTTGTTAAAACATTCATATTCATGTTTTAGGATCTATACTATGGATAGTTTTAAGCATTGGACATGCAAAAGTGATCAAAACGTGGTACCAATCAGATAATAGACATTCAATTTTCGGTTGTCATTTTAATGAATACGTTGTATATTGTAAGTTACATGGGCTGGATTCTAGAATACCTACCAAACTTACACTAGCAATTTTCTTGTTGCAATGTTTTCTTTTAGCTAAAATATGATGAAGAGTTATAAAACTCGGGCGCGGAAGCCAACATTTATATGATTTTTTACAAAAATAAAGACAGATTTTACATTTTCTTGATGAATACGTTGTATATTGTAAGATACATAGGCTGGATTCTAGAATACCTACCACACTTGAAATATCAATTTTCTTGTTGCAATGTTTTCTTTTAGCTAAAATATGATGAAGAATTATAAAATTCGGGCGCGGAAGAAAATAATTATATGATTTTTTATAAATATTAAGTCAGATTTTACCTATTCTTGATGAATAAGTTGTATATTGTAAGCTACATGAGCAGGATTATAGAATAACTACCTCACTTGAAACAGCAATTTTCTTGTTGCAATGTTTTCTTTTGCTGAAATATGATGAATAATTATAAGATTCGAGCGCGGAAGCAAATATTTATATGATTTTTTACAAAAATAAAGTCAGATTTTACCTTGTCTTGATGAATACGTTGTATATTGTAAGTTACATGGGCTGGATTCTAGAATACCTACCAAACTTAAAGTAGCAATTTTCCTGTTGCAATGTTTTCTTTTAGCTAAAATATGATGAAGAGTTATAAAACTCGGGCGCGGAAGCAAACATTTATATGATTTTTTACAAAAATAAAGTCAGGTTTTACCTATGCTTGAAATGGATATTTTTTTTAGAACATTCATATTCATGCTTTAGGATCTACACTATGGATGGTTTTAAGCATTGGACATGCAAGAGTACCAAAACGTGGTACCAGTTAGGTAGTAAACTTTCAATTTTCGGGTGTCATTTTAATGAATACGTTGTATAATGTACGCTACATGGGCTGGATTCTAGATTACCTACCACACTGAAAATAGTAATTTTCTTGTTGCAATGTTTTCTTTTAGCTAAAATATAATAAAGAATTATAAAATTCGGGCGCGGAAGCAAACATTTATATGATTTTTTACAAAAATTAAGCCAGATATTACCTTTTCTTGATGAATACGTTGTATATTTTAAACTACATGGGCTGGATTCTAGAATATCTACCACACTTGAAATATCAATTTTCTTGTTGCAATGTTTTCTATTAGCTAAAATATGATGAAGAATTATAAAATTCGGGCGCGAAAGCCAATATTTATATGATTTTCTACAAAAAATAAGTCAGATTTTACCTATTCTTGAAATGGATATTTTTGTTAAAACATTCATAATCATGCTTTAGGATCTATACTATGGATGATTTTAAGCATTGGACATGCAAAAGTGACCAAAACGTGGTACCAATCAGATAATAAACATTCAATTTTCGGTTGCCATTTTAATGAAAACGTTGTATATTGTAAGCTACATGGAATGGATTTAAGAATACCTACCAAACTTAAAATCGCAAATTTCTTGTTGTAATGTTTTCTTATAGCTAAAGTATGATAAAGAATTATAAAATTAGGGCGCAAAAGCAAATATTTATATGATTTTTTACAAAAATTAAGTCAGATTTTACCTATTCTTGATGAATACGTTGTATATTGTAAGGAACGTGGTCTGGATTCTAGAATACCTACCACACTTGAAATAGCAATTTTCTTGTTGCATTGTTTTCTTTTAGCTAAAATATGATAAAAATTATAAAATTCGGGCGCGGAAACAAATATTCACATAATTTTTTCAAAAATTAGTCAGTTTTTACCTATTCTTGACATGGATAATTTTGTTAAAACATTCATATTCATGCTTTAGGATCTATACTATGGATGATTTTAAGCTTTGGACATGCAAAAGGGACCAAGACGTAGTACCAATCAGATAATAAACATTCAATTTTCGGTTGTCATTTTAATGAATACGTTGTATATTGTAAATTACATGGGCTGGATTCTGGAATACCTACCAAACTTAAAGTAGCAATTTTCCTGTTGCAATGTTTTCTTTTAGCTAAAATATGATGAAGAGTTATAAAACTCGGGCGCGGAAGGAATCATTTATATGATTTTTTACAAAAATAAAGTCAGATTTTACCTATTCTTGAAATGGATATTTTTTTGAAAACATTCATATTCATGCTTTAGGATCTCTACTATGGATGGTTTTAAGCATTGGACATGCAAAAGTGACCAAAACGTGGTACCAGTTAGATAATAAACTTTCAATTTTCGGGTGTTATTTTAATGAATACGTTGTATAATGTACGCTACATGGGCTGGATTCTAAAATACCTACCACACATAAAATAGCAATTTTCTTGTTGCAATGTTTTCTTTTAGCTAAAATATGATAAAGAATTATAAAAGTCGGGCGAGGAAGCAAATATTTATATAATTTTTTTCAAAAATAAAGTCAGATTTTACCTATTCTTGAATAGTACGTTGTATATTGTAAGCTTCATAGGCTGAATTCTAGAACACCTACCACACTTGAAATAACAATTTTCTTGTTGCATTGTTTTCTTTTAGCTAAAATATGATAAAGAATTATAAATGTCGGGCGCGGAAGCAAATATTTATATGATTTTTTACAAAAATAAAGTCAGATTTTACCTATTTTAGATGAATACGTTGTAGAATCTATATGGGCTGGATTATAGAATATCTACCACACTTGAAATAGCAATTTTCTTGTTGCAATGTTTTCTCTTTGCTAAAATATGATGCAGAGTTATAAAATTCATGCGCGGAAGCATATATTTATATGATTTTTTACAAAAATAAAGTCAGATTTTACCTATTCTTGACATGGACATTTTTGTTAAACATTCATATTCATGCTTTAGGATCTATACTATGGATGGTTTTAAGCATTGGACATGCAAAAGTGACCAAAACCTGGTACCAATCAGATAATAAACATTTACTTTTCGGGTGTCATTTTAATGAATACGTTGTATATTGTTAGCTACATGGGCTGGATTCTAGAATACCTACCACACTTGAAATAGCAATTTTCTTGTTGCCATGTTTTCTTTTAGCTAAAATATGATATCTATAAGATTTTTTACAAAAATAAAGTCAGCTTTTACCTATTCTTGAAATGGATATTATTGTTAAAACATTCATATTCATGTTTTGGGATCTATACTATGGATGGTTTTAAGCATTGGACATGCAAAAGTGAGTGAAACGTGGTACCAATCAGATAATAAACATTCAATTTTCGGGTGTCATTTTAATAAATACGTTGCATATTATAAGCTACTTGGGCTGGATTCTAGAATACCTACCACACTTGAAATAGCAATTTTCTTGTTGCAATGTTTTCTTTTAGCTAAAATATGATGCAGAATTATAAAATTCAGGCGCGAAAGCATATATTTATATGATTTTTTACAAAAATAAAGTCAGATTTTACCTATTCTTGACATGGACATTTTTGTTAAACATTCATATTCATGCTTTAGGATCTATACTATGGATGGTTTTAAGCATTGGACATGCAAAAGTGACCAAAACCTGGTACCAATCAGATAATAAACATTCACTTTTCTGTTGTCATTTTAATGAATACGTTGTATATTGTGAGCTACATGGGCTGGATTCTAGAATATCTACCACACTTGAAATAGCAATTTTCTTGTTGCAATGTTTTCTTTTAGCTAAAATATGATGAAGAATTATCAAATTCATGCATTTAAGAAAATATTTATATAATTTTTTTACAAAAATAAAGTCAGATTTTACCTATTCTTGATGAATACGTAGTATATTGTAAGCTACATGGGCTGGATTCTAAAATACCTACCTTACTTAAAATAGCAATTTTTTTGTTGCAATGTTTTCTTTTAGCTAAAATATGATGAAGAATTAAAAATTCGGGCGCGTAACCAAATATCTATAAGATTTTTTACAAAAATAAAGTCAGATTTTACCTATTCTTGAAATGGATATTATTGTTAAAACATTCATATCCATGTTTTAGGATCTATACTATGGATGGTTTTAAGCATTGGACATGCAAAAGTGAGTGAAATGTGGTACCAATCAGATAATAAACATTCAATTTTCGGGTGTCATTTTAATGAATACGTTGTATATTGTAAGCTACATGGGCTGGATTCTAGAATACCTACCACACTTGAAATTGCAATTTTCTTGTTGCAATGTCTTCTTTTAGCTAAAATATGATGAAGAATTATAAAATTCGGACGCGGAAGCAAATATTTATATGATTTGTTACAAAAATAAAGTGAGATTTTAACTTTTCTTGATGAATACGTTGTATATATAAGCTACATGGCCTGGATTCTAGAATACCTATCACACTTGAAATAGCAATTTTCTTATTGCTATGTTATCTTTTAGCTAAAATATGATGAAGAATTATACAATTCGGGCGCGAAAGCAAATATTTATATGATTTTTTACAAAAATTAAGTCAGATTTTTTCCATTCTTGAAATAGATAATTTTGTTAAAATATTCATATTCATGGTTTAGGATGTATACTATGGATAATTTTAGCATTGGACATGCAAAGGTGACCAAAACGTGATACCAATCAGATAATAAACATTCAATTTTCGGTTGTCATTTTAATAAATACGTGGTATATTGTAATCTTCATGGGCTGGATTCTAGAATACCTACCTTACTTGAAATAGCAATTTTTTTGTTGCAATGTTTTCTTTTAGCTAAAATACTCGTATGATAAAGAATTATAAAAGTCGGGCGAGAAAGCAAATATTTATATAATTTTTTTCAAAAATAAAGTCAGATTTTACCTATTCTTGAATAATACGTTGTATATTGTAAGCTACATAGGCTGAATTCTAGAATACCTACCACACTTGAAATAACAATTTTCTTGTTGCAATGTTTTCTTTTAGCTAAAATATGATAAAGAATTATAAATGTCGGGCGCGGAAGCAAATATTTATATGATTTTTTACAAAAATAAAGTCAGATTTTACCTATTTTAGATGAATACGTTGTAGATTGTAAGCTACATGGGCTGGATTCTAGAATATCTACCACAATTGAAATAGCAATTTTCTTGTTGCAATGTTTTCTCTTTGCTAAAATATGATGCAGAATTATAAAATTCGGGCGCGGAAGCATATATTTATATGATTTCTTACAAAAATAAAGTCAGATTTTACCTATTCTTGAAATGGACATTTTTGTTAAACATTCTTATTCTTGCTTTAGGATCTATACTATGGATGGTTTTAAGCATTGGGCATGCAAAAGTGACCAAAACGTGGTACCAATCAGATAATAAACATTCACTTTTCGGGTGTCATTTTAATGAATACGTTATATATTGTGAGCTACATGGGCTGGATTCTAGAATACCTACCACACTTGAAATAGCAATTCTCTTGTTGCAATGTTTTCTTTTAGCTAAAATATGATGAAGAATTATAAAATTCATGCATTTAAGAAAATATTTATATAATTTTTTACAAAAATAAAGTCAGATTTTACCTATTCTTGATGAATACGTTGTATATTGTAAGCTACATGGGCTGGATTCTAAAATACCTACCTTACTTGAAATAGCAATTTTTTTGTTGCAATGTTTTCTTCTAGCTAAAATATGATGAAGAATTATAAAATTCGGGCGCGGAAGCAAATGTCTATAAGATTTTTTACAAAAATAATGTCAGATTTTACCCATTCTTGAAATGGATATTATTGTTAAAACATTCATATCCATGCTTTAGGATCTATACTATGGATGGTTTTAAGCATTGGACATGCAAAAGTGAGTGAAACGTGGTACAGCAATGGGCAACTACTAAATAAAGAAGAAGAAATTATGGAAAGATGGCGAAGTTATTTTAAAGAACTTTTAGATGAAAAAGAAATTAACCGACATACAAGATAGATAATAGTAGACTGTGACAACCAACAAACGAATAATCAAGATCTAGAACGAAGTAAAGTGGAATATATATCTGAACAGGAATTCTTAAACGCCATAAATAGACTCAAAAATGGAAAAGCTGCTGGCCATGATGTAATAACTCCGGAAATGACGAAAGCAATGAGTGAAAAGGGACAAGAAAAAATGAGAGAGATCATGAACAAAGCTCTTGAGACAGGAAAGACCCCATTAGACTGGCAAATTGGAATAATTACACCAATATTCAAAAAAGGTGATTCAAAGGACTGCAGAAATTATAGAGGCATAACCTTGCTAAGTGTGCCAGGTAAAATTTATGCAAGAATTCTGGAAACAAGAATAAGATGCCAAATAGAAGAGACGATTGAAGACTCACAATGTGGATTCAGAACAAATAGAGGAACACAAGATCACATTTTTGCAATTAGACAAATGGCAGAAAAGGCAAATGAAACTAGAAGAAAAATATACATGTGCTTCATCGATCTCGAGAAAACTTTTGATAAAATAATAACAGATGATATGTGGGAATGTCTAAAAAAACGAGGAATAGAACAATACATGATCACAGCAATAAAAAGTCTGTATGAAAACAGTAAAAACTACGTCAGGGCAAGAAACGTAACATCAAAAACATTTACTACAAAAACAGGAATAAGACAAGGCTGTATATTGAGCCCTTTACTATTTTCATTAATTTTAGACGACGCTATCAAAGCAAGTAAGCAGGAAATGAAGCCATACAAAATAGGATTCAAAAACATGTGAATCACGAGCGTAGCGGAACTGTGTTATGCAGATGACATGGTCATATTCGGTGAGAGCGAGAAAGACATTCAACAAAACCTGAATATTATTAATAGAGAACTAAAGAAACGGAATATGACTATAAACACAGAAAAAAACCAAGATCATGATTATAAACGGAGACCAAGAATGTGACGTTAGAATAGCAAACAACAGAATTGAAGTAGTAGATTCTTTTAAATATTTAGGGGTAACTCTACATAAAGATGGAAAACTAGATGAAGAAATACGGGAACGAATAGGTGCGACAGGAAGATTATATAACGCCATCTCAAAAAAATTCTTAGGAAATAAAGAAGTTCCAGAAGAAATAAAGGTGGAAGTTTTTAAAAGAATCGCTGTTCCAATTCTAACATATGGGTGTGAATCATGGACGACAACAAAAAATCACAGAAGCAAAATAAGAAGCATAGAGATGAGGTTTCTAAGAAGAATAAAAAGGAAAACAAGGAAAGACAAAATAAGAAATGAAACTTTCAGAAATGAATTAAAAACAACACCAGTGGAACATATCATACAACAAGGACAGTTACGATGGCTAGGTCATTTGATGAGAATAGATGAAAATAGGTTTGTGAAGAAAGTGTACAAGACGAAAACGCTAGGAAAAAGAAGAATAGGTAGACCTATTAAAAAGTGGCAAGAGGAAGTAAAAGAAGGTTTAGAAGCACGAGATATCCGCTGGCAAGATATCAAGGACCTGATAAGAGACAGAAGAGCCTGGAGAGAGTGCTGGAAGAAGAAACCAACTTCAATCCTACACTGATCCCAGGAAAAGTCTTACACCGAAAGGTAGAAAGACTCAACGATTAAGTAAGTAAGTAAGTAAGAATTATAAAAGTCGGGCGCGGAAGCAAATATTTACATGATTTTTTACAAAAGTAAAGTCAGATTTTACCTATTCTTGAAATGGATATTTTTGATAAAACATTCATATTCATGCTTTAGGATCTATACTATGAATGGTTTTAAGCATTGGACATGCAAAAGTGAGTGAAACGTGGTACCAATCAGATAATAAACATTAAATTTTCGGGTGTCATTTTAATGAATACGTTGTATATTGTGAGCTACCATGGGCTGGATTCTAGAATACCTACCACACGTGATATAGCAATTTTCTTGTTGCAACGTTTTCTTTTAACTAAAATATAATGAAAAATTATAAAATTCGGGCGCGGAAGCAAATATTTATATAATTTTTTACAAAAATAAAGTCAGATTTTACCGTTTCTAGATGAATACGTTGTATATTGTAAGCTACATAGGCTGGATTCTAGAATACCTACCACACTTGAAATAATAACTTTCTTGTTGCAATGTTTTCTTTTAGCTAAAATATGATAAAGAATTATAAAATTCGGGCGCGGGAGCAAATATTTATATGATTTTTTACAAAAATAAAGTAAGATTTTACCTATCCTTGATGAATACGTTGTAGATTGTAAGCTACATGGGCTGGATTCTAAAATACCTACCACACTTGAAATAGCAATTTTCTTGTTGCAATGTTTTCTTTTTGCTTAAATATGATGCAAAATTATAAAATTCGGGCGCGGAAGCAAATATTTATAGGATTTATTACAAAAATAAAGTCAGATTTAACCTATTCTTGAAATGGATATTTTTGATAAAACATTCATATTCATGCTTTAGGATCTATACTATGGATGGTTTTAAGCATTGGACATGCAAAAGTGAGTGAAACGTGGTTTCAATCAGATAATAAACATTAAATTTTCGGGTGTCATTTTAATGAATACGTTGTATATTGTGAGCTACCATGGGCTGGATTCTAGAATACCTACCACACTTGATATAGCAATTTTCTTGTTGCAACGTTTTCTTTTAACTAAAATAAAATGAAAAATTATAAAATTCGGGCGCGGAAGCAAATATTTATATTTTTTTTTACAAAAATAAAGTCAGATTTTACCGTTTCTAGATGAATACGTTGTATATTGTAAGCTACATAGGCTGGATTCAAGAATACCTACCACACTTGAAATAGTAACTTTCTTGTTGCAATGTTTTCTTTTAGCTAAAAGCGGTCCCGTATGTGACGGTCGTCAATTTGAAGTCGTGAATTGGTTCGCTTGTGTGGCCGCGCCACACGACACGCTGGAGGTCTTGGTCATCTGGGTGGACGAGTATTTGACGGAACATCTTCACGATGTCCACGCAGAAGACGAACCGATGATTTCGCCAGTTCATGATGACGACACCGAGATTGTTCAGCAAAGGTGGACCTGGGTGCAGATGTTGGTTCAATGACACTCCCTGCGCATTGAGTCGGGAAGCGTCGAACACTACTCGCATCTTGCTTCCTTGAGGGCCCGACTGCATGACAGCGTGGTGCGGAAGGTACCACACAGGTCCGGTGGGAGTCTCCTCAGTCCTACGCATATGACCAAGAAACTCGTATTCGTGCATGAACTTACTGTAGCTGTCATGAACAGCTGGATCTCGTGCCAGACGTCGCTCTATGGACACAAGCGAACGGACTGCTTGCTCGCGATTGCCGCCTGTGGGAACTCTGGAACGACGTGGCAGCCGCACCACAAAGCGACCACTGGCGTCTCTCTGGTAGGTGGAGGTGAAGAATTCTTCGCAGGCACTCTCTTCTGGGGAGAGCGAGGAAGGAGCGGCGGGAATTTCTTCAAGTTCCCAGAACCGGCGGAGGTTGTGATCCAGGTCCTCCTCTACATGGCAATGTAGAGAGGACACGGGAGATGCACCGTCCTCGTCGACGGCTCCGGACAGGACCCAACCTAGAGCTGTGTTGATGGCTACCACCTTGGAGCCTGGGACTGGATACACTCCTGGACGGAGTAGAGGGCCGAAAACGTCGGCTCCAAGCAGTAGGCCAACCTTCTGGTCTCGGTGATAGCATGGATCGGCCAGCTCGAGGTGCAGCAGCAGCTGCGGATCTAAGGGACGGACTCTCCGTTGTGGAACGTGAGCCGTCAGACGTGGAAGCATGTAGGCGGATACCTGGTGCTCGGCACCAGGTGCTGCTCTGGATCGGAAGACGACTTCCACTTGTGAGGAGGCCGTGGTAGAGTGCGAGGCTCCGACGCCGACGACCTTGACGTGGGAGCGCCGCCTGGCTAGACCAAGACATTGCACAATGTCTTCAGAGATGAAAGACACCTCGGACCCGGTGTCGAGGAGCGCGCGTGTCTGTACGCGCTGTCCGCTGGGCGAACAGATGGTGACCAGCGCTGTGGTCATGAGAACCATGGCACGGGATGTGCCCTGGTGCGTGGAGTGACTAGAGACCGTGGAGGTATGGAGAACAGCAGCTCTTTCTGGAGGACTGGCCGAACCTGTAACAGAACTGGATGGGAAAGCGTCGTGCAGCAGCGTGTTGTGCGTCTGGCTGCACTTGGAGCACGTCTTCGTGGATCTGCATGCGTTACGCTGGTGAGAACCCAGGCAGTTGAAGCAGAGCCGAAGTCGCTTGACCTCGGAAAGACGCTGTTGTGGAGACTTCTCCCAGAACGATGAGCAGGAGAAGTTGGAGTGCGAGTCTCCGCAGAACACGCAGTTCGTGTTCTTGACGCTTGCAGAGACCTGGTGTGAGCGAAGTGGCGCAGCCTTAGCGTTGGAGGCCGTTATGGAGCGGGCAGGTGGGTTCAGCGGGGCCGACATCTCTAATGCGCGGATACGCATCTCGAAGAAGGCCTCGAGCTGCTTGAGTGTCGGCTGTTCCAACTTGTAGTCGGGGTTCACCAACGTTTGAGTCGCATCTATGGAAGCGAGATGCAACTCCCATGCTCGGCGGGATGCGGAGTCTAGGCGACGGAGGAGTAAGAACACGATGACGTCGTCCCACTTGTCTACAGGTCGCCCTAGCTGCTCGAGCGATTTTATCTCTTCCCGTGCTCGGTCGACCAGGGCCCGCAGGTCGCGTGCGGACTCTTTCGATACCTGGGGCAGGTCGAACAGTGCCGACAGGTGAGCACTTACCAGAACCCGACTGTTCCGGTACCTGGCGCAGACGGCGTCCCAGGCTCCCTGGAAGTTCGCTGCCGTGGTGGCCATGGTACGCACTAGGAGTGCGGCTTCACCTTTCAGTGCTGCCTTGAGGAGGAGCAGCTTCTGGACGTCGGGAACATCGTCACGGTCTATCACGAGACCCTGAAAGGCGTCGTGGAATGCCTCCCATTCCAAGTATGACCCGGAGAACTCCGGCAGGTTTACCTTAGGTAGAGGCGGAAGGGAAGCCTTTGGCGGTTGAACTGGAGCGACAACTGGAGCTGGCAGAGGTGGCGAAGGACGGAGGGCCTCCAGGATAGCGACACCCGTCAAGTACAAGAGCTCTGTGGCGGAAAAGTGATCTTCAACGAAGTACACCGTAGCTTCTGAGCCCTTTTCTGCTCTAAAAGAGTGGTGGTTAGTCAGGAAGTCATCCCAATGTCTCTGTAGGTTGGCGAGCGCGCTGTCGATCAGCTTGCTTGTCGGAGTTATTTCTTCTTTCGATAGCTGCGTACGGAGTGACAGCGGTAACTTCCGGATCTGTTCCGTCAACTCTTGCTGGTGACGCAAAACTTCAGCCATTGTTGAACCTGGTGAAGGTTACGGACGCGAAAACGGAACTGTTTGGCGATGACTTCGAAGTTATCGTGATTCTACACGCAGGTTTGCGAGGTTAGAATTAACAAAGGATGGGTGGATGACACTGGATTAGGATTTGACAGGCTATGTGCATGGACAAGGATTTGACAGGTTTTACACGTGGTTTTAAGGGTGGAAAAAACTCAGATAATCCGGATAGTATCCGGCTCGAAGGACCAAAAAATGTGCGGGATAACAGGGATGGATACACAGGATATCGAGTATGGATGATGGTAACAATGGTGAGGTCGTAAATCTCACTTTCACACAACCACGCGAAAAACACTTATTTATTTACACACAGCACAACCAAAACCTATACAGAATAACAGATATAACAAATGTAAATACTTTACGGATCAAAACGGAGCAGTACAACAATGGATTGTTGCGGACCGATACAAAACAACTTTGGCACAACAAAGCAGGAACCGAACAGAACTTGTCCTTGTACGAATTTTAAACCAACAAAATTCGCTAGCGACAGCGCCGCTAACTATAAACTACAAAAAAAATACAGAGAAGCGTATATGGCGTTGACATTGGCAAATATGCGGTGTACCTTTCACAATAAACGGAGCTGACAACATTAAAATCTCAAACAGGTAGGTATTCTGGAATCCAGCCCATGTAACTTACAATATACAATGTATTCATTAGGAATAGGTAAAATCTGACTTTATTTTTGTAAATATTCAAATAAATATTTGCTTCCTCGTCCGAATTGTATAATTCTTCGTCATATTTTAGCTAAAAGAAAACATTGCAACAAGAAAATTTCTGTTTCAAGTGTGGTAGGTATTCTAGAATTAAGCCCATGTAGCTAACAATATACAACGTATGTATCAAGAATAAGTAAAATCTGACATTATTTTTGTAAAAAAATTATATTAATATTTGCTTCAGCGCCCTAATTTTATAATTCTTCATCATATTTTAGCTAAAAGAAAACATTGCAACAATAAAATTGCTATTTTATGTATGGTAGGTATTCTAGTATCCTGCCCATGTAGCTTACAATATACAACGTATTCATTAAAATGACACCAGAAAATTAAATGTATATTATCTGATTAGTACCACGTTTCACTCAGTTTTGCAAGTCCAATGCTTAAAACCATCTATAGTATAGATGCTAAAGCATGAATATGAATGTTTTAACAAAAATATCCATTTCAAGAATAGGTAAAATCTGACTTTATTTTTGTAATAAATCCTATAAATATATTTTTTTTACAAAAATAAAGTCAGATTTTACCGTTTCTAGATGAATACGTTGTATATTGTAAGCTACATAGGCTGGATTCAAGAATACCTACCACACTTGAAATAGTAACTTTCTTGTTGCAATGTTTTCTTTTAGCTAAAATATGATAAAGAATTATAAAATTCGGGCGCGGGAGCAAATATTTATATGATTTTTTACAAAAATAAAGTAAGATTTTACCTATCCTTGATGAATACGTTGTAGATTGTAAGCTACATCGGCTGGATTCTAAAATACCTACCACACTTGAAATAGCAATTTTCTTGTTGCAATGTTTTCTTTTTGCTTAAATATGATGCAAAATTATAAAATTCGGGCGCGGAAGCAAATATTTATAGGATTTATTACAAAAATAAAGTCAGATTTTACCTATTCTTGAAATGGATATTTTTGTTAAAACATTCATATTCATGCTTTAGCATCTATACTATAGATGGTTTTAAGCATTGGACTTGCAAAACTGAGTGAAACGTGGTACTAATCAGATAATATACATTTAATTTTCTGGTGTCATTTTAATGAATACGTTGTATATTGTAAGCTACATGGGCAGGATACTAGAATACCTACCATACATAAAATAGCAATTTTATTGTTGCAATGTTTTCTTTTAGCTAAAATATGATGAAGAATTATAAAATTAGGGCGCTGAAGCAAATATTAATATAATTTTTTTACAAAAATAATGTCAGATTTTACTTATTCTTGATACATACGTTGTATATTGTTAGCTACATGGGCTTAATTCTAGAATACCTACCACACTTGAAACAGAAATTTTCTTGTTGCAATGTTTTCTTTTAGCTAAAATATGACGAAGAATTATACAATTCGGACGAGGAAGCAAATATTTATTTGAATATTTACAAAAATAAAGTCAGATTTTACCTATTCCTAATGAATACATTGTATATTGTAAGTTACATGGGCTGGATTCCAGAATACCTACCTGTTTGAGATTTTAATGTTGTCAGCTCCGTTTATTGTGAAAGGTACACCGCATATTTGCCAATGTCAACGCCATATACGCTTCTCTGTATTTTTTTTGTAGTTTATAGTTAGCGGCGCTGTCGCTAGCGAATTTTGTTGGTTTAAAATTCGTACAAGGACAAGTTCTGTTCGGTTCCTGCTTTGTTGTGCCAAAGTTGTTTTGTATCGGTCCGCAACAATCCATTGTTGTACTGCTCCGTTTTGATCCGTAAAGTATTTACATTTGTTATATCTGTTATTCTGTATAGGTTTTGGTTGTGCTGTGTGTAAATAAATAAGTGTTTTTCGCGTGGTTGTGTGAAAGTGAGATTTACGACCTCACCATTGTTACCATCATCCATACTCGATATCCTGTGTATCCATCCCTGTTATCCCGCACATTTTTTGGTCCTTCGAGCCGGATACTATCCGGATTATCTGAGTTTTTTCCACCCTTAAAACCACGTGTAAAACCTGTCAAATCCTTGTCCATGCGCATAGCCTGTCAAATCCTAATCCAGTGTCATCCACCCATCCTTTGTTAATTCTAACCTCGCAAACCTGCGTGTAGAATCACGATAACTTCGAAGTCATCGCCAAACAGTTCCGTTTTCGCGTCCGTAACCTTCACCAGGTTCAACAATGGCTGAAGTCTTGCGTCACCAGCAAGAGTTGACGGAACAGATCCGGAAGTTACCGCTGTCACTCCGTACGCAGCTATCGAAAGAAGAAATAACTCCGACAAGCAAGCTGATCGACAGCGCGCTCGCCAACCTACAGAGACATTGGGATGACTTCCTGACTAACCACCACTCTTTTAGAGCAGAAAAGGGCTCAGAAGCTACGGTGTACTTCGTTGAAGATCACTTTTCCGCCACAGAGCTCTTGTACTTGACGGGTGTCGCTATCCTGGAGGCCCTCCGTCCTTCGCCACCTCTGCCAGCTCCAGTTGTCGCTCCAGTTCAACCGCCAAAGGCTTCCCTTCCGCCTCTACCTAAGGTAAACCTGCCGGAGTTCTCCGGGTCATACTTGGAATGGGAGGCATTCCACGACGCCTTTCAGGGTCTCGTGATAGACCGTGACGATGTTCCCGACGTCCAGAAGCTGCTCCTCCTCAAAGCAGCACTGAAAGGTGAAGCCGCACTCCTAGTGCGTACCATGGCCACCACGGCAGCGAACTTCCAGGGAGCCTGGGACGCCGTCTGCGCCAGGTACCGGAACAGTCGGGTTCTGGTAAGTGCTCACCTGTCGGCACTGTTCGACCTGCCCCAGGTATCGAAAGAGTCCGCACGCGACCTGCGGGCCCTGGTCGACCGAGCACGGGAAGAGATAAAATCGCTCGAGCAGCTAGGGCGACCTGTAGACAAGTGGGACGACGTCATCGTGTTCTTACTCCTCCGTCGCCTAGACTCCGCATCCCGCCGAGCATGGGAGTTGCATCTCGCTTCCATAGATGCGACTCAAACGTTGGTGAACCCCGACTACAAGTTGGAACAGCCGACACTCAAGCAGCTCGAGGCCTTCTTCGAGATGCGTATCCGCGCATTAGAGATGTCGGCCCCGCTGAACCCACCTGCCCGCTCCATAACGGCCTCCAACGCTAAGGCTGCGCCACTTCGCTCACACCAGGTCTCTGCAAGCGTCAAGAACACGAACTGCGTGTTCTGCGGAGACTCGCACTCCAACTTCTCCTGCTCATCGTTCTGGGAGAAGTCTCCACAACAGCGTCTTTCCGAGGTCAAGCGACTTCGGCTCTGCTTCAACTGCCTGGGTTCTCACCAGCGTAACGCATGCAGATCCACGAAGACGTGCTCCAAGTGCAGCCAGACGCACAACACGCTGCTGCACGACGCTTTCCCATCCAGTTCTGTTACAGGTTCGGCCAGTCCTCCAGAAAGAGCTGCTGTTCTCCATACCTCCACGGTCTCTAGTCACTCCACGCACCAGGGCACATCCCGTGCCATGGTTCTCATGACCACAGCGCTGGTCACCATCTGTTCGCCCAGCGGACAGCGCGTACAGACACGCGCGCTCCTCGACACCGGGTCCGAGGTGTCTTTCATCTCTGAAGACATTGTGCAATGTCTTGGTCTAGCCAGGCGGCGCTCCCACGTCAAGGTCGTCGGCGTCGGAGCCTCGCACTCTACCACGGCCTCCTCACAAGTGGAAGTCGTCTTCCGATCCAGAGCAGCACCTGGTGCCGAGCACCAGGTATCCGCCTACATGCTTCCACGTCTGACGGCTCACGTTCCACAACGGAGAGTCCGTCCCTTAGATCCGCAGCTGCTGCTGCACCTCGAGCTGGCCGATCCATGCTATCACCGAGACCAGAAGGTTGGCCTACTGCTTGGAGCCGACGTTTTCGGCCCTCTACTCCGTCCAGGAGTGTATCCAGTCCCAGGCTCCAAGGTGGTAGCCATCAACACAGCTCTAGGTTGGGTCCTGTCCGGAGCCGTCGACGAGGACGGTGCATCTCCCGTGTCCTCTCTACATTGCCATGTAGAGGAGGACCTGGATCACAACCTCCGCCGGTTCTGGGAACTTGAAGAAATTCCCGCCGCTCCTTCCTCGCTCTCCCCAGAAGAGAGTGCCTGCGAAGAATTCTTCACCTCCACCTACCAGAGAGACGCCAGTGGTCGCTTTGTGGTGCGGCTGCCACGTCGTTCCAGAGTTCCCACAGGCGGCAATCGCGAGCAAGCAGTCCGTTCGCTTGTGTCCATAGAGCGACGTCTGGCACGAGATCCAGCTGTTCATGACAGCTACAGTAAGTTCATGCACGAATACGAGTTTCTTGGTCATATGCGTAGGACTGAGGAGACTCCCACCGGACCTGTGTGGTACCTTCCGCACCACGCTGTCATGCAGTCGGGCCCTCAAGGAAGCAAGATGCGAGTAGTGTTCGACGCTTCCCGACTCAATGCGCAGGGAGTGTCATTGAACCAACATCTGCACCCAGGTCCACCTTTGCTGAACAATCTCGGTGTCGTCATCATGAACTGGCGAAATCATCGGTTCGTCTTCTGCGTGGACATCGTGAAGATGTTCCGTCAAATACTCGTCCACCCAGATGACCAAGACCTCCAGCGTGTCGTGTGGCGCGGCCACACAAGCGAACCAATTCACGACTTCAAATTGACGACCGTCACATACGGGACCGCTTGCGCACCATATCTTGCGATCCGCACTCTACGTCAACTTGCTCGACTCGAGCAAGAGAGCTTTCCAAGGGGCTCCGAATGCCTTGTAGAAGATTCGTACGTCGACGACGTACTCTCCGGAGCCGATTCCCTCGAAGACGCTGTCATACGCCGTGATGAGCTCATCCAACTACTCGCAAGAGGCAAGTTCGAACTGAGCAAATGGTCCGCAAATTGTTCAGACCTCCTAGGGCTCGCTGAAGCCCGTTCCAAGGCGCCTACTCCAGCTGCTAACGTCGAGCTCTCCGAATCCACGAAGATGTTAGGGCTCATGTGGAATCCAGAGAAGGATGAATTCTTCTTCCGAGAGCGTATCTCAACAACGCTCTCAGTTCCCGCCACGAAGCGCACAGTCCTCTCCAAGGTCTCGCAGCTGTTCGACCCGCTCGGCTGGATCTCCCCAGTCGTTATATCTGCGAAGATTCTGCTGCAGGACCTGTGGCTTGCCAAGTCAGACTGGGATCAGCCTCTCACCACACACTTCCAGGAGAGGTGGTCCACGTTCCAAGAGAGTCTCAGCCGCCTTCAAGACATCCGTATTCCACGGTGGACTCAGTTGAGTCCAGCTGAGACCGACGTAGAGCTTCACGGATTCGCGGACGCCTCCACCAGGGCGTACGCTGCCGTCGTCTACATCCGCACAGTCAATCCTGATGGAGCGTTCCACACGTCCCTCATCGCCTCCCAGACCAAGACGGCACCCGTGAAAACTGTATCTATTCCACGTCTCGAGCTGTGCGCTGCTCAGCTTCTAGTTCGTCTATTGCTGTACGTCCGCCAAACCCGGCGGATCTCCAATCTCCCTATGTTTGGGTGGTCTGATAGCACCGTCACACTCGCTTGGATACGTGGACACCCAAGTAGATGGAAGACATTCGTCGCCAATCGAGTGTCCTACATACAGACCACACTACCAGGGCTGTCCTGGCGCCACATCTCAGGTGAAGAGAATCATGCCGACGTCGCCTCCCGCGGTGCTACTCCGCAATTACTCTCCACCTCGAGCCTATGGTGGAACGGCCCTCCATGGCTTTCTGACGCGACTCAGAATTGGCCGACCGCAACACAAGAGCTACCCGATTCACCAGGTGAGGAGGCTGTCCAGAAAACCCGCTCCATGCCGGTCCAAGTCGAAGAAGAGTTCGCTCTGTTAGCGCGGTATTCCTCCCTGTCACGCACGCTCCGTGTAACAGCCCAGTGCATGCGATTCGCCCGCCGCTGCGACAAGAGAGGAAGAATTTCCAGACTTGCAGGTCTGGAAGATCGAGAGCAAGAGACATGCACCGGCTTCCTAACCACATTCGAACTAACTGCTGCGAGAGTCCGTCTGATCCGCAATGTCCAGAGAGAGAAGTTTGCCACTGAAATAGCGCAACTGAAAAGCGCTATACCCATTCCAAGGACTTCGCCTCTCGTGAGTCTAAATCCATTTCTCAACGCTCACGGCATGCTATGCGTGGGCGGTAGACTCGAGAATTCCGGACTTCCCGATTCCGAAAGACACCCGCCTATCCTTCCAAAGTCATCTCCGCTAAGCCAGCTACATGTCCTACATTGGCACGCATTAGCCCTCCACGCTGGCTTAGCATTAACTCACTCACTCCTCCAGAAGCACGTCTGGATCCTCCAAGGGCGAGCCCTAACTAAGAAGCTGCTCCGAACTTGCATCCCTTGCAGGCGCCGTCGTCCGCTGATGGGCAAACAACTCATGGGAAACCTACCAGCTGCCAGAGTGACTCCCAGCCGCCCTTTCCTGCGTTCAGGAGTAGATTACGCAGGACCCATCCAGTGCCGCCCGTCTCCAGGTCGTGGGCGACACTCCACCAAGGCCTACATCGCCCTCTTCGTCTGTCTTTCCACCAAGGCGCTTCACCTGGAGGTCGTGAGCGACTTGACGACCAAGGCCTTCCTGGCGGCCTTCCGTCGATTCGTTGCACGCCGAGGAGTGTGCAGCGAGCTGCTTTCCGACAACGGCACGACGTTCGTCGGTGCCAGCGCAGAGCTGCGCTCCATGTTCCATCAGGCGTCGCTGTTCTACCACGAAGTAGCTTCTACCCTGTCCGATTCCGGCACACGTTTGAGCTTTATTCCACCGTCTGCACCGCACTTCGGCGGCCTGTGGGAGGCCGGAGTCAAATCAGTAAAGAGTCTCCTCCGCAAAACCATTGGTGAGACGACCCTCACGTACGAGGAGCTATCTACAGTACTGGCTCAGGTAGAGGCCTGCCTGAATTCCCGTCCGCTGACGCCGTCCTCGTCGGACACTGCGGACCTGTCCGCGCTGACCCCAGCGCACTTCCTGGTTGGTTCATCATTGCTGACCGTTCCAGAACCAGGTTCCCATGACGAGCCCAGCGACCTGGTGACCCGCTGGCGGCTCGTTCAACGACTCACACAGCACTTCTGGAAGAAGTGGTCAACGCAGTACCTGCACCAGCTGCAACAACGTCCCCGCTGGCGCGGGGAAAGATCCAACTTCAGTGTGGGCCAGTTAGTGCTGGTTCACCACCCGCAGCTGCCTCCAGGTAGATGGGCACTGGGCCGAGTGACTGAGCTGCATCCAGGAGCAGACGGCCTCGTCAGGGTAGTCACCGTCAAGACTGCCACTTCAGAGCTTCGCCGACCTATCTCCCGGCTAAGCCCTCTGCCGATCGAGACGGACGTCATCCCTTCAGCCAAGCAGAGACTCGCCGCGCCGCCGTCGCCACCGCTGCGTCGTTCTACGGTGGGCAGTCCAGGTCATTCCCAGTCGGCCTGATGTCCACACGATCTTGCTTACTTAAGTTTTATTGTTATTCCATGTTAATTGTTTAGTTTAGTCGCTTCTCGACTAGGTGGGCAGTATGTTTGAGATTTTAATGTTGTCAGCTCCGTTTATTGTGAAAGGTACACCGCATATTTGCCAATGTCAACGCCATATACGCTTCTCTGTATTTTTTTTGTAGTTTATAGTTAGTGGCGCTGTCGCTAGCGAATTTTGTTGGTTTAAAATTCGTACAAGGACAAGTTCTGTTCGGTTCCTGCTTTGTTGTGCCAAAGTTGTTTTGTATCGGTCCGCAACAATCCATTGTTGTACTGCTCCGTTTTGATCCGTAAAGTATTTACATTTGTTATATCTGTTATTTTGTATAGTTTTTGGTTGTGCTGTGTGTAAATAAATAAGTGTTTTTCGCGTGGTTGTGTAAAAGTGAGATTTACGACCTCACCATTGTTACCATCATCCATACTCGATATCCTGGGTATCCATCCCTGTTATCTCGCACACTACCACTCTTGAAATAGCAATTTTCTTGTTGCAATGTTTTTAGCTTAAATATGATAAAGAATTATAAAAGTCGGGCGCGGAAGCAAATATTTACATGATTTTTTACAAAAGTAAAGTCAGGTTTTTACCTATTCTTGAAATGGATATTTTTGATAAAACATTCATATTCATGCTTTAGGATCTATACTATGGATGGTTTTAAGCATTGGACATGCAAAAGTGAGTGAAACGTGATACCAATCAGATAATAAACATTAAATTTTAGGGTGTCATTTTAATGAATACGTTGTATATTGGGAGCTACATGGGCTGGATTCTAGAATACCTACCACACTTGATATAGCAACTTTCTTGATGCAATGTTTTCTTTTAACTTAAATATAATGAAAAATTATAAAATTCGGGCGCGGAAGCAAATATTTATATGATTTTTTACAAAAATAAAGTCAGATTTTACCGTTACTTGATGAATACGTTGTATATTGTTAGCTACATGGGCTGGATTCTAGTATACGTACCACACTTCAAATAGTAACTTTCTTGTTGCAATGTTTTCTTTTAGCTAAAATATGATGAAGAATTATAAAATTCGGGCGCGGGAGCAAATATTTATATGATTTTTTACAAAAATAAAGTCAGATTTTACTTATTCTTGATGAATACGTTGTAGATTGCAAGCTACATGGGCTGGATTCTAGAATACCTACCACTCCTGAAATAACAATTTTCTTGTTGCAATGTTTTCTTTTAGCATTATGATGAAGAATTATAAAATTTGGGCGCGAAAGCAAATATTTATATGATATTTTACATAAATAAAGTCAGATTTTACCTTTTCTTGAAATGGATATTTTTGTTAAAACATTCATATTCATGCTTTAGGATCTATACTATGAATGGTTTTAAGCATTGGGCATGCAAAAGTGACCAAAACGTGGTACCAATTAGATAATAAACATTCAATTTTCGGGTGTCATTTTAATGAATACGTTGTATATTGTGAGCTACATGGACTGGATTCTAGAATACCTACCACACTTGAAATAACAATTTTCTTGTTGCAATGTTTTCTTTTAGCTAAAATATGATAAAGAATTATAAAATTCAGGCATTTAAGAAAATATTTATGTAATTTTTTAGAAAAATAAAGTCAGATTTTACCTATTCTTGATGAATACGTTGTATATTGTAAGCTACATGGGCTGGATTCTAGAATACCTACCACACTTGAAATAGCAATTTACTTGTTGCAATATTTTCTTTTAGCTGAAATATGATGAAGAATTATAAAAGTCGGGCGCGGAATTAAATATTTACATGGTTTTTTACAAAAATAAAGTCAGATTTTACCTATTCTTGAAATGGATATTTTTGTTTAAACATTCATATCCATGCTTTAGGATCTATACTATGGATGGTTTTAAGCATTGGACATGCAAAAGTGAGTGAAATGTGGTACCAATCAGATAATAAACATTCAATTTTGGGTGTCATTTTAATGAATACGTTGTATATAGTGAGCTACATGGGCTGGATTCTAGAATACTTAGCACACTTGAAATAGCAATTTTCTTGTTGCAATGTTTTCTTTTAGCTAAAATATGATGAAGAATTATAAAATTCGGGCATTTAAGAAAATATTTATATAATTTTTTACAAATATAAAGTCAAATTTTACCTATTCTTGATGCAGACGTTGTAGATTGTAAGCTACATGGACTTGACTCTAGAATACCTACCACACTTGAAATAGCAAATTTCTTTTTGAAATGTTTTCTGTTTGCTAATATATGATGCAGAATTATAAAATTCGGGCGCGGAAGCAAATATTTATATGATTTTTTAAATAAAGTCAGATTTTACCTATTCTTGAAATGGAAATTTTTGTTAAACATTCATATTCATGCTTTAGGATCTATACTATGGATGGTTTTAAGCATTGGACATGCAAAAGTGACTGAAACGTGGTACCAATCAGATAATAAACATTCAATTTTCGGTTGTCATTTTAATAAACACGTTGTATATTGTAATCTTCATGGGCTGAATTCTAGAATACCTACCCTACTTGAAATTGCAATTTTTTTGTTGCAATGTTTTCTTTTAGCTAAAATATGATGAAGAATTATAAAAGTCGGGCGCGAAAGCAAATATTTATATGATTTTTTCCAAAAATAAAGTCATATTTTACCTATTCTTGAATAATACGTTGTATATTGTAAGCTTCATAGGCTGAATTCTAGAATACCTACCACACGTGAAATAGCAATTTTCTTTTTGCAATGTTTCCTTTTAGCTAAAATATGATGAAGAATTATAAAAGTCGGGCGCGGAAGCAAGTATTTATATGATTTTTTACAAAAATGAAGTCAGATTTTACCTATTCTTGAATAATACGTTGTATATTGTAAGCTACATGGGCTGGATTCTAAAATACCTACCACTCTTGAAATTGAAATTTTCTTGTTGCAATGTTTTCTTTTAGCTAAAATATGATGAAGAATTATAAAAGTCGGGCGCGGAAGCAAATATTTACATGATTTTTTACAAAAATAAAGTCAGATTTTCCCTATTCTTAAAATGGATATTTTTGTTTAAACATTCATATTCATGCATTACGATCTATACTATGGATGGTTTTAAGCATTGGAAATGCAAAAGTGAGTGAAACGTTGTACCAATCAGATAATAAACATTCAATTTTCGGGTGTCATTTTAATAAATACGTTGTATATTGTGAGCTACATGGACTGGATTCTAGAATACCTACCACACTTGAAATAACAATTTTCTTGTTGCAATGTTTTCTTTTAGCTAAAATATGATAAAGAATTATAAAATTCAGGCATTTAAGAAAATATTTATGTAATTTTTTAGAAAAATAAAGTCAGATTTTACCTATTCTTGATGAATACGTTGTAGATTGTAAGCTACATGGGATGGATTCTAGAATACCTACCACACCTGAAATAACAATTTTCTTGTTGCAATGTTTTCTTTTTGCTAAAATATGATAAAGAATTATAAAATTCTGACGCGGAAGCAAATATTTATATGATTTTTTACAAAAATTAAGTCAGATTTTACCTATTCTTAAAATGGATATTTTTGTTAAAACATTTATATACATGCTTTAGGATTTATACTATGGATGGTTTTAAGCATTGGACATGCAAAAGTGACCAAAACGTGGTACTAATCAGATAATAAACATTCAATTTTCGGGTGTCATTTTAATGAATACGTTGTATATATTAAGCTACATGGGCTGGATTCTAGAATACCTACCACACTTGAAATAACAATTTTCTTGTTGCAACGTTTTCTTTTCGCTAGAATATGATGAAGAATTATAAAATTCGGGCGCGGAAACAAATATTTATATGATTTCTTACAAAAATAAAGTTAGATTTTACCTATTCTTGATGTATACGTTGTATATTGTAAGCTACATGGGCTGGATTTTAGAATACCTACCACACTTGAAATAGCAATTTTCTTGATGCAATGTTTTCTTTTAGCTAAAATATGATGAAGAATTATAAAATTCGGGCGCAGAAGCAAATATTTATATGATATTTTACAAAAATAAAGTTAGATTTTACCTATTCTTGAAATGGATATTTTTGTTAAAACATTCATATTCATGCTTTAGGATCTATAATATAGATGGTTTTAAGTATTGGCCATGCAAAAGTGACCAAAACGTGGTACCTATCAGATAATAAACATTCAATTTTCGGGTGTCATTTTAATGAATACTGTTCCGATTATTTTCTGCCCACGTCATTATTTAGATTCATCTCCATTTATCATCATTTTCCTAGCACCTGCAGCATAGTTCTATTCGTTTCTTTTCTATTTCTATTTCAAATTCTTACCTTCTTCACAATCTCGTCCTTTCTCTTGATTCACAAATCATTTATTTATCGATAATCCATTTGTGTTGACATTCATCGTCAGTTGTAATTTTTGCTGTCATCTCGTTCATCGCATCCGGACAGATGTCGCTACCGTCACGACTTCCAGACTAGTACGTTCTCATCCCTATCTTCAGCCACCCTCTTTACACTGCAGTGTGGAAGGAAGTCGAAGATGGATTGTTATTTTCTATTTTGGCGCCGTTTGGATTTATATAAAAGGGCGTCGATATTTAAATTTAAGCATGTTTTCACCGGACTTAACTATTTTGCTTTAACAGTTTTTCTGATTCACGTTCACTTTAGATTCAGAGTTCGAGTCGCAAGTAGAGTTTTTGAATTTGTGCTAGTGATCTTTGAGTTATATTTTTGTGGAAGAGATCTAGACCAGTTCTGCTGAATTATTATCATTTACTTTACTGAGTATTTTGTACTACGTTGCAAAACGGAGTGTTCCGGATTATTTAGCCGACTTGGGACTTAGTTTCATTACTTAAAGCCGATATACATCTGAAGGCTCTTTTTTTTATTTTTATTTTACTTTATTTTTCGATTTACTTCTTAAGTTCGATATATTATCGATCTTTATCTTCGATTGATATTACCTGTGCGTAATTTGAGGATACTATTGTATCGCTGTGGCTCCCTTGCCTTTGGGAAGCACTCAATTGATCATCATCCGGGAGATTACCTGAACCAGGCACGTCGAGTGTGAGCTGCCACACCCTGTCGCCATCTTGGACGCCAGAAGCAACACCTAGGACGTTGTCGACGCCGATTCAGATAAGATTCCCCTTTCTTTTTATTCATTTATGTTTTCGGGTTATTTAAATGGTGTATTTTATGTGATACCTCACGCGAGAGTTAGTAGAGCTGTACGTTCATTTATTTTAAGGGAAGCTCTAAGTAGGGAGTTGACGTTGTGGAGAGATTTAGGACGTAATTGGTTTATTTCATTTTATTTTGAGCGCCACGTCATATGTATGGTACCTTACAGCTGTCGTCGTTTTTGTAGCGCCTTAAATCTAAGTTTGTATTGTGGAGACAACCATTTTGTCCTGCTTCTACTGCGCGCACCGCACCCCATATTTAGAAGCGTTTTTGACCCCTCGTTTAGCAATTTTGGTAGTATTTCTATTCTCGCCAGGGTTAAATATCTAAATTCGTCTTGATATTGTTAATTAACTTCTTTTCTTGATTTTGCTAAACATTAACTTCACAACTTTTACTGTAATACTAAAGCTCAATATATGTCATTTAGTAAAGTTATTTATCGTTTTCCTTGTTGTAAACCCGTAGTTAAATTCTCTGTCAGAATGTCGGTATTGTTCTTAATTGGATACCTTCAAAATCAATTAAGTGGCGCCCTTATCATTTATTTTGGAGAATCAACTTTGCTTAAACACGAACCACCCCTTCTCCACTGTTTAAAAGCTAGCGGCCGTAGACCAGAACAACTAGGCTACGTATATTACCATAATTCACCCCATCGGGGCTGCACTCGTAATAATACGTTGTATATTGTAAGCTACATGGGCTGGATTCTAGAATACCTACCACACTTGAAATATCAACTTTCTTGTTGCAATGTTTTCTTTTAGCTAATATATGATGAAAAATTTAAAATTCGGGCGCGGAAACAAATATTTATATGATTATTTACAAAAATAAAGTCAGATTTTACCTATTCTTGATAAATACGTTGTATATTGTAAGCTACATGGGCTGGATTCTAGAATACCTACCACACTTGAAATAGCAATTTTCTTGTGGAAATGTTTTCTTTTAGCTAAAATATGATAAAGAATTATAAAATTCGGGCGCGGAAGCAAATATTTATTTGATTTTTTACAAAAATAAAGTCAGGTTTTACCTATTCTTGATGAATACGTTGTATATTGTAAGCTACATGGGCTGGATTCTAGAATACCTACCACACTTGAAATAGCAATTTTCTTCTTGCAATGTTTTCTTTAAGCTAAACTATGATGAAAATTTATAAAATTCAGGCGCGGAAACAAATATTTATATGATTTTTTACTAAAAATAAAATCAGATTTTACCTATTCATGATGAATACGTTGTATATTGTAAGCTACATGGGCTGGATTCTAGAATATATGCGACACTTGAAATAGCAATATTCTTGTTGCAATCTTTTCATTTAGCTGAAATATGATGAAGTATTATAAAATTCGGGCGCGAAAGCAAATATTTATATGATTTTTTAGAAAAATAAAGTCGGATTATACCTATACTTAAAATGAATATTTTTGTTAAAACATTCATATTCATGCTTTAGAATCTACACTATGGATGGTTTTAAGCAATGGACATGCAAAAGTAACAAAAACGTGGTACCAATCAGATAATAAACTTTCAATTTTCGGGTGACATTTCAATAAATACGTTGTATATTTTAAGCTACATTGGCTGGATTCTAGAATACCTACCACACTTGAAATAGCAATTTTCTTGTTGTAATGTTTTCTTTTAGCTAAAATAAGAGGAAGAATTATAAAATTCGGGCGCGGAAGCAAATATTTATATGATTTCTTACAAAAATAAATTCAGATTTTACCTATTTTAATGAATACGTTGTATCTTGTAAGCTACATGGGCTGGATTTTAGAATACCTACCACACTTGAAATAGCAATTTTCTTGTTGCAATGTTTTCTTTTAGCTAAAATATAATGAAGAATTGTAAAATTCGGGCGCGGAAGAAAATATTTATATGGTTTTTTGGAAAAAATAAAGTTAGATTTTAGCTATTCTTGATGAATACGTTGTATATTTTAAGCTACATGGACTGGATTCTAGAATACCTACCACACTTGAAATAGCAATTTTCTTGTTGCAATGTTTTCTTTCAGCTAAAACATGATGGAGAATTATAAAATTCGGGCGCTTAAGCAAATATTTATATGATTTTTTACAAAAATAATGTCAGATTTTACCTACTTTAGATGAATACGTTGTATATTGTAAGCTACATGGTCTGGATTCTAGAATACCTACCACACTTGAAATAGCAATTTTCTTGTTGCAATGTTTTCTATTAGCTAAAATATGATGAAAAATTATCAAATTCACGCGCGCAAGCAAATGTTTATATGATTTTTTACAAAAATAAAGTCAGATTTTACCTATTCTTAATGAATACGTTGTATATTGTAAGCTACATGGGCTGGATTTTAGATAACCTACCATACTTGAAATAGCAATTTTCTTGTTGCAATGTTTTCTTTTAGCTAAAATATGACGAAGAACTGTAAAATTCGGGCGCGGAAGAAAATATTTAAATGATTATTTACAAAAATAAAGTTAAATTTTACCTATTCTTGATGAATACGTTGTATATTGTAAGCTGCATGGGCTGGATTCTAGAATACCTACCACACTTGATATAGCAATTTTCTTGTTGCAGTGTTTTCTTTTAGCTTAAATATGATAAAGAATTATAAAACTCAGGCGCTTAAGCAAATATTTATATGATTTTTTATAAAAATAAAGTCAGTTTTTACATATTCTAGATGAATACGTTGTATGTTGTAAGCTACATGGGCTGGATTCTAGAATACCTACCGCACTTGAAATAGCTATTTTCTTGTTGCAATGTTTTCTTTTAGGTAAAATATGATGAAGAATTATAAAATTCGGGCGCGAAAGCAAATGTTTATATGATTTTTTACATAAATTAAGTCAGATTTTACCTATTCTTAATGAATACGTTGTATATTGTAAGCTACATGGGCTGGATTTTAGAATACCTACCACACTTGAAATAGCAATTTCCTTGCTGCAATGTTTTCTTTTTAGCTAAAATATGATAAAGAATTATAAAATTCGGGCTCTGAAGCAAATATTTGAATGATTTTTTACAAAAATAAAGTCAGATTTTACCTATTCTTGATGAATTCGTTGTATATTGTGTAACAGTGGGGGTTGACGACGATGAAGGCGATGAATGTTGTCTTCGAGGAGGACATGTCGATGCTTGATGATACTAACTGGGGATGACTGTTGAAACAGGATAACGACAACATGGCACACACATATTTGCTTTAAATAACTTTAAATTTATTTACAGTATTTACAACACAAAACTATAACAAACAACAAAGTCATGAAACTTCCAGGGTCTCTATTCTCCAAGTTATACGTTTGCATTCGTACACGTATATAAACGTATGGCTCGTGAACGTATCCGTTTTAAAAATCATATTTTTCAACGATATTCGTTAGTTTTACTAAAGCACGAACACACTCGACCGGTGAATTCGGGTATGCACCAATCATATTTAAGCATTTCGGTGCGCGGTAATACGCTGCACCGTGTCACTATACGTTTATTTAATTTACGGCTCTACAGTTTGACTTAACATTTCATAAACTATTGTATTTTTATTAAAAATGGAAAAAGTGTCAAAAAAAAGTGCTCCTCTTTTAGAAGACCAAAAAATAATGATGGTTGAATTTATGCAGCAACATCCACAGCTTATAAGTGGAACATTTGATTCAAATTTTACATACAAAAAAGCCAGTGAACTTTGGGAAGAGCTTACAATAATTTTAAATGCTATTCCTGGAGCAAAGAAAGATTGGAAAAATTGGAGAAAGGTAACGAATTAAATTTATACGTGGTTAAATATTTTATTAATTTTATTTTCTACTTTGATTTTAGACTTGGCATGATATGCGAATGAGAGCAAAAGGTAGACAATCAAAAATAAATAGATATACCCGAGGAACAGGTTGTGGACCCGCGTCTCAAGATACATTAAATTCGATCGATTCTAAAATTGTTGCACTGATTGGAGACGTAGCTATTTCAGGGCATACAGAAGTAGCTGAAAGCCAAGTATTACATATAAATACAGATTTGTCTGAATTTGGTAATGATATCTCTGTAGATATGGTCAAAGAAGTAGAAACAGTACCCATAATTTTCGCCAATGATAAAGAAGAAACAGGGCCCATAGTTATTACCAATGATACTAATAACACTATTATTGATAGTGAACAGACCAATGCAAAAGATTTATCTGCAAATAAAACACCTGTAAAAAGAAGGATAGCAACTCAAAGATTACATAGAACAGTTACAGCAACAGAAAAATTGGCAGCACAATGTGAAAAGAAAACTATAATTAAGGAAGAATATTACCGAGAAAAAATAAATATAATGAAAAAAGAATGATTAATAAAAAAAAGGATTTCCAAAGCTTTAGAAGATATTGCTAGCAAAATAAAATAACTTTTTTCTCATTGCTCTTTTTTCCTTTAATTTGTTATATTTTTATAAGCTAATGTGTTTTTTTTATTACTTTACAAATACTTTATATAATTTTTGTTAATTTGTCACTCTGTTAATTTATAATTTACGTTATGATCAATTATATCTCGTCTCATATAATAAAAAAATTGAAATGCATTATGAACATAACTAGTTTTATTTTATTCCAGTAGGTACAATATAGAAATTAAAAATAATTGTGATATATTAATTTAAATTTTATTACTAGTATCAAAGTATGAATTAAAACAAAATACTTTAATACGTACATACTATTCTATGTAAAATAATTACGAATTACATTCTGTCTTGTTTTACGACCTTCAACCAGTTCCGGATTCACTCTCCTTGCTTCCGGTTCATTTTCAACATCTTGATTTCTATGTTCAAATATTCCAAAATTTGCATCATTTTCTATTTCTCCTAGATCAGGATCTGGTACATTATTTACAATGCACATATTGTGCAAAACTGCGCATGCTATTATAATTTTCGATGCTTTCTCGGGTGTATAGTGTAAAACTCGATGCTTCAATAAGCACCGAAAACGCATTTTTAAGACTCCATTACATCTCTCTATGATACTCCGGGTAGTTTTATGGCATCTATTATAATTAGCTTCAGGAGTTTGTGGTTCTGGTTCATCCTGAATTGGTGTGAGCAAATAAGATCTCAATGGATATCCTTGGTCTCCTAAAGAAATTGAATAATATTTGTCATTATGTACCGTTTTTTAAATGTAAAAAAACGTATATCATTAACTTACCTAATAGATAATAATTTGTTTGTCCCTGCCTGTGTAGATCTTGTAAACGTTCTTTCAAAGTAGAATTGTTCCAAATGAAACTATCATTTGAACTCCCTGGATACAGAGCGTTAATATTTAATATTTTCAATCTGTAGTCACAGACCTATAAAATAAACAAAATCGTATCACCTATATAGGTTACTAGTTTGTTACGTACCAGTTGGACATTAACAGAATGATATTTTTTTCTATTTAAATAAACATATTCTGGATATTGAGGATCATCCGTTTTCGGAGGAAAAATTGCAACATGGGTGCAATCTATACATCCAATAACTCCTGGGAATCCATATTCTCTGTAAAATCTTTACAAAAGACAATTTTAAGTTTATAAATAGGGCCTCAATATATACTACATAATCCAAAATTATATACTTACTCCGTGCGAACTGTATTTAATTCCTCCAAATTATTAGGAAAAGTTATCCATGTATTTAGTATTCTAGGTTGATTTATAGCATTTACAACTTCATTTATGCTCCTACTAAATGTAGATTGGCTGACTGCTAAATTAATATTGCAACCAATATCCAATTGATAGCTTCCGGTTGCAAAATATCGTAAAACAATTAGAACCTACATATGTATGAATATTTTATTTTTAATTGAAATTTTACTAATCACTTTCTAAATTACCTTTGTTGTTGCGTCTATAGCTGATTTTCGAGTTTGTGATGTAAGATATTCTTCTAATAGGTCAATTAGGTTATTCACTAGAATCTTGCTTAACCTAAATAGGCGTATAAAATGTCTTTCAGATAAATCGAAAGCATTCTCTCTATTTCTAAATTGACGACCAGGACCTTCTGCTTGTATTTCAGCATCTGCCAGTACTTCATCAATTACAATTGCATTCACAACGTCGTAAAATGCTGCCATTATTGCAATAAAATGGAAGAATAATACAGTGAACGAATAGTTATGAGCCGCCTGTTGTTAAGCGTATGAAACTCGTAAGTTTAGAAACGTATACGTTCTTCAAACGCACACTGGAGAATATCAACCTACGAATATCATACGTTCTGATGTTACGAACGTATACTCTCATATTCGAGAATAGAGGCCTAGATCTAGCAGCTCTGGACTAAAGTCAGTCTGAACCATGTCAGATGACTGCTACCGAGTCGTTAACTATATTACGACTATCAGCTTACCACTAAGACTCTAACTCCTAAGACTCTACTCTGCTTAACCGACTCTACTAACCCTGACTCTCTAACTCTACTAAATTATATCCTATTTATATCCTAAAAAGTGCTAGGGTTGGCAATGTAACTATTACGCACGAATATGTTGTATATTGTAAGCTACATGGGCTGGATTCTAGAATACCTACCAGACTTGAAATAGCAATTTTCTTGTTGCAATGTTTTCTTTTAGCTAAAATATGATGAAGAATTATAAAATTTGGGCGCGGAAGCAAATATTTATATGATTTTTTACAAAAATAATGCTAGATTTTACCTATTCTTGATGAATACGTTGTATATTGTAAGCTACATGGGCTGGATTCTAGAATACCTACCACACTTGAAATAGCAATTTTCTTCTTGCAATGTTTTCTTTTAGATAAAATATGATAAAGAATTATAAAATTCTGGCGCGGAAGCAAATATTTATATGATTTTTTACAAAAGTAAAGTCAGATTTTACATATTCTTAAAATTGATATTTTTGTTAAAACATTCATATTCATGCTTTAGGATCTATACTATGGATGGTTCTAAGCATTGGACATGCAACAGTGACCAAAATGTGATGCCAATCACATAATAAACATTAAATTTTCAGGCTTCATTTGAATGAATACGTTATATATTGTAAGCTATATGGGCTGGAGTCTAGAATACCTACCACACTTGAAATAGCAATTTTCTTCTTGCAATGTTTTCTTTAAGCTAAACTATGTTGAAAATTTATAAAATTCGGGCGCGGAAACAAATATTTATATGATTTTTTACTAAAAATAAAATCAAATTTTACCTATTCTTGATGAATACGTTGTATATTGTAAGCTACATGGGCTGGATTCTAGAATATATGCGACACTTGAAATAGCAATTTTCTAGTGGCAATGTTTTTTATTAACTAAAATATGATGAAGAATTATAAAATTCGGGCGCGGAAGCAAATATTTTTATGATATTTTACAAAAATAAAGTCAAATTTTACCTATACTTGAAATGGATATTTTTGTTAAATCACTCATATTCATGCTTTAGGATTTATACTATAGATGGTTCTAAGCATTAGACATGCAACAGTGACCAAAACGTGGTTACCAATCAGATAATAAACATTCAATTTTTGGGTATCATTTTAATGAATACGTTGTATATTGTAAGCTACATGGGCTGGATTTAAGAATAGCTACAACACTTGAAATAGCAAATTTCTTGTTGCAATGTTTTCTTTTAATTAAATATGATGAAGAATTATAAAATTCGGGCGCGGAAGCAAATATTTATATGATTTTTTACAAAAATAAAGTCAGATATTACTTATTCTTGATGAATAGGTTGTATATTGTAAGCTACATGGGCTGTATTCTAGAACACCTAACACACTTGAAATAGCAATTTTCTCGATGCAATGTTTTCTTTTAGCTAAAATATGATGAAGAATTATAAAATTCGGGCGCGGAAGCAAATATTTTTATGATATTTTACAAAAATAAAATCAGATTTTACCTATACTTGAAATGGATATTTTTGTTAAATCACTCATATTCATGCTTTAGGATTTATACTATAGATGGTTCTAAGCATTGGACATGCAAAAGTGACCAAAACGTGGTTACCAATCAGATAATAAACATTCAATTTTCGGGTATCATTTTAATGAATACGTTGTATATTGTAAGCTACATGGGCTGGATTTAAGAATAGCTACAACACTTGAAATAGCAATTTTCTTGTTGCAATGTTTTCTTTTAGCTTATATATAATAAAGAATTATAAAATTCGGGCGCGGAACCAAAAATTTATATGGTTTTTTACAAAAATAAAGTCAGCTTTAACCTATTCTTGAAATGGATATTTTTGTTAAAACATTCATATTCATGGTTTAGGATCTATAATATGGATAATTTTAGCATTAGACATGCAAAAGTGACCAGAACGTGGTACCAATCAGATAATAAACATTTATTTTTCGGGTGTCAGTTTAATGAATACGTTGTATATTGTAAGCTACATGGGCTGAATTCTAGAATATCTACTACACTTGAAATAGCAATTTTCTTGTTGCAATGTGTTATTTTAGCTAAAACATGATAAAAAATTATAAAATTCGGGCGTGGAAGCAAATTTTTATATGATTTTTTACAAAAATAAAGTCAGATTTTACCTATTCCTGAAATGGATATTTTTTTTAAAACATTCATATTCATGCTTTAGGATCTATACTATGGATGGTTTTAAGTATTGTACATGAAATTGACAAAAACGTGGTACCAATCAGATAATAAACATTTAATTTTCGGGTGTCATTTTAATGAATACGTTGTATATTGTAAGCTACATGGGCTGGATTCTAGAATACCTACCGCACTTGAAATAGCAATTTTCTTTTTGTAATGTTTTCTTTCAGCTAAAATATGATATAGAATTATAAAACTCGGGCGCGGAAGCAAATATTTATATGTTTATTTACAAAAATAAAGTCAGAATTTACCTATTCTTGATGAATACGTTGTATATTGTAAGCTACATGGGCTGGATTCTAGAATACCTACCACACTTGAAATAGCAATTTTCTTGTTGTAATGTTTTCTTTTAGCTAAAATGTTATGGGTTTCTAGAACCACATAAAATAATAAAACTATATAGAATAGTAACAATTTAATGGTATGAAATTATACAAACTTCAAACACCAGTCAATCAAACACATAAACAACAAGTGACTATTTTGTCATAATAACATCGCTTACTATATAGAAAAATTATAAATAATAAATCATGGATCACTACAGTGTCGCCACATAGCTCCCTCCGAGCGAGCTAGCGTTATTAGAAAAAGAACAATTAATCAATAATTGAATGTGGAAACAATGAAGTGAAATAAAGAATAATATTTTTTTGAAACAACAACAATAATAATAATGAATTATTTATGATGTGTCTTTTTGGGTTCCATATACTTGATGGTAGGTTTTAAAGGTCGTCCATAACGTGAAGTTGGAATAGCAAAAGCTACTCGAACTGTCGAATTGGTCGAAGATGGCACTGAAGTAGATGAAGGTGCCGGAGCAGGCACATAAGTAGACTGCGAGGTTGGAACAACGGACTGTCTGATGTAAACTTCAGCTGGTTCAAGCGGCTCAGTGACTTCTGTATGAATGAAGGCAGGTTTGCATCTGTCAACAGAAACGGTTAATTTTCGTCCTTTATAATCGACGACCATTTGCTTGTTTTCACGAGAAACAACGCGAAACGGGCCATCGTACGGGGGTTGAAGCGGACGTTGAACACAGTCGTTGCGCAGAAAGACATGACTGCAAGTCGTCATGTCCTTAAAAACGAAGGATTTCTGGGTTATATGTCGTGTGCCCTCTGTAGGACGAAGGTCTCGAAATGAATTTCGAAGTCGAAGAGCGAACTCTGAATTAGCCAGCGTCTTGTCCTCTGTTGAGACGAAGAATTCACCAGGGAGGCGTAAGGTTTGGCCATAAACCAGCTCTGCAGCTGAATGACCAATGTCCTCCTTGAGAGACGAACGGATTCCCAGTAAAATGAGTGGTAATTCGTCCACCCAGCGCTCAGTAGAAAGGCATTTGATCGATCCCTTTAACTGTCGGTGAAATCTTTCGACGAGTCCATTGGCTTGTGGATGGTACGCAGTGGTACGGATGTGCGAGGTCCCGAGTAACTTGTTGAGGTGTTTGAACAAGAGACTTTCGACTGTCTTCCTTGATCAGTAGTGACTCGGAGTGGTGTACCAAATCGGGAGATCCATCCAGAAAGGAAAGCGTTTGCAACGGTTTCAGCACGTATGTCGATGAGCGGTATTGCTTCAGGCCAGCGGGTAAAGCGATCCACGCACGTAAGCAAATACGTAAAACCTTGGGAAGATGGCAACGGTCCAACCAGGTCAATATGAACATGTTCAAACCTGGCGGAAGGAGAAGCAAAGTTTCCTAGTGGAGCTGAAACATGTCTAGTGATCTTTGCTCGCTGGCAAGGGATGCAGGTTTGAACAAAATTCCTAACGTCCTTTTCCATATTCGGCCAGACAAATACTTGTTTGACAAGACGAACGGTCTTTCTAGCATCAGGATGTGAGAGGCAATGCATTAAAGCAATAGCCTGCTGACGGAAGGTCACAGTGACAAACGGACGCGCAGTTGAGGTCGATATGTCGCAGTAGACTGGAACGTTTGAACCAGGTGTAGCTACCAGCTTAAGTCGCATACCAGAATCAGACGATGCGATGAACTTGCAAAGCTCCTCGTCAGTCTTCTGAGCGGCAGCTAAGTCGCCGTAGTTGATGGGTTCAGTCACTGCTTCAACGCGTGATAGTGCGTCAGCTGGAATATTCGCATTACCTGGCAAGTGTCGAATATCACTGGTAAATTGCGCGATGAAATCAAAATGTCTTGCCTGTCGCGGTGTGCATTTGTCTGAACTTTTGAAAAGTGCCGCTACCAAAGGTTTGTGATCAGTAAAAAGAATAAATTCACGACCTTCAAGCATGAATCGGAAGCGTTTGATTGCAGAGTAGCATGCCAGGAGCTCTCTGTCGAAGGCACTGTACTTGGTTTGCGCTGGGGACAGTTTCTTAGAGAAGAATCCAAGTGGTTGCCAGCTGTCATGCACAAATTGTTGAACAGAGGCGCCAATGCCAGTGTCTGAAGCGTCTGCCATGACTGAGAGCGGCGCGTGTGGTGAAGGATGGGCAAGAAGAGTGGCATTCGCAAGAGCTTCTTTAGTCTTCTCGAATGATTTCCTGCTTTCTTCAGTCCAAACCAGTTTTTCTTTTTCGCTCTGGATACTCTTAAGCATCTCAGTGAGCTCATGCATAATTTGTGCAGCGTGAGGGATAATCTTCAATGTGCGGCACCGGGTATCGGTCCGGAACTGTCCGTGCATTCAATGCACGATAGTCTCCGCAAGGCCTCCATTCGGCGTTTTTCTTTGGAACCATGTGCAATGCAGATGACCAGTTTGACTTCGAAGGTCGGCAGATCCCTTTTTCAATCATATAGTCAAATTCTCTTTTTGCTATCTTGTATTTGTCAGCGCTAAGTCTGCGTGACTTGCAAAACACAGGCGGTCCAGGGGTTGTCTTAATATGGTGCGTGGTACTGTGTTTGACTACCTTATGCTTCGTGACCGGGCGAGTAAGTTCTGGAAATTCTGCAAGGATCTTGTGATAACATGAGTTACCTAAAAAAGTCTTAATTTCCATAAATTCAACGCTACAAATTCGACCACTTATAGAAAGTAGTGTTTCTTGATCCACTAACCTGTTATTTTTCAAATCCGGTAACAGGCCATAGTGTTCAAGGAAATCAGCTCCCAATATTGGATAGCTTACATCCGCTACTGTTAAACTCCAAGGAAATATGCGTCGTAGACCTAAATCTAACTTGAAAAATTTCTCACCGAATGTATTTATGACAGTACTGTTGGCAGCGTATAACTTCCGTGCAGCAATTGGTCGCACTTCCCTGCAACTTGATTTAGGGAATACGGAGCACTCCGCACCGGTGTCCACCAGAAATCTGTCGAAAGTCTTAACATCCTTAACGAACAGGCGACGACTTTTAAAAGAGGAATCAGTTGTCGCCACTACTGACTCCTTTGGAAGTTTTCCCAATATTTGCAATGCTGGCGGCATTTTTTGGCCTTCTGACCGAAGTTGGTATGATACCAGCATTCGTCTTCACTGGCTTCTTTTAATAATCTTGATTTCGATCTAGGGCGACTAGATTTTCTTTCGAAGTCCCTAGATTCACTACGAGAATTTCTAGCAGAAAGTTTCTCGACTTTCTTCGTTAGTTTCTCTATGCGTTGCATTAGTACATCGATCTGCGATGACGGGCTAGCAGCGGCAATACACGCACCCCCATTGCGTTGCTCTTGAATTTTATCTGCCAGTGGGGCTAATTTGTCCAAATCGTCTCCAATGACGGCCAATAGTTCTCGGGTTGCAGACGGCAACCGACCAAGCCAGATGGTTCGCAACAGATTTTTTTACTAACTAAGGTGTCTGGAGCGAGGGTTCGGAGGTAGCGAAGGAAAGATGATGGAGTTCTGTCTCCCATCTCAGCATTTTGAAGCAACTCCTGCAGTTTGTTTGACTCACTAGCAGTTAGGCGTGAAATTATGGCATCTTTAATTGCTTTAAATTGCCCTATCTTCGGCGGGGCAGACAGGATATCTTGTACTTCCAGCAAGATTTCAGCGGGTAGATTGGCTACAGTGCAGTGGAATTTAATATCATCTTTTTCTATTGACAGCAAAACAAACAGTGACTCCACTTGCGTAAACCAGAGTGCTGGATTGGCCTTCAAAAATGTCGGTGGTTTGAATTTCTCCATCACGTCGGGGTCACCAAATATGGGTTTTTAGAACCACATAAAATAATAAAACTATATAGAAAAGTAACAATTTAATGGTATGAAATTATACAAACTTCAAACACCAGTCAATCAAACACATAAACAACAAGTGACTATTTTGTCATAATAACATCGCTTACTATATAGAAAAATTATAAATAATAAATCATGGATCACTACAGTGTCGCCACACTGTGATGAAAAATTATAAAATTCGGGTGCGGAAGCAAATATTTATATGATTTTTTACAAAAAAAAGTCAGATTTTACCTATTCTTGATAAATACGTTGTAGATTGTAAGCTACATGGGCTGGATTCTAGAATACCTACCACACTTAAAATAGCAATTTTCTTGTTGTACTGTTTTCTTTCAGCTAAAATATGATGAAGAATTATAAAATTCGGGCGCGGAAGCAAATATTTATATGATTTTAAAAAAAATAGTCAGATTTTACCTATTCTTGAAATGGATATTTTTGTTAAAACATTCATATTCATGCTTAAGGATTTATACTATGGATAATTTTAGCATTGGATATGCAAAAGTGACCAAAACGTGATATCAATCACATAATAAACATTTAATTTTCGGGTGTCATTTTAATGAATACGTTGTATATTGTAAGCTACATGGGCTGGATTCTAGAATATCTACCACACTTGAAATAGCAATTTTCTAGTTGTAATGTGTTCTTTTAGCTAAAATATGATGAAGAATTATAAAATTCGGACGCAAAAGCAAATATTTATATGATTTTTTACAAAAATAAAGTCAGATTTTACCTATTCTTGATGAATACGTTGTATATTGTAAGCTACATGGGCTGGATTCTAGAATACCTACCACACTTGAAATAGCAATTTTCTTGTTGCAATGTTTTCTTATAGCTAAAATATGATAAAAAATTGTAAAATTCGGGCGCGGAAGGACATATTTATATGATTTTTTACAAAAACAAAGTCAGATTTTACCTTTTCTCGATGAATACGTTGTATATTGTAAGCTACATGGGCTGGATTCTAGAATACCTACCACACTTAAAATAGCAATTTTCTTGCTGCAATGTTTCCTTTTAGCTAAAATACGATAAAAAATTATAAAATTCGGGCGCGGAAGCAAATATTTATATGATTTTTTTACAAAAATGAAGTCAGATTTTACCTATTCTTGAAATGGATATCTTTGTTAAAACATTCTTATTCATTGTTTAGGATCTATACTATGGATAACTTTAGCATTGGAGATGCAAAAGTGACCAGAACGTGGTACTAATCAGATAATAAACATTCAATTTTCGGGTGTCATTTTAATGAATACATTGTATATTGTAAGCTACATGGGCTGGATTCTAGAATAACTACCACACTTGAAATAGCAAATTTCTTGTTGCAATGTTTTCTTTTAGCTAAAACATGATAAAGAATTTTAAAATTCGGGCGTGGAAGCAAATATTTATATGATTTTTTACAAAAATAAAGTCAGATTTTACCTATTCTTGATAAATACATTGTATATTGTAAGCTACATGGGCTGGATTCTAGAATACCTACCACACTTAAAATAGCAATTTTCTTGTTGCAATGTTTTCTTTAGCTAAAATATGATGAAGAATTATAAAATTTGGGCCCGGAAGCAAATATTTATATGATTTTTTACAAAAATAAAGTCAGATGTTACCTTTTCTTGATGAATATGTTGTATATTGTATGCTACATGGGCTGGAATCTAAAATACCTACCACACGTGAAATAGCAATTTTCTTGTTGCAATGTTTTCTTTTAGCTAAAATATGATGAAGAATTTTAAAATTCAGGCGCGGAAGCAGATATTTATATGATTTTTTACAAAAACAAATTCAGATTTTACCTATTCTTAAAATGGATATTTTTGTTAAAACATTCATATTCATGCTTTAGGATTAATACTATAAATAATTTTAGCAATGGACATGCAAAAGTGACCAAATCGTGGTACCAATCAGATAATAAACATTAAATTTTCGGGTATCATTTTAATAAATACGTTGTATATTGTAAGCTACATGGGCTGGATTCTAGAATACCTACCACAATTGAAATAGCAATTTACTTGTTGCAATGTTTTCTTTTAGCTAAAATATGATAAAGAATTATAAAATTTTGGCGCGGAAGCTAATATTTATATGATTTTTTTCAAAAATAACATCAGATTTTACCTATTCTTGAAATGGATATTTTGTTAAAACATTTATATTCATGCTTTAGGATCTATACTATGGATGGTTTTAAGCATTGGACATTCAAAAGTTACCAAAACGTGGTAATAATCAGATAATAAACATTAAATTTTTGGGTGTCATTTTAATGAATACGTTGTATATTGTATGCTACATTAACTGGATTCTAGAAAACCTACCATACTTGAAGTAGCAATTTTCTTGTTGCAATGTTTACTTTTAGCTAAAATATGATGAAGAATTATAAAATTCGGGGGCAAAAGCAAATATTTTTATGATTTTTTACAAAAATAAAGTCAGATTTTACCTATTCTTGATGAATAAGTTGTGTATTATAAGCTACATGGGCTGTATTCTAGAATACCTACCAGACTTGAAATAGCAATTTTCTTGTTGCAATGTTTTCTTTTAGCTAAAATATAATAAAGAATTATAAAATTCGGGTGCGGAAGCAAATAATTATATGATTTTTTACAAAAATAAAGTCAGATTTTACCTATTGTTGATGAATACGTTGTACATTGTAATCTACATGAGCTGGATTCTAGAATACCTACCACACTTGAAATAGCAATTTTCTTGTTGAAATGTTTTCTTTTAGCTAAAATATGATAAAAAATTTTAAAAATGGGCGCGGAAACAAATATATATGATATTTTACAAAAATAAAGTCAGATTTTCACTATTCTTGAAATGGATATTTTTGTTGAAACATTCATATTCATGCTTTAGAATCTATACAATGGATAATTTTAGCATTGAACATGCAAAAGTGACCAAAACATGGGACCAATCAGATATTTAACATTCAATTTTTGGGTGTCATTTTATGAATACGTTGCATATTGTAAGCTACATGGGCTGGATTCTAGAATACCTACCACACTTAAAATATCAATTTTCTTGTTGCAATGATTTCTTTTAGCTAAAATATGATAAAGAATTATAAAATTTGGGCGCGGAAGCAAATATTTATGATTTTTTACAAAAATAATATCAGCTTTTACCTATTCTTGAAATAGATATTTTTGTTAAAACATTCATATTCATGTTTTATGATCTATACTATGGATGGTTTTAAGCATTGGACATGCAAAAGCGACCAAAACGTGGTACCAATCAGATTAAAACATTCAATTTTCGGGTGTCATTTTAATGAATACGTTGTGTATCAGGTACGGTCGCCTAGGACGAAATCTAATACCTGACATTCAAGGGGTGCTTAGAAAATTTACTTGACCCAAAGTAATCCACTAATTATATTAATGTAAGACAGAAGGCAATGGCAAACCACTGTTCTATATTGCCCAGGAAGATCACGAATCAACAAGATAAATGGAAACTGGCTACCTGGAATGTTAAAACATTGTATCAACGAGGTAAACTAGCAAATGTTTTACAAGAATTGAAGCGGCTAAATATAAGTATTTTGGGTCTAAGCGAAGTAAGATGGATCGAAAGTGGAAAAGTACATTGTGATGATGGAATTATATATTACTCAGGTGGAACAGAGCATGAAAAAGGAGTAGCAATAATAGTCCAAAAAGAACTACAAAATAAAGTAATTAATTATATCCCAATTTCCGAACGCATTATATTGTTGAAATTACGAACTAAACATATTAATACAAACATCATACAAGTCTACGCACCAAAAGGGGATTACGAAGAAGAAGACATAGATTTATTTTATGAAGAGCTTGAAAATACTAAAAAGCTTTGCAAACCCCATGAAGTTATCTACATCATAGGTGATTTCAACGCGAAAGTTGGATCAGAGAGCGACGTAGAAACTGTTGGGCCTTACGGGCTAGGTACTAGGAATCAAAGAGGTGCAAGAATGATTGGGTGGTGCAAAGCAAACGACCAAATAATTATGAACACCTGGTTCAAACAACATCCGAGACGACTATATACTTGGCGGCATCCAAATGGACATACAAAAAATCAAATCGACTTTATTACAGTTAATTCAAGATTTAAAAATAGCGTGTTAAGTGTTAAAACGTACCCGGGTGCCGACTGTAATAGCGATCATACACCAGTTGTAGCAGTCACTAGGTTGAAGTTTAAAATCCCTTACAAAAAAGAAAGCACCAGCAACAAATGGGACTTAAAAGCATTAGCTATTACAGAAATAAAAGAAAATTACAAAGAAGTAGTAAATGAAAAATGGCAACCCACAAAAATAATAGGAGACATCAACGTCCATTGGGAAAAAATGAAGACTATAATCCTAAATGCAATTGAACAAACTGTTCCTAAAGAAACAAATTCAGTTAAAAATCAACAATGGATATCTGAAGAGATACTACACAAAATGGATGAACGCAGAAGAAAGAAAAACACTTCAGAATATACTATCTTGAACAAACAAATTAAAAAAATGTGCAACGACGCAAAAGAGAAATGGCTTAATGAAAACTGTAAAGAAATAGAAGATTTATAACAAAAAATTCGCACCAAGTTTACAAAAAAAAAGTACATTTGTAATAAAAAGAGACTACATAACAACAACTATATTAAAAACAAGGAGGGAGAAATTTTGATGGAAAAAAATGAAATATTATGCAGATGGGAAGAATATATAGAAGATCTCTACGCAGATGAGAACAGGCCTGAAAACATAGATTACTCGCTAATCGCCTCAGAAGATAAATGGGAAGAAAAAAGTATTTTAAAAGAAGAAATAGAATCGGCCATAAAAACCATGAACAAACACAAAGCCCCGGGACCAGATGAAGTCACAATAGAAATGATTGATGCACTAGACGACAAAGGAGTTGAAATAATTACCAGCTTAGCAAACCAAATCTATAAATCTGGGGAAATTCCAGAAGAGCTTACAAAGTCTACAATTATTACAATCCCTAAAAAAAGCAGATCCAATCATTGTGATCAATATAGAATGATTAGTCTCATGAGTCATATTCTTAAAATAATCCTGACAGTTCTCCTTGTTAGGCTCAAAAATTTCTTAATGCCCGAAATTTCAAAGTTACAATTTGGATTCACGGCGGGAAAAGGAACAAGAAATTGTTTGTTCCTGCTAAGAACAATAATAGAGAGAAGCTTAGAAGTCAACAACAAAGTATATGTCTGTTTTCTAGACTACAAAAAAGCATTTGATATGGTAAATCATGCAAAACTTATCACAACCCTAGAAAGAGCTGGCGTAGACATAAAAACAATAAAATTGATAAAAAACCTATACTGGATTCAGTCATCAGCTATAAGAATAGGGGGAAAACTGTCAAATTATACGGAAATTAAAAAAGGAGTGAGACAAGGATGTGTTCTCTCCCCCCTCTTGTTCAACTTTTACAGCGAACAAATATTTAAGGAAATTATAACGTTAGAAGGAGTAAAAGTTGGAGGCAAAACCATAAATAATCTCAGATACGCAGATGATACTATTTTGTTAGCTAATAGTAACAAGTAATAAATAAAGTAGCAGAGATTAGCGACGAGTGGGGGCTACAGCTTAACACAGAGAAAACAGTATATATGGTGGTGGGAAAAGAAAGGCAAAAACAAGCTGATGACAGTGTAATAAAATTGTACAACAAGGAGATGAAACGGGTAAGCCAATACAAATACCTTGGTAGTATTATAAGTAGCAATGGCAAATGCGAAACAGATATAAATAACAGAATTGCACTAGCAAAGGTGGCCTTTAACAAAATGAAAAACTTTCTGACAAACAACAATATTAGTAATAAAACGAAAGTACGCCTACTAAAATGTTACATTTGGAGTGTGATTACTTATGGTTCTGAATCGTGGACAATTAATAATAATATGATAAATAAATTAAAAGCAGTGGAAATGTGGATATATAGGAGATGTTTAAAAATAAAATGGACAAGTAAAATTAACAATAAAAAAGTGCTCCAAATGATGGGTGTAAATAGACAATTAGTGAGTAAAATAAGAAAACATCAATTTGAATTTTTGGGACATTTATTACGGGATAAAGGTGTTGAATGGGACATATTAAATGGTAAAATAGTGGGGACAGTTACACACGGTAGAAAGCGAAATTCATTAATTACGGGTCTACAAAATGAACTGGGAGTGAAAAGTTTTGAGGACTTTGTAAGAATAGCCGAAGACCGCAACCTATGCAGATTCATGATCGCCGACGTCTGCATCAGATATGGCACCTAAATGGAATGGAAGACTTATTAATGATCAAGGGTAACGAAGGTCGCTGCCACCACTATCACGAATTTATTAGTCTGCCGCGATAGAAGCAGACAAAAGAAAATGATGACAGACACGGCTGTCTTCCGACAAAATTTATATGTGACGGTAATCGCTAAAATAACTTAATTCGCAACAGGAATAACTGGGGTTTCTAAATTCAAACAGAACTGCTCAATATAACAATTTATTTACACACAATTATTAACAACGGACTTATGTAATATTACTTAACTACTCTTGTGACATGAAAGGACGATACTAACAATTTGGACTCTCAACAATTATTATAATATAAATAGGGCGACCTCAGAGTTGCTATGCTATCAGCCTAGGTTCAACACCTCACACTATTACTACCAAAGTAATAATGTTAATTCTACTTACTATTCTTCACTAGTCAGCCTCGGATGAAGCACTTTATTAGTTTATATTATACGACTCTACAGTTCAAAATAGTAAATGAATTAAAATATGTAAAATTAATTAAGTTCGATCTGGACTCGGTCGACGACGGCTTCAACACACAACACAAAAATATCTAAAGTCACTAAGACAATTTAGTTATCAAAATTTAGAAAGATTCGCAAGACTGTCACAAGAAGATCACTCAGATCTGTTCAGTTTGAAGTCAGCGGAGAGAATCCTCTTAGATAAAATTATGTGGAAGCAACTCCGCATAATTTTACCCCTACTTTCCCAATAAGGAGGTGTTTCTTACACCCTCATTGGTCATTTCAAATATTCTACAGCAATAGTTTCTTTAACTGACTCCCGTCCGAGCGGCAACGCTGGAAGACGCAAAAAAAATCTCTAACGGACTCTTTAAGATATCCAAGTATTTGACGCCGGACGCTGTCAATCATGAAATGTGATCTTAAGATTGCTTTCCCATTGTACTCTCAAAAACTGCCCTTTTCTATATAGCTTTTAAAAATTTATTGCTTCCTTAACCCCATGTAGTACAATTTACTTTATTGCTCTCAAATGCTCAAACGAAAAGCAATCTTAAAACCTTACAAAAATCTGTTTTTACAATACTATGTTTTTCAACCATTGTCCTTTTATTACGCCAGCTGCAAGTACAGTTGGCATATTACTTAATTTATTTAAACAAATTCCACTAAAACGAGGAGCCGCAGAGCGAGCGTGTTACAGTTGTATATTGTTAGCAACATGGGCTGGATTCTAGAATACCTACCATACTTGAAATAGCAATTTTCTTGTTGCAATTTTTTCTTTTAGCTAAAATATGGTGAAGAATTATAAAATTCGCGCGCGGAAGCAAATATTTATATGATTTTTTACAAAAATAAAGTCAGATTTTACCTTTTCTTGATGAATATGTTGTATATTGTAAGCTACATGGGCTGGATACTAGAATACCTTTCACACTTGAAATAGCAATTATCTTGTTGCAATGTTTTCTTTTAGCTAAAATATGATAAAGAATTATAAAATCCGGGCGCTGAAGCAAATATTTATATGATTTTTTACAAAAATGAAGTCATATAATACCTATTCTTGAAATGGATATTTTTGTTAAAACATTCATATTCATGCTTTAGGATCTATACTATGGATGGTTTTAAGTATTAGACATGAACAAGTGACCAAAACGTGGTACCAATCAGAAAATAAACATTCAATCTTCGGGTGTCATTTTAATGAATATATTGTATATTGCAAGCTACATGGGTTGGATTCTAGAATACCTGCCACACTTGAAATAGCAATTTTCTTGTTGCAATGTTTTCTTTTAGCTAAAATATAATGAAGAATTATAAAATTCGGACGCGGACGGAAATATTTAGATGATTTTTTACAAAAATAAAGTCAGATTTTACCTATTCTTGAAATGGATAATTTTGTTAAAACATTCATATTCACGCTTTAGGATCTATACTATGGATAATTTTAGCATTGGACATGCAAAACTGACCTTAACGTGGTAGCAATCAGATAATAAACATTCAATTTTCAGGTATCATTTTAATGAATACGTTGTATATTGTAAGCTACATGGGCTGGTTTCTGGAATACCTACCACACTTGAAATAGCAATTTTCTTGTTGCAATGTTTTCTTTTAGCTAAAATATGTTGAAGAATTATAAAATTCGGGCGCGGAAGCAAATATTTATATGATTTTTTACAAAAATAAAGTCAGATTTTACCTATTCTTGATGAATACTTTGTATATTGTAAGCTACATGGGCTGGATTCTAGGATACCTACCACCCTTAAAATAGCAAATTTCTTGTTGCAATGTTTTCTTTTAGTTAAAATATGATGAAGAATTATGAAATATAGGGGCGGAAGCAAATATATATATATATATATATATATATATATATATATATATATATATATATATATATATATATATATATGATTTTTTGCAAAAATAAAGTCGGAGTTTACCTATTCTTGATAAATACGTTGTATTTTGTAAGCTATATGGGCTGGATTCTAGAATACCTACTACACTTGAAATAGCAATTTTCTTGTTGCAATGTTTTCTTTTAGCTAAAAGATGATGAAGAATTATAAAATTCGGGCGCGAAAGCAAATATTTATATGATTTTTTACAAAAATAAAGTCAGATTTTACCTATTCTTGATGAATACGTTGTATATTGTAAGCTACATGGGCTGGATTCTAGAATACCTACCACACTTGAAATAGCAATTTTCTTGTTGCAATGTTTTCTTATAGCTAAAATATGATAAAAAATTGTAAAATTCGGGCGCGGAAGGACATATTTATATGATTTTTTACAAAAACAAAGTCAGATTTTACCTTTTCTCGATGAATACGTTGTATATTGTAAGCTACATGGGCTGGATTCTAGAATACCTACCACACTTAAAATAGCAATTTTCTTGTTGCAATGTTTCCTTTTAGCTAAAATACGATAAAGAATTATAAAATTTGGGCCCGGAAGCAAATATCTTTATGATTTTTTACAAAAATAAAGTCAGATATTACATATTCCTGAAATGAATATTTTTTAAAACATTCATATACATGCTTTAGGATCTATACTATGGATGGTTTTAAGTATTGTACATGAAAGTGACAAAAACGTAATACCAATTAGATAATAAACATTTAATTTTCGGGTGTCATTTAAATGAATACGTTGTATATTGTAAGCTACATGGACTGGATTCTGGAATACCTACCACACTTGAAATAGCAATTTTCTTGTTGTAATGTTTTCTTTCAGCTAAAATATGATATAGAATTATAAAATTCGGGCGCGGTAGCAAATATTAATATGATTTTTTACAAAAATATAGTTAGATTTTACCTATTCTTCATAAATACGTTGCATATTGTAAGCTACATGGGCTGGATTCTAGAACACCTACCACTATTGAAATAGCAATTTTCGTGTTGCAATGTTTTCTTTTAGCTAAAATATAATAAAGAATTATAAAATTCGGGGGCAAAAGCAAATATTTATATGATTTTTATAAAAACAAAGTCAGATTTTTCCTATTCTTGATGAATACGTTGTTTTTGTAAGCTACATGGACTGGATTCTAGAATACCTACTACACTTGAAATAGCAATTTTCTTGTTGCAATGTTTTCTTTTAGCTAAATTATGATGAAGAATTATAAACATCGGGCGCGGAAGCAAATATTTATATATTTTTTACAAAAATAAAGTCAGATGTTACCTTTTCTTAATGAATATGTTGTATATTGTATGCTACATGGGCTGGAATCTAAAATACCTACCACATTTGAAATAGCAATTTTCTTGTTGCAATGTTTTCTTTTAGCTAAAATATGATGAAGAATATTAAAATTCAGGCGCGGAAGCAGATATTTATAAGATTTTTTACAAAAACAAATGCAGATTTTACCTATTCTTGAAATGGATATTTTTGTTAAAACATTCATATTCATGCTTTAGGATTAATACTATAAATAATTTTAGCAATGGACATGCAAAAGTGACCAAATCGTGGTACCAATCAGATAATAAACATAAAATTTTCGGGTATCATTTTAATAAATACGTTGTATATTGTAAGCTACATGGGCTGGATTCTAGAATACCTACCACAATTGAAATAGCAATTTACTTGTTGCAATGTTTTCTTTTAGCTAAAATATGATAAAGAATTATAAAATTTTGGCGCGGAAGCTAATATTTATATGATTTTTTTCAAAAATAACATCAGATTTTACCTATTCTTGAAATGAATATTTTTGTTAAAACATTTATATTCATGCTTTAGGATCTATACTATGGATGGTTTTAAGCATTGGACATTCAAAAGTTTCCAAAACGTGGTAATAATCAGATAATAAACATTCAATTTTTGGGTGTCATTTTAATGAATACGTTGTATACTGTATGCTACATTAACTGGATTCTAGAAAACCTACCATACTTGAAGTAGCAATTTTCTTGTTGCAATGTTTACTTTTAGCTAAAATATGATGAAGAATTATAAAATTCGGGGTTAAAAGCAAATATTTTTATGATTTTTTACAAAAATAAAGTCAGATTTTACCTATTCTTGATGAATAAGTTGTATATTGTAAGCTACGTGGGCTGTATTCTAGAATACCTACCACATTTGAAATAGCAATTTTCTTGTTGCAATGTTTTCTTTTAGCTAAAATATAATATAGAATTATAAAATTCGGGTGCGGAAGCAAATAATTATATGATTTTTTACAAAAATAAAGTCAGATTTTACCTATTGTTGATGAATACGTTGTACATTGTAAGCTACATGAGCTGGATTGTAGAATACCTACCACACTTGAAATAGCAATTTTCTTGTTGAAATGTTTTCTTTTAGCTAAAATATGATAAAAAATTATAAAATTCGGGCGCGGAAACAAATATATATGATTTTTTACAAAAATAAAGTCAGATTTTAACTATTCTTGAAATGGATATTTTTGTTGAAACATTCATATTCATGTTTTATGATCTATACTATGGATGGTTTTAAGCTTTGGACATGCAAAAGCGACCAAAACGTGGTACCAATCAGATTAAAACATTCAATTTTCGGGTGTCATTTTAATGAATACGTTGTGTATGAGGTACGGTCGCCTAGGACGAAATCTAATACCTGACATTCAAGGGGTGCTTAGAAAATTTACTTGACCCAAAGTAATCCACTAATTATATTAATGTAAGACTTATTAATGATCAAGGGTAACGAAGGTCGCTGCCACCACTATCACGAAATTATTATTTTGCCGCGATAGAAGCAGACAAAAGAAAATGATGACAGACACGGCTGTCTTCCGACAAAATTTATATGTGACGGTAATCGCTAAAATAACTTAATTCGCAACAGGAATAACTAGTGTTTCTAAATTCAAACAGAACTGCTCAATATAACAACTTATTTACACACAATTATTAACAACGGACTTATGTAATATTACTTAACTACTCTTGTGACATGAAAGGACGATACTAACAATTTGGACTCTCAACAATTAATATAATATAAATAGGGCGACCTCAGAGTTGCTATGCTATCAGCCTAGGTTCAACACCTCACACTATTACTACCAAAGTAATAATGTTAATTCTACTTACTATTCATCACTAGTCAGCCTCGGATGAAGCACTTTATTAGTTTATATTATACGACTCTACAGTTCAAAATAGTAAATGAATTAAAATACGTAAAATTAATTAAGTTCGATCTGGACTCGGTCGACGACGGCTTCAACACACAACACAAAAATATCTAAAGTCACTAAGACAATTTAGTTATCAAAATTTAGAAAGATTCGCAAGACTGTCACAAGAAGATCACTCAGATCTGTTCAGTTTGAAGTCAGCGGAGAGAATCCTCTTAGATAAAATTATGTGGAAGCAACTCCGCATAATTTTACCCCTACTTTCCCAATAAGGAGGTGTTTCTTACACCCTCATTGGTCATTTCAAATATTCTACAGCGTTAGTTTCTTTAACTGACTCCCGTCCGAGCGGCAACGCTGGAAGACGCAAAAAAAATCTCTAACGGACTCTTTAAGACATCCAAGTATTTGACGCCGGACGCTGTCAATCATGAAATATCCGGAATTTTTGCTGGTGTGTGTTGACACTTAGTTCCTTGCTCTATGAATTTTTTGCTTTTTTAGTGGTTCTATTTTTGATTTTTTTATTCAAATTTATATGTGTGGGTTGATATTTTCTTCTACATTCTCATCATATTTGTGTTTTTGTGAACTAGTGTATCTCTGGTGAGTTATCTTCAATTTGTTATATTTTTTTATGCACTTTAAGAACGTGGCTTTTGTTTAGTTTTGTCTTGTTTCGTTGATGATAGTTCATTAACCTTACAGCTGTGATATTTATACTGGGTGTTTTTATAAAACATATATACAGGGTGCAGGTTCTTTTTTTTTTCGCTTTTTCTTTGGCTTGCTTTCTTATTTCTATTTTCATCATGTTAGTTTGTAATTGTTGCAAAAAAAGTGCAGAAAATCACAAATTAGTCACTTGTTCAATTTGCAAAAATTTGTATAATATGGATTGCGTTGAACTTTCTGCAGTAGAAGCACGACGAATTCGAAATGTAAAATCAGGTTTGAAGTGGAATTGCACTTCTTGTATTAATTTAGGTAATGATATCGAAAGTCTAAAAATTATTATTTTACAATTACAAAAGGATATTGCTGAGCTAAAAAACATTAATTCGAGTAACATACTCGATCCTCAAACAACATCATCATTGTCGGATACTATTATTAATGAAATCGTAGAACGTGAAAAGCGTTCTTACAATATCTTAATATTTAATTCTAAGGAGGACAGTACTCTCCCTAAGCAACAACAAATTGACCGTGATAATTCCCTATCTAAGGACCTTCTCTCGAATACTGGTATATTAACGCAACCGGTCAAAGTTTTACGTATTGGCCGATATGATTCAACATCTAGTCGGTGTCGGCCAATTAAAATTCAACTTTCTTCCACTAATGACGTTAATACAATAGTAAAAAATATAAAAAACATAAAGTCACTTGATATGTGGAAAAATCTATCTATTTCACGTGACCGAACAACTATGCAAGTTAATCAATACAAAAAATTAAAACTTGAAATGGAGCAACGTGTATCTAACGGCGAAACTAATTTATCAATAAAATATATTAATGGAATTCCCAAAATCGTTCGCTCGGGAAACTAATCTTGCCCAACAGTGTTCATTCTTCTAGTATAAGTTGTTATTACCAAAATACAAGGGGTCTCAATTCTAAATGCATGAAGTTTTATATTAATTGTTGTGCTGTCTCGTTCGATATTATTGCTTTGTCTGAAACTTGGCTTTCCAGCTCAGTTTATAATGCTGAATTGTTTCCATCTAATTATAATATTTTGAGATGTGACAGAGATTTCAATTTAGTAAATCGATCTACAGGAGGTGGTGTTCTTTTGGCATTAGCCAACCATATCTCATTTAGTCGTTGTGATGTTTCATCTTTAAGATTACTCAATCCTTTAATTGACATTGTTGCTAGTAAGTGTAAAATAGGTAATAGAATATGCGTAGTCTGTGTATTATACGTTCCTCCAGATATAACTGTAGTTGATTTTGTAAATTACATTGATGCACTTGAGCTCTTCTTCTTGAATGAATCTATTTTGTTAATTGGTGACTTCAATGCACCCAACTACTGTAATTCTTCTACCAATTGTACAAAATCTATTTCGCTCCAACAGATGTGCAATGTCTTAAACCTCACACAATATAACAATGTTACTAACATCAATAGCAATACTTTAGATCTGTTATTTTCGAATTTAAACTGTTTAATTGAAGTGAGTAAAGCCGAATGTCCTCTTGTTCCTGAAGATGTTTATCATCCTTCACTTACTGTGCATTTTGAATTAAAGTCGTGTGCTGAAACTAAATTCACACCTTCTAATAATCTTTTTTATAATTTCCGTAAGGCGAATTACATTGAATTATATAATGAAATTTCAGAAACTGACTGGACTTCTATTTATAACCATAATAATGTTGATAATGCCTTGGATACATTTTATGACTTATTATATGATGCATTAGATAAACATGTTCCTAAACAAAAAAATATTAATTCCAGTTTTCCGCCATGGTTTACTTCGGAAATAAGATATAATATTAGCACTAAAAATTACTTTAGGAAAAGATGGATAAAAACCAAGAACCTCAATTATCAGCTAGAATTTAAAAGATTACGACAGGTAGTAAAACATCAAATTAAAACTGCATATGACAATTATATTCATTCAGTAGAAAACAATATTCAGTCTAATCCATCAGAGTTATGGAAATATGTACAAATGAATAAAGGAAATACTCGTATACCCGGTAAATTATATGATGATGATAATGAATATGAATCCTCTCAAGAAATTGTTAATGCTTTTGCTTCCTACTTCTCCACATTTTATCAGTCTGCTACGCCTACTTTATCATCAAATGATTATACAAATCATTCCCCTTTTAATCTTCAGCCAGTCTCTGAAGATGAAATTCTCTCTATTATATCTTCTTTGCCAAATAAATTTACTTCAGGTGAGGATCAAATTCCTAGTTTTATTGTAAAAGATTTCAAATTTGCTATTGTTCATCCACTTATGTTTATAATAAATCTTGCCATGAAAACTGTCACTTTTCCTGAAAAATGGAAAAGTGCACGCATTATTCCAGTGTTTAAAAAAGGTGATAAATCACACGTAAAAAACTATAGGCCAATATCAATTTTAAATAATTTCAGTAAAATTTTTGAAATGGTTCTTTTTAAACTGATCTACACAAACACACATTGCTTAATTTCTAATCATCAACATGGCTTTATGAAAGGAAGATCTACTACAACAAACCTTGCTTCATTTTCGCAATATGTGTCAGAAGTAATTGATAAACGTGGTCAAGTAGACACTATTTACACGGATATGTCTCGCGCATTTGATTCTATAAATCATGAGATTCTATTGAATAAGCTAGATTTCTTCGGAGCAGGACCATCAGTTATAAATCTTATTAGATCGTACTTACAGAATAGAATGTGCTTCGTCTATTATAATGGTTATAAATCTTTTAAATTTCCAGTATTGTCCGGTGTGCCTCAAGGCTCCAATCTAGGACCTTTATTATTTAACCTTTTTATTAATGAATTAATTGAATCGCTTTCTTGTCATGTACTTGCTTATGCAGATGATATTAAGCTTTATTATAGTATTTCTAATGACAATGATTCCTTACATTTGCAATCAAATATTGATACCCTAGTAAAATGGTGTGATGATAATAAACTCACTCTAAATGTTGATAAATGCTGCTTGATTAGTTATAGTAGAAAGGTGAACATCATTCTCTTCCGTTATTCCATACGAGGGATTGCAGTAGAACATAAAACATCGATTAAAGACCTTGGCGTAATTTTTTCTCAAAATTTCAGTTTTCAGAAGCATATACTTGATGTCTGCAATTCTACTAGCAAGATGTTTGGATTCCTAATGAGAATATCTAAAATGTTTAACAATCAGTTAGTACTTAAATCACTATATTTTGCATTCGTAATGAGTAAATTTGATTATGCTAGTTTAATATGGTATCCATTCTATAATTATCAATCAGCCGCTTTAGAGCGTATTCATAGAAAATTTTTGAAATTTCTTTCATTTAAACTCGATGGCGTTTACCCAGAAAGAGGAGCTGATCAAAACTCTCTACTAGAACGTCATAGCATGCCATCTCTCTCTGAAAGAAGAATCACTTCTAGTTCCAGGTTCCTGTGGATGTTAATTAATAATAAAATTGATGCTCCTTATTTACTTTCTTGCATTCCTTCCTACATTCCCAGATCTGGCTGTAGGTACACAAGGACCTTCTATCTTCCCACAGCACGGACCGATATCCTCCAGCGCTCTCCAATACACATCATGTGCCGAAACGCTGAACTGCACTCTCAAGATATTTTTTTGTAATTTATATATTTTCTGTGCTGTTCATCATGTATTTCTATGTATTATTTATAATTTATATTTATATTTTTTTGTGTTTGTCCTGTAATTGGTTATTTAAACTGTTGGGCAATAAAGTTATTATTATTATTATTATTATTATTATTATGAAATGTGATCTTAAGATTGCTTTCCCATTGTACTCTCAAAAACTGCCCTTTTCTATATAGCTTTTAAAAATTTATTGCTTCCTTAACCCCATGTAGTACAATTTACTTTATTGCTCTCAAATGCTCAAACGAAGAGCAATCTTAAAACCTTACAAAAATCTGTTTTTACAATACTATGTTTTTCAACCATTGTCCTTTTATTACGCCAGCTGCAAGTACAGCTGGCATATTACTTAATTTATTTAAACAATTTCCACTAAAACGAGGAGCCGCAGAGCGAGCGTGTTACAGTTGTATATTGTTAGCAACATGGGCTGGATTCTAGAATACCTACCATACTTGAAATAGCAATTTTCTTGTTGCAATTTTTTCTTTTAGCTAAAATATGGTGAAGAATTATAAAATTCGCGCGCGGAAGCAAATATTTATATGATTTTTTACAAAAATAAAGTCAGATTTTACCTTTTCTTGATGAATATGTTGTATATTGTAAGCTACATGGGCTGGATACTAGAATACCTTTCACACTTGAAATAGCAATTATCTTGTTGCAATGTTTTCTTTTAGCTAAAATATGATAAAGAATTATAAAATCCGGGCGCTGAAGCAAATATTTATATGATTTTTTACAAAAATGAAGTCAGATATTACCTATTCTTGAAATGGATATTTTTGTTAAAACATTCATATTCATGCTTTAGGATCTACACTATGGATGGTTTTAAGTATTGGACATGAACAAGTGACCAAAACGTGGTACCAATCAGAAAATAAACATTCAATCTTCGGGTGTCATTTTAATGAATATATTGTATATTGCAAGCTACATGGGTTTGATTCTAGAATACCTGCCACACTTGAAATAGCAATTTTCTTGTTGCAATGTTTTCTTTTAGCTAAAATATAATGAAGAATATAAAATTTGGGCGCGGACGGAAATATTTAGATGATTTTATACAAAAATAAAGTCAAATTTTACCTATTCTTGAAATGGATAATTTTGTTAAAACATTCATATTCACGCTTTAGGATCTATACTATGGATAATTTTAGCATTGGACATGCAAAACTGACCTTAACGTGGTAGCAATGAGATAATAAACATTCAATTTTCAGGTATCATTTTAATGAATACGTTGTATATTGTAAGCTACATGGGCTGGTTTCTGGAATACCTACCACACTTGAAATAGCAATTTTCTTGTTGCAATGTTTTCTTTTAGCTAAAAGATGATAAAGAATTATAAAATTCGGGCGCGAAAGCAAATATTTATATGATTTTTTACAAAAATAAAGTCAGATATTACCTCCTCTTGATGAATGCGTTGTATATTGTATCCATAGTATAGAACCTAAAGCATAAATATAAATGTTTTAACAAAAATATCTATTTCAGAAATAGGTAAAGTCTGACTATATTTTTGTAAAAAATCATATAAATATTTGTTTTCGCGCCCTAATTTTTTAATTCTTTATCATATTTTAGCTAAAAGAAAACATTGCAACAAGAAAATTGCTATTTCAATTGTGGTAGGTACTCTTGATTCCAGCCCATGTAGTTTACAATATACAGCGTATTCATCAAGAATAGTTAAAATCTGACTTTATTTTTGTAAAATATCATATAAATATTCGCATCCACGCCCGAAATTTATAATTTTTATCATATTTTAGCTAAAAGAAAACATTGCAACAAGAAAAGTACTATTTCAAGTGTGGTAAGAATTCTGGAATCCAGTTCTTGTAGCTTACAATATACAAGGTATTCATTAAAGTGATCACCGAAAATTGAATGTGTATTATCTGATTGGTACCACGTTTTGGTCAATTTTGCATGTCCAATGCTTAAAACCATCCATAGTATAGATACTAAAGCATGTATATGAATGTTTTAACAAAAATATCCATTTCAAGAATAGGAAAAATCTTACTTTATTTCTGTAAAAAATCATATAAATATTTGCTTCCGCGCCCGAATTTTATAATTCTTTATCATATTGTAGCTAAAAGAAAACATCGCAACAAGAAAATTGTTATTTCAAGTGTGGTAGGTATTCCAGAACCCAGCCCATGTAGCTTACAATATACAACGTATTCATTAAAATCACTCCCGAAAATTGAATGTTTATTATCTGATTAGTACCACGTTTTGGTCACTTTTGCATGTCCACTGCTAAAATTATCCATAGTATAAATCCTAAAGAATGATTATGAATGTTTTAACAAAAATATCCATTTCAAGAATAGGTAATACCTGACTTTATTTTTAAAAAATCATATAAATATTTGCTTCCGCGCCCGTATTTAGTAATTCTTTATCATATTTAAACTAAAAGAAAACGTTGCAATAAGAAAATTGCTATTCTAAGTGTGGTAGGTGTTCTAGAATCCAGCCCATGTAGCTTACAATCTACAACGTATTCGTCAAGAATAGGTAAAACCTGACTTTATTTTGGTAAAAATCATATAAATATTTGCTTCCGCGTCCGAATTTTATAATTCTTCATCATATTTTAGCTAAAATGAAACATTGCAACAAGAAAATTTCTCTTTCAAGTGTGGTAGGTATTCTAGAATCCAGCCCATGTAGGTTATAATATACAACGTATTCATTAAAATCACACCCGAAAATTGAATGTTTATTATCTGATTGGTACCACGTTTTGACCACTTTTGCATGTCCACTGCTAATATTATCCATAGTATAGATCCTAAAGCATGATTATGAATGTTTTAAAAAAATATCCATTTCAAGAATAGGTAAAATCTGACTTTATTTTTGTAAAAAACTATATAAACATTTACCTCCGCGCCCAAGTTTTATAATTCTTTATCATACTTAAGCTAAAAGAAAACATTGCAACAAGAAAATTGCTATTTTAAGTGTGGTAGGTATTCTAGAATCCAGCCTATGTAGCTTACAATCTACAACGTATTCATTAAAATAACACCCAAAAATTAAATGTTTATTATCTGATTGGTACCACGACTTGGTCACTTTTGCATGTCCAATGCTTAAAACCATCCATAGTATAGATACTAAAGCATGTATATGATTGTTTTAACAAAAATATCCATTTCAAGAATAGGTAAAATCTGACATTATTTTTGTAAAAAATCATATAAATATTTGCTTCCGCGCCCGAATTTTATAATTCTTTATCATATTGTAGCTAAAAGAAAACATTGCAACAAGAAAATTGCTATTTCAAGTGTTGTAGGTACTCGAGAACCCAGCCCATGTAGCTTACAATATACAACGTATTCATTAAAATGACTCCCGAAAATTAAATGTTTATTATCTGATTGGTACCACGTTTTGGTCACTTTTACATGTCCAATGCTAAAATTATCCATAGTATAGATCCTAAAGCATAATTATGAATGTTTTAACAATAATATCCATTTCAAGAGTAGGTAATATCTGACTATATTTTTGTAAAAAAACATATAAATATTTGCTTCCGCGCCCGAATTTTATAATTCTTCATCATATTTAAGATAAAAGAAAACTTTGCAACAAGAAAATTGCTATTTCAAGTTTGGTAGGTATTCTCGAATCCAGCCCATGTAGCTTACAATATACAACGTATTCATCATGAATAGGTAAAATCTGACATTATTTCTGTAAAAAAACATATAAATATATGCTTTCGCGCCCAAATTTTATATTTCTTTATCATATTTTAGCTAAAAGAAAACATTGCAACAAGAAAATTGCTATTTCGAGTGTGGTAGCTATTATAGAATCCAGCCCATGTAGCTTACAATATACAACGTATTCATTAAAATAACACCCGAAAATTTAATGTTTATTATCTAATTGGTACCACGTTTTGGTCACTTTTGCATATCCAATACTTAAAACCATCAATAGTATAGTTCCTAAAGCATGAATATGAATGTTTTAACAAAAATATCCATTTCAAGGATAAGTAAAAATCTGACTTTATTTTTGTAAAATATCATAGAAATATTTGCTTCCGCGCCCGAATTTTATAATTCTTCATCATATTTTAGCTAAAAGAAAACATTGCAACAAGATAATTGCTATTTCAAGTGTGGAAGGTGTTCTAGAATCCAGCCCATGTAGCTTACAATATAGAACGTATTCATCAAGAAAAGGTTAAATCTGACTTTATTTTTGTAAAAAATCATATAAATATTTGCTTCCGCGCCCGAATTTTATAGTTCTTCATCATATTTAAGCTAAAAGAAAACATTGCAACAATAAAATTGCTATTTTAAGTGTGGTAGGTATTCTAGAATCCAGCCCATGTAGCTTACAATCTACAACGTATTCATAAAAATAACACTAAAACATTGAATGTTTATTATCCGGTTGGTACCACGATTTGGTCACTTTTGTATGTCCAATGCTTAAAACCATCCATAGTATAGATACTAAAGCATGTATATGAATGTTTTAACAAAAATATCCATTTCAAGAATAGGTAAAATCTGACTTTATTTTTGTAAAAAATCATATAAATATTTGCTTCCGCGCCCGAATTTTATAATTCTTTATCATATTGTAGCTAAAAGAACACATTGCAACAAGAAAATTGCTATTTTAAGTGTGGTAGGTATTCCAGAATCCAGCCCATGTAACTTACAATCTACAACGTATTCATCAACAATAGGTAAAACCTGACTTTAATTTTGTAAAAATCATATAAATATTTATGTGCGGGATAACACGGATGGATACCCAGGATATCGAGTATGGATGATGGAACAGTTGGTGAGGTTGTAAATCTCACTTTCTCACAACCACGCGAAAAACACTTATTTATTTACACACAGCACAACCAAAATTATACAAATAACAGATATAACAAATGTAAATACTTTACGGATCAATTTGGGGCAGTACAACAATGGATTGTTGCGGACCGATACAAAACAACTTTGGCGCAGCAACGCCGGAACCGAACAGACTTGTACTTGTACAAATTTTTAAAACCAAAAAATTCGCTAGCGACAGCGCCACTAACAATAAACTACAAAAAATACAATAAAGCGTGTATGGCGTTGAATTTGGCAAATATGTGTTGTACCTTTGCCAATATACGGAGCTGACAACAATTAAAATCTCAAACATACTGCCCACCTAGTCAAGAAGCGACTAAACTAAAAGAAGCGGTGGCGACGGCGGCGCGGCGAGTCTCTGCTTGGCTGAGGGGATGACGTCCGTCTCGATCAGCAGAGGGCTTAGCCGGGAGAAAGGTCGGCGAAGCTCTGAAGTGGCAGTCTTGACGTTGACTACCCTGACGAAGCCGTCTGCCCCTGGATGCAGCTCAGTCACTCGGCCCAGTGCCCATCTACCTGGAGGCAGCTGCGGGTGGTGAACCAGCACTAACTGGCCCACACTGAAGTTGGATCTTTCCCCGCGCCAGCGGGGACGTTGTTGCAGCTGGTGCAGGTACTGCGTTGACCACTTCTTCCAGAAGTGCCGTGTGAGTCGTTGAACGAGCCGCCAGCGGGTCGCCAGGTCGCTGGGCTCGTCATGGGAACCTGGTTCTGGAACGGTCAGCAATGATGAACCAACCAGGAAGTGCGCTGGGGTCAGCGCGGACATGTCCGCAGTGTCCAACGAGGACGGCGTCAGCGGACGGGAATTCAGGCAGGCCTCTACCTGAGCCAGTACTGTAGATAGCTCCTCATACGTGAGGGTCGTCTCACCAATGGTTTTGCGGAGGAGACTCTTCACTGATTTGACTCCGGCCTCCCACAGGCCGCCGAAGTGCGGTGCAGACGGTGGAATGAAGCTCCAACGTGTGCCGGAATCGGACAGGGTAGAAGCTACTTCGTGGTAGAACAGCGACGCCTGATGGAACATGGAGCGCAGCTCTGCGCTGGCACCGGCGAAAGTCGTGACGTTGTCGGAAAGCAGCTCGCTGCACACTCCTCGGCGTGCAACGAACCAACGGAAGGCCGCCAGGAAGGCCTTGGTCGTCAAGTCGCTCACGACCTCCAGGTGAAGCGCCTTGGTGGAAAGATAGACGAAGAGGGCGATGTAGGCCTTGGTGGAGTGTCGCCCACGACCTGGAGACGGGCGGCACTGGATGGGTCCTGCGTAATCTACTCCTGAACGCAGGAAAGGGCGGCTGGGAGTCACTCTGGCAGCTGGCAGGTATCCCATGAGTTGTTTGCCCATCAGTGGACGACGACGCCTGCAAGGGATGCAAGTTCGGAGCAGCTTCTTTGTTAGGGCTCGCCCTTGGAGGATCCAGACGTGCTTCTGGAGGAGTGAGTGAGTTCATGCTAAGCCAGCGTGGAGGGCTAATATGTGCCAATGTAGGACACGTAGCTGGCTTAACGGAGATGACCTTGGAAGGATAGGCGGGTGTCTTTCGGAATCGGGAAGTCCGGAATTCTCGAGTCTACCGCCCACGCATAGCATGCCGTGAGCGTTGAGAAATGGATTTAGACTCACGAGAGGCGAAGCCCTTAGAATGGGTCTAGCGCTTTTCAGTTGCGCTATTTCAGTGGCAAACTTCTCTCTCTAGACGTTGCAAATCAGACGGACTCTCGCAGCAGTTAGTTCGAATGTGGTTAAGAAGCCGGTGCATGTCTCTTGCTCTCGATCGTCCAGACCTGCAAGTCTGGAAATTCTTCCTCACTTGTCGCAGCGGCGGGCGAATCGCATGCACTGGGCTGTTACGCGGAGCGTGCGTGACAGGGAGGAATACCGCGCTAACAGAGCGAACTCTTCTTCGACCTGGACCGGCATGGAGCGGGTTTTCTGGACAGCTTCTTCACCTGGTGAATCGGGTAGCTCTTGTGTTGCGGTCGGCCAATTCTGAGTCGCGTCAGAAAGCCATGGAGGACAGTTCCACCATAGGCTCGAGGTGGAGAGTATTTGCTGAGTAGCACCGCGGGAGGCGACGTCGGCAGGATTCTCTTCACCTGAGATGTGGCGCCAGGACAGCCCTGGCAGTGTGGTCTGTAAGTAGGACACTCGATTGGCGACGAATGTCTTCTACTTGGGTGTCCACGTATCCAGGCGAGTGTGACGGTGCTATCAGACCACCCAAACATAGGGAGATTAGAGATCCGCCGGGTTCAACTGAGTCCAACCGTGAAATACTTTGGCGCAACCGAACAGACTTGTACTTGTACAAATTTTTAAAACCAAAAAATTCGCTAGCGACAGCGCCACTAACAATAAACTACAAAAAACACAATGAAGCGTATATGGCGTTGACATTGGCAAATATGTGTTGTACCTTTCACAATATACGGAGCTGACAACAATTAAAATCTCAAACAATTTGCTTCCGCGTCCGAATTTTATAATTCTTCATCATATTTTAGCTAAAAGAAAACATTGCAACAAGAAAATTGCTATTTCAAGCGTGGTAGGTATTCTAGAATCCAGCCCATGTAGCTTACAATATACAACGTATTCATTAAAATCACACCCAAAAATTTAATGTTTATTATCTGATTGGTACCACGTTTTGGTCACTTTTGCATGTCCACTGCTAAAATTATCCATAGTATAGATCCTAAAGCATAATTATGAATGTTTTAACAAAAATATCCATTTCAAGAAGAGGCAAAATCTGACTTTATTTTTGTAGAAAATTATATAAATATTTGCTTCCGCGCCCGAGTTTTATAATTCTTTATCATATTTTAGCTAAAAGAAAACATTGCAACAAGAAAATTGCTATTTCAAGTGTGGTAGGTATTCTAGAATCCAGCTAATGTAGCTAACAATATACAACATATTCATTAAAATTATACCCGAAAATAAAATGTTTATTATCTGATTGGTACCACGTTTTGGTCACTTTTGCATGTATAATGCTTAAAACCATCCATAGTATAGATCCTTAAGCATGAATATGAAAGTTTTAACAAAAAAATCCATTTCAAGAATAGGTAAAATCTGACTTTATTTTTGTAAAAAATCATATAAATATTTGCTTCCGCGCCAGAATTTTATAATTCTTCATCATATTTTAGCTAAAAGAAAACATTGCAACAAGAAAAATGCTATTTCAAGTGTGGTAGGTATTCTAGAATCCAGCCCCTGTAGCTTACAATATACAACGTATTCATTAAAATGACTCCCGAAAATTGAATGTTTATTATCTGATTGGTAGCACGCTTTGGTCACTTCTGCATGTCCAATGCTTAAAACCATCCATAGTATAGATAAATTCCATTTCAAGAATAGGTAAAATTTGACTTTATTCTTGTAAAAAATCAAATAAATATTTTCTTCCGCGCCCGAATTTGATAATTCTTCATCATATTTTAGCTAAACGTAAAATATATTGTACAGTCGGCCCATCCGCAACTAAAATATCTTACTTCGCATTATTTCATTCTGTCATGAGCTACGGCTTATTGATATGGGGCTAATCATCTGAAGTGAACATAGTATTTATGATGCAGAAGAAGGCTGTTAGAATACTTGCCGGCGTAAGTCAAACACACTCTTGTAAGGACCTATTTAAAAAGTTTGGTATTCTTACACTTCATTCCCAATATATTCTGAATAGTTTAATGTACATCAGGAAAAACATATTAAATTTTACAACTCATTCCGAGATTCATAAATACAATACAAAAATAACAATTACTTAACAACAGTAAAATTCAGTCGAACAAATTCGCAAATTAACAGTGTTAATGTCATAACTCTTTAACAAGCTTCCCGAAACTACAAAAAAATTAGAGCCAAAAAAATTTAAATCCACTTTATATAAAATATTACTAAATAAAAGTTACTATAGCGTAGAAGAGTATTTAAAAGATGAAAATTTTGATCAATACGTTTTGAAAGTGTGATTGTGAGTTTAATGCACAAAAATCAATAAAATTAATTATACTGTTAAATATCCGTTAATATACCTTTGTTTTTATTTAGGCATTATATCTTAATTAATTGGACGTACTGTGCATGTAAGTGCTTTTCAGTCAATAAAAAAATATTATTATTATTAAAAGAAACATTGCAACAAGAAAATTGCTATTTCAAGTGTGGTAGGTATTCTAGAATCCAGCCCATGTAGCTTACAATATACAACGTATTGTGACATCGTTACGTCGTCAGTCGCTATCGTTCTCGAAAACGTGTGACGGACTACGGCGTTACCTTCGCGTCACACAATGTAAAATACGTCGTCACAGCCTACAAAACAATAATTCGTGCAAAAGCACAATAATTAGTCGACAGGCACGGTATACTAAAATATCCAAACGCTGTCGCTCTACTCGTTGCCAAATCTCGGGCGCCACTCTACGTAACGGTAGTGACGTCTAACTCAGCTACCAGTGACGACGGCCACGGATATCTCAATGGAGAAAAAATGTCCAAGGTACGGATTCCAACATTGGTTGTGGTCGCTCGCTTGAACACAACATCACGGAACGACTTTACAAAAAAGACAGTAAAAAGACGTAAATGAAAGCATAAATAAATTTCGGATAAAAATCGGTTATTCTTACAACCTGCGTTGTTCGCTCACCCACGTGCACGCGATGCGAGGGCGAGGTAAAAACGAACGCAAAACCAAATTCAGCAGAACTATCCTTGATTAGTCCTGGCGGTGACCGATGGACAAGCCGAATTCTGTTCCGCGGCTCACGAAGCAAAATGACGGATTCAAGGATTCTTTCTTCGCCGAAATTCATCCAAAATTATCTCGATAGTGGTAGCGCAATCACTAGTTCTTCTCTGCCCCTAGTAATCGGAATTCACAAACTATTGCAACTTACGCACAACTCGTGCACGGGATGAGAATGAACGATTTTCTCAAACACACGTTTTGCTCACATAAGGGTGTGAAAAACGGCAAAACACTATTCAAATTTTCCCATAAATACTTCACTTCCACCTACCTTACGTTCACCAGTGGAAGGATAGGAAAATAAATGAAAATAATTCAAATAAAAAACTCTACTTCACAACTTTTATTTTTTACGTCTTTATTTGGCCAAAAACTCACTCAAAAAAGCCACGAGTCGGTCAACGACCGCGCTTTTATCAAAATGTTCACCCCCTTCCCCTCGTAGTGACCTATCATCAGAGGTGAACATAGTCACTAAACAATTACAAATACCATATATAAATATAAATAAATAACATTTAACATTAATACGATACAAACAGTAATAAAAACACTTAATATTGCCTTAAGTCACAGTAGTATAGCAGTGAGAGAGCTAGCTCATTTTGTGGGATCTCAGGGGGTTGGAGGAGTCAGAGGGGGGTAATTAGTATTCCGGTGGCGGAGTGGGAGTCTCAGGTGTCGGTAAGGTCACTGTTCTGCAAGTGAACATGTGCAAGGTCAGATTGAGGGGGTTTGTTCTCTTGGCACACGTGTGGACACATGGGTACACCTGTCTGATGCTTGAAGATGGTGGTTGAACCCCTGAGTGTGTCAATAACATAGTCCGTCTGCAGAACCGTGGCCATAGGTAAGTGTATTACTTGAAGCACACGTGCAAGTTGCATCCGTGTGTGATGCTGGAAGAGGGTGGTTGAATAACCTAGACCGTCTGCTGAACCATTGCCATAGGTCAGTGTATTACTTAAAGCACACGTGCAAGTGGCACCTGTGCGTGATGCTGGAAGTGGGTGGTTCAATAACCTAGACCGTCTGCAGAACCATTGCCATAGGTCAGTGTATTACTTAAAGCACACGTGCGAGATGCTGAAAGAGGGTGGTTGAATAACCTAAACCGTCTGCAAAAGCATGACTTGTAGATCAGTAAGACACCTGCATGATGCCGGACGATGATGGTTCAACGCCTGAATGTGTCAATAACCTAATGCGTCTGCAGGAGCATGCCATTGAATTGTAGGTCAGTGTCTTATTAAAGCACACTTGCAATTTGCATCTGCACGGCGAGACTTACGGGGTGAATGTTCAAAATAGAAAATTGATACTTGTAATAAATTATTCTCTCTCGCTTTAGGATATGTTCCACATATTGATAGATAACAATTGTCTTACAGGTGTATTTCTGGAGACACTGACACTGCACCTGTAATATTGCAGATGCATACTAAGTCTATACGGAAGACGATGGTGGCAAGACTTGACTATTTGAATGATTAAGTGTGATATACAAGTTTAAAGGTGTATCGGAAGAACTTGAACTGTATAGGAGTAATTATAAAAGGAATAAGAATAGTAATAAAATTATCAAATAGATTATTTATTTACAAACAATTATTACAATCAATATATTATTAATATTACATTTTTACAAGATGCAGCTGTGCAACTTGAATTGAACAGAGGCTGAGATCTCGGGTTCAAATCCAGTGTAGCCAATCTTTTTTTTAAATAAAATTGTTGTGTCCTGTCGTTTTGGTAAATGATATCACCCTGTTCAAATAAGAGTCAATGACCTCACCGAGCTACCAGTCTAGATCAAAAGAGCTTCTCGCGGGGTCTGTAATATGAAAGGATGCCACAATGTTTCCAGGGTCTGCAAAATTTTCACAGGTTCAATCGTCCCAATAATTGCAGTCATATTAGTTCGTAATCCCACTATAAATTGTAGATCCCATGCAGAAGTTGTAGGCTGAGAACCTAAACTACTAAGATGCTAATAATTGGGACCCTGTTCCAACTTGGAATGTAGTACCACATATGTTGACGCTACATATTTACAAACTACAATTTAATATATCTATGTTATATCCATACGGGTACGTATCCATAAAAAGATAATTCACAATTCTTTTATCGTCATATGAACTTAAAGCTAGCTTATTTTGCTTAATTGTAAACACATTATGTTGTTTCGAAGTTATTAAGATTTGTGATTTCACAACTGACTCTTTATGAAATAGACATTTGTAATAGTCTTCAAAATTTATAGACTTCATAGTGGCTTTTGTAACACCCTTCGCTTTTATACTTACTTCTTCATTAGTACTAAGAAGCGTTTTGTATGCATACATTTTAGCTCGTAGTCCAACAAAATCTGTCATAATATTGCCATTATTTTCATCCTTCATTAAACCAACCACTTTTTTATTAGCTAATAGAATATCATAAATATTATTTAAAGGATAATCTGAAGTATCAGATTTATGTATATCTCTTTTCATAATTTTATAAATATCAAAGTTCTTAAATAAATAAATTAAACTATCTATATCAGTGTAACAAATTTCAGCATTTGAATCAAAATTTTGTTTTACATAATTATAATGAAAATCATAAATATATGTTTTTGAGATGTCTAGAACCAAGAATCCAATGTAAATTGGTTTATTGAAGAGTATTGAAGTTTTATTCATTTCTATTATTATTACATCATCCTCGATTATAGAACAACTGTGAAAATTTGGTTTGGCTATTAATGCTTTGGCACCATAACGACCGTCCCACTTTGTTACTAATTTAACGATATTATGTTTACGAACATTCTCCATAGTTTTTCCGAAAACAGCATTATTCATTAATTTAAAGAAATTCTTTTGAAATTCATTGCTTGACTTTTTTTCGCAATTCCGTATTTAAATCAATATATGATTTCAACCGAGGACTTTGTTGAAACTTAAGAATTGTATGGATTTGTGTAATTTGCATTCCTAAATTAAGACATTGTTTTAAATTTTGATAATGAATAACATAATTTTTTTATTATATAAATTTGCAACCAATTTAGACTGTTTTGAAGTAGGAGGACTAAAGTTTTCCGGACAAAGAGGTAAATCTTTATGTAACGCATGTAAAGATTTAGGATACTCTAAATCCACTTCGAAAATGTAGCCAATATCTGAAATTTCGGTTAAGTTCATTAAACCAATATTGTAGAATTCAGTTTTATCCACCCAATTAAATCCCCCGAACGGTAAATAATGACTCATTGCTGCGCCATACAAGTTATTAACATCAAAGTACATGAAATACGTTTATTGTTCATCCGGGTTGTATAATTCATTTAAATATTTATTGTTAGCTTTCGCATAACGTTTCGAGCATTGAACTAGTCCACCGCGTATCCCTTTTTCTATTAATAATAATTTGTCAACGTCTGTTAGCAGCTCAAGTTTTATATTTGTGTATTTTAACATGGCGTCAAAAGCCAAACCAGGTGCTGTATAGTATTTAAGAGCATCTAATTTGTAAGTCTGTAAACAATTATTACGGAAATTTTCAAACACATCTGCTAATAAGTGAACATCCGTTGCTAGATATAAATCCGAGTATTCTCCTAATGTTTTAATATTAAATGTTCGCCATACATTTGTGGCATGCATGTAATCCTCATCGCTAATATTTTCATCTTTTAAAGAACTATAAAAGCAATTTCGATCAGGTAAACAAGGTTCATTAAATTTGACCCAGTCATCAACGTATTTATAAGGAAATACTCCTTTTCTTGTCAATAATTTAAACTGACTAATGTCTTTACAAAAAAATTTTGTTATATGTTTCTCATCGTCTCTCAAATAAGATGACAATTTTTCAATACTACTAGGCATAAAACGGAAGGAATCTATAAATCTAAAATCAATTTTTGTATCTTGCACGTTCTTTGTAAATGAAATGTATCGTTCTTTATTAATTGGTAAAAGGGACACTTGTCCTGATAACATTTTGGCTATATTTTTAATGATAAAATGTCCATCATAGTTACTAAGATTATGAAATACAACTGGAATTGTATGTGATTTTTAAAAATTTAAATTGCATGACTGATGTGCAGCACTACGAAAAGCCCCAGTAAAATGATTATTATCCCGAACCTTTGTTTCAATCTCCAAAATCTCTTTTCTACAAATGTAACATACTTTGGCGTTTGAATACTCAATTTCTTCTTCTTTAGTCATTTGTATTGGTACGGTATTTGGAAATTTTTTGTCAACAAATTGTGCAATAGTTCGAAGTTCATTTGAAAACCAGTCAATACACTTTCCACTTCTGTTTAATTTAAAATATGATAACTTGCTACTATATGAACATTTTAAAAAATAGGCAATACTTCAAGGAACATGTTTATGAATTTGAACTGAATTTTTATTTTGTTTATCTTCCGATTTTTGTAATATTGATTCCAAATCTGCGTATATAACGAAGGGTACGGTGTCTTGATAATGTATGTTTTTAAATTCCAAATATTTGTTATTATCATGAGGTAATTCAACCCGACATTTATTTATTAATTTACAATCAACTATGTGTGTTTCAAGAGCCGCTTTCGAGGTAAAATGATTTAAAAATGTATCACAAAGAAAAAGTTTCCCATTATGATTTGATATTTGCTTACTTAAAAGTTTTGATAAGTTTTTAATCCACATATAATGGTAACTAGTAGCTTTTCGTATCTCTTGAACCCTGTCTTTATCTTCCAAGAATTCATCAACACACTCCTCGTAATCATCATCGTCATCATTAGAGTTTGAAGACAACATTAATAAATGAACAAATTTATCTCCCACAAATTTAGATAAATATAATGGTTCAACTGGATGCATTTCTTTAACAGCTTTTTGTAAAATATAAACATTAATAGATATTTTATTCATATTTTCAAATTTTGTAATATTCTTTAGCTGCATCGGAAAACTTAGACCGTCATACTTTAAAACTTTACTAAAATGAGGATAAGACGCCACTCGATCTGCATTTTTATTTGTAGGATACAGTGCAGAAACTATAGCCCATAAAAAGCAAAAATTATCTTTATTTTTTATGTTGATTATTGCTTTTATAGTTTTGATATCATTGGGTAATTCAATATTTGTACCTCCAAAAATTTTTAAATCTAAAATTTCAAATAACACCCATCCTGAATCACGCTCTTGAAACTCTGATAATTTTGATAATATTTTGTCTACATTGTCACTAAACCACTCTCTGACACTCGTCGTTTTATTTATAATACTATTGTTGTGTTGAAAGATTTCACTTCTACAGCACCTGTTTTGGGTAATATAAAATTAGCGTGAAACTGAAGATTAACTTTTAAATTTGAAGAATTGAGAGCTTCCTTAATTTTATTAGAAAAAATTCTAAAACATTTATTTAGAAATAATTGAGGACCTTTAAAATTCAAATTTGTAATCATTCCTGTACGTATTCGAGACTCAAAACAGGATTCTAAATCTTGCCAAACTAATTTTTTAGATTGTTTCCTTAATCCAGCACCATAAATACCGCACTTCATTTGTTTTAATTTTTCCCGATAAAACTTAAATAAAGCCAAATTAGATTCCGGTTGAAATATATTACCATTATTTTCATCATATTGTTTTATAGCTCTGCTAATTAACAACACAAATTTATTATACCTATACCATGATTGTTAGTAAAAGTAAAATTTACATATTACTAATAATATTTGTTATTGCATTATAATTAATAATTTTATTGTGTATAATTAAACAATAAGCAGTTGTATTGTCTGGCATAATCTCATTAGTCTCAAATTCTAATCGTATATCAACATCACCCGACTTCAATGTCTCACTCTGATGTGAACAATCTATAACTACCAGTAGTGCTTTTTTTATAAATTCGTAAGGTGTGTAGATAGGTTCACATAATCGATTATAATAAGACAATTAAAATTGAATTTACATCTCATACAACATTGCCCATTGATTATTTTTAATATTCAAATTCAAATTATCATACGGATACATATCTAAGTTTAAATACAACTTAATATTAGTTAAATTGCAATGATCAAATTTACTCATATCCTTAGTTGCTTTATTTTTGCGATCTGTCTGGAATCCCACGATGACAAAACGCGGTGTTTCTAATTGCGTTGTAGTTTTGATGGGCCAGGTGTGATGTTGTGTTTTCTTCAGCAGTGGATATTCATGAACTTCCCAGCTACGGAAGGCTATTTCCAAATTAACACTCCTCTCCATATACTTCATAAGTATCAGTAGTTCAGAATCAGCTACTGATATGTGTGGTATTTTCCAGTGAACATTACTCAATTCAATTTTCACAGTTTCATCGGCGGAACTGTTTTCAATTGTATTCACATCGGTTCTACTTCGTATAAGGACTAATTCTTGTTGCAAATTTAGAATAATTCTTTTAAAATCTTCACAAAATCCTACCAACATATTGAGTGGGATGCACACATTGAAATTACCATTGGTGTCAATAATCTGCTTTGTTTTATCTTCCCAAGGTGACCAGCTAGCATTTTGTAAACGTTTACCTTCATTTATATTATATGAGACATAACCCTTCATACATGACGTTATACCAGGATTTCGAACCTTATCAATCACTATGCCTCCAATTTTATAACGAATTTCACTAAATAAAACCGCAAATGCATTGATAACCAGTTTAGCTGTACTCGATACTTTGTCATCTTTTGTGAGAAGTTTACCCTCAATATACAGTAAACTGTTCCATGGAAGAGTATATAAATCTTGTTGTTGTATGGGAATACGAATCTCATCATTATTGTTTAAGGTTGTGGAAGCGTATGGTTGGTGGGTGTGTTTTTCAGCATGACTGATTGAGTCATCAAATAAGGCTTTTTCTGATACATTCAGAATATTACCATTAATTTTGATGGATGCAAACAATAATATTTTTCGATTTTTTAAATTTAATTTCAATCCAAATAATGAGAGCTTTTATATGCTTTTTAATTTTACTCCTACTCAGATTGAACTTTAAAACCAAGTGATTTCAAAAACTGATAATTTTGTGAAATTAACCCTTTAACAGCCCTCTTACTAATGATACTATTCCGGTTTTGTGTTGTATTTATATGCTTGGAAATTATATTATTATTAAAATTAATTCTCATTTTGTTTCTTAAGATGTAGTCTTACCGTGATGACTTCTCCTCTAAAATTAATCAAAGCCCCGCTTTGATCCACTATATAAAGAGTTAAGTAATTTATTACTCGCGTGCTGATTGGTAGATAAATTATTTGATTTGGAGTTTCTATTATTTTGAATCCTGGCGGGACGCGTGGGAAAAATTCATGAAGTATATGAACATTTTTACTATTTGAATAAGAATTTGTAGTTATACTACACTCAATTCAAATTGTATTTACTTTAATAATAGAAACTGGATTATCAGATTCATGTAATTTATTTGCTTCTAATTTTCGTGGTTTAAATCCCAAAATATTTCCGATTGAATCATTTGATTCAAAATTTACTTTCCTATTGCTGCTAACTTCACATTTAAGTGTATTATTGTTTGCTATAATGTTTAATTTGGTGCCTGTATCTAACTACGTTGTTATGAATTTGTTGATATCTTCTATTTCATAAGAACCTTATGGAATTGTGATTATTTGATTATCAATATAAAATTTATTATTTTGATTATCAATATTTGGAATAGCATTATACACTTCGAAATTAATTAATCCTAGAACATATTCGGAATCCTCATCGAGTACAATAGGTGGGTAGAAAGTTTGAGTTATACTAGAATCTGTACCAAAAAGAGTAAATGTGTATGACATGGCGGTTCAATCGTTAATGAACAGTTTTCAATCTTGTTTGTATAGAAATGCTAAACATAAATGACCACATTTTACACTATTATTAGGTTGGTACCTACTATAATTATAAATTATTGCACATCTGCTTCCAAAATAATGAACTAGTTCTTTTGGTGGCGCTAAGTTTCCAAAAGTATCAAAATATACAACTAAATTATTTCGTTTTTTATAAGCAACCCAATAAGATTCTGGTCCATCACTATTATCTAAATTAACAATGGCACACTCATTCGGATTTATTTGACTGGGTAATTTATCCCGCATGAAAACTCCTCTAAAATGTGGAATTTGCAGTTGTTTTGCATATTTTTGAAGATCAATATTAGTTAATGCTCCTGATGGTAACTTCACTGGTAGTTTTTTGACTGATTTAAATACAAGCCAAGCCCCTTCCGGTATGGTTTCAAGTAGAAACCTTTGCCCATGGCAATAGCCTCCATCATTTTATTATGACGCTCAGCTTCTTTTAATTGCTCCCCAGCAGCTCGCGCGTCGTTGGCAGCCTTTGCGATACCTGCAGCTCCACCCCCAAGTGCGCCTAAAGCGCTCAAGCCAGCAAAAATTTAAATTAATGAAAAAAATCCTCCTCTTTTCGACATTGATATAACTCTGGGATTGTTAATTTTTCGCTTTATTCTTTTTACAGTTCGGAGAGCTATTCTCGCAGATTTATTTAAATCAAAATCACTATCGTTGGTCTTTATCGCTTCCCGCGCGCGATTAACTACATTGCGGAAGGATAAACTTTTGTTAGATTTCCTCTTTTGCACTTTTTTCTTCATGACTTTTTAAAGCGTACACGTCTTACCTCTTCAACAGTTTGTAATGAACTGTGTTAATGTAACGATCACACATTGATTTATACTAAACATGCAAATTGTAAAACAGAATCACGATCTTTATGTTAAAAATTATGACTTTTGTACTATTAGTAGTAGTAGTAGTAAACCTCGACATAGTATATTGTTACCGAATATAATACGATGTATTATAGCCGGACCCACAGGATGTGATAAGACAAATGTTATGCTTGCACTTCTAGAGCACGAAAATGGCCTAAGTTTTCCAAACTTAAAACTACTTCTGGAACCTATTAAAGAGATAGGTTATTTTGCTTACAATTAAAACATAGATATTGAGAAGCCCTCAAATGCAAAATGCAACTCAGTGTTTATATTTGATGATGTGGCATGTGATAAACAGGATGTAATAAGAGAATATTTTAGTATGGGTCGCCACAAGGCTATAGACTGTTTTTATTTATGTCAAACTTATACCAGAATCCCTAAACATCTAATACGGGATAATGCCAACTTATTAATAATATTCAAACAAGATGATTTGAATTTAAAACATGTATACACTAATCATGTGAATACAGATATGTCATATGAAAAGTTTAAGGACGTCTGTTCTTTTTGCTGGCGAAACAAGTATGGGTTTCTAGTCATTGATAAAGAAAGTGATTTTCAAAAAGGGCGTTATCGTAAAGGTTTTGATCAGTACATTATAATAAATAATAGTGACATGAGCTAATGGATGGCACTTATTATTCAGTTACCACGAGGTAAACATCTACTAGACTCTTTCGGAAACAACAAAGATCTGATTAAAAACCGGAACAGATTTTTTTCAAATTACACTTATTTGACTATACAGCTACCAGACATTAACCTGGTTATGCATTGGTTATCTGTAATTGTTGCAGTTTTTACCTGTTTGTTCAAATATCAGCTCTGTTTATCTGAACATCCATATTAGCTGGTGTACGACCTTGAACCTGTAAAAACTTGTTACGATACAGCTGTTTCACAGTTATTGAACTGATTATCTTTGACAACTGTTTCAACAAGCTACCAGACATTAATCAGGTTATGCGTTGGTTATCTGTAATTGTATAAATTTTTTACCTGTTTATTCAAATATCAACTCTGTTTATCTGAACATCCATATTTAGCTGGTGTACGACCTTGAACCTGTAAAAACTTGTCACGATACAGCTGTTTCACAGTTATTGAATTGATTATTGTTCCGCCTGGTTCAACATACCTTTCGTTAATTAAAATGAATGCAAGATTAACGAAAGATATAATTAATACTCGAAATATTATTAACAAAAGCTTAAGAACCTTAGGCTTGGTGCACTTCATAAACAAGTAGAATTAGAGTCACAGTATAAACCAATAATAAAATCTTTACAAGATATTGCGGTTAATTTACCAATAGCAAATATAAAGCAAAAAGTCAAAAGTGAATCGAATATGAACATAACAAACGATGAACAAATACCTTAAAAAAAAAAAATTATCAGGTCCTAAATTTTTAGAAACAAGTGTAGTAGCAGAATCAGTGGATGACGATGTGAACGATGATGTATTTACTAACAATCAATCAACAATCATCGAAGACCGCCCATCAATAACAAGAGAGGATATAATGAATTTAACTCGTGAAGCCTCGTTCAAGGACTATTTAGATCAGTATGATCCATTACCACGACAATATATTGAAGAAATGTTGACAGACGAAAAAGATTCATTTGATTTCAAGTACGGTGTGCGACATGATGCGGAAACTGAAAAATTTTATATAGGTGATTCTGAGGTACAAATTGATGGCAAAGATTTAATTGTGCAGAAGATAAAGTATTTAGGAACACCAGGTTTATACGAGTTGTTATTTAGGAAACATCCAGTAGGATATAATCGGGCTGATGAAAAAAATTATATTGATATAGTGAAAAGAACTAATTCAGCCCGTCGACACAATAGTGATGGTGAGCAGTTGTCAGGAACAAGATCTTATAAATACACAACCATTATTGCTCCAAAATTTGACACTCAAAGAAGAGCTCTTTTAGCTTCTAGAAGATTGGGCTTAATATCTAAGGAAAAAAAATCAGGTGGAAATTATTTAAAAAAAATTTTCAATAAAAAAATAGAGTACGTATATTAGGATAACATTAATGAATTGGTTTTGACAGATTGCGGCTCTTAATTGCATGACGTAATGCCGGACATACAGGCCACGGAAATGAAATTATATCCATTAATGAAGAGTTAAAAAAAGCGAAAGTTATAGAATAGTGTCATTTCAATAATGACTCTCGACAAATTCGGACGACATATTGAGCATTATAAAATTAGGAAACATATCAACGAAAGAGTGGACATTCTGTCCCACGAATTAAATTCATTAATTCGGTTAAATAATGATAAATTTAAATTAGAATTAGATAACAAAATTACTAACATTAAAAATAATTTTGAAGTACAATTAACTAAATTAAAAATAATCTGAAATCTGTTATTATTTTTAATTTAGCATTAGAATTGAAATCTAATTTATATAAAATTAATAATTTAGATGTTTATAATTTTCCATGTTCAGGAAAAGTTCTTCAAGTTCAATTTAGTGATCCCAAAGTATTCCTAAATTATCGTATTAAAAATGAGCGTCATCGAGTTTTAAATATAATCAATAGAAGTATTATTCAAGGTGATTCTTTAGAAATATTTCCTGGGCCAGTAAGTAAAAATCCTCCCCTACATTTACATATTGAAATTATATTTGAAACACCTGTTTACTATGTCGAAAATTAAACGTGGAATTGTAGAAGAATTACACAGACCTGCTCGAGTTAATTTTCCAAGAAGACAAGTAATTGTTAAAGGAATAGATGATTTATTTCAAGCAGATTTAGTAGAAATGATTTCTTACGCTAGAATGAACAGAGGATATCGATACATTTTAGTTGTTATTGATGTTTTCTCTAAGTTTTTGTGGACCAAACCTGTTAAAAACAAAACAGGTTCAGAAATTTCGACAGCTATGAAATGTATTTTGTTCAATAGTAATCGAATACCGAGAAATTTGCAAACTGATCTGGGAAAAGAATTTTATAATAAAGATTTCCAAAATTTAAAGAAAAAAAATAATATAAATCATTATTCAACTTATAGTACTATGAAGACATCGGTTGTTGAACGTGTTAATCGTACTTTGAAATCAATGATATGGAAAGAGTTTAGTTTACAAGGTACATACAAGTGGCTGAATTTATTACTTATACTTACGGAAAAGTATAATAATACAAAACACAGGACAATTCTGATGAAACCTTTAGATGTTAGTAAAAAGAATGAAAAATTACTTCTTGACAGTGTTTACAGTAAAATAAAAACAGTTAGTAAACCAAAATTTAAAGTCGGAAATTTTGTGCGTATAAGTAAACATAGAGAGGCATTTGCGAAGGGCTATACTTCTAATTGGTCTAATGAAATTTTTATAATTCATTTAATTCAGTTAACCAATCCCATCACATATGTTCTTAAAGATCAGTCAGGGCAAATTATTAAAGGAGGCTTTTATGAATATGATTTACAAAAAGCTAAGTATCCAGATATATACTTAGTGGAAAAAATTTTGAAGAAGAAAGGTAATATGGTTTATGTTAAGTGGCTTGGGTTTGATAATAAATATAATAGTTTGATAAGTAAATCTAATGTGGAATGAATATATGAGTGAGAGAGAGAGGGGAATTGTGTTGTGGGGGGTGTAGTACATCATTGAGTATAAAAGCCAACTATTGGATTTTATATTCATTTGTTTTCTGAACGTTAACCGGTAGAAATATGTCTATTTTCATAGTTGATTTACAAGGATGTCAAATATTTAATAAAAACAATGGAGTAGATTATTTTTGTAAAGAAATTGCAGTTTTAAATATTAACACTGACTTATGCGAATCAAAAATATTTTTACCACCATATCATTGGACTAAATTAAGTTCAAAAAGTAGAAAGAATATAGTTTGGTTAATTAAAAAACATCATAATATAAATTGGAGTTCTGGTACGACACCTTATCGTCATTTAAAGAGTATAGTGAAATCTTGGCTAAACTGTGCTGAAACTATATACGTAAAAGGAAATGAAAAAGTAGAATGGTTAGGCAATATATTAGAATCACATATGTCAAAAATTATAGATGTTGAAAATTTGGATTGTCCTAATTTGCAAAATATATGTGAACCTTTGAAATTAAATATATGTAATTTACATACAGAAAACTGGGCTGTGCGTAATGTTCATGCGCTATATAATTGGTATAAACAGCGCTTTAATCCATATGCATCGTTTAAAAAGTTTTATGAATGTAGAATTTTGTATTTTATGCTAGAAGAAGATATTTCTCAACTTTCAATGGAGTTTGTTATGGTTTTCGCCTGTAATCAAATTGATACGCACTGGGACAAATTTCCGAAGCAATGGCAGGATAATCCGGAGTTTCAGAAATATCGACGCTGTGTGGACCACACACTGATCGATGACCATAATGATGATCTGGAAATGTATACTCCAATAAAAAGTATTGTGTTGAATGTAATAAAATGTACTATAATATAATTTTGTATCGCAAATTGTAATTAAATAGATGTAAAATAAATTTTATTTTAAAATATTGTCTATTTTTATTGTTACACTTATGTCCCTTAATTTTTGCAAATAGGATGAAGCGGAAGGGATGATGGTGGTTTTGTAGCTGACAATTAATTAAAACCATATAATATTTTACACATTTATTGACACATAATTATTACTACCACAATAGATATAACGTCCCATCATTCCATTTCGGAACATAGGGCAACCGAACTCACCGAGCCGCAGTTCTAACTGCCGTACTGTCGGTTGTTTCATTTGCCAGTGCTACTTCTATTTAAGATGTATAGATGGCAAGTCTATAGCATCCGAGTGTGATACACAAGTAGCTGTGTTTTTTATTTTACGACAACTCACACGTTGTCGGTCGCTGGGACTCGAACTGAGGATCTCAGGTTCGTATGACGTCACGGCGAGCTAAGAGATGTGCGCTAGCTCGCTCAGCCATCCAGCCGACCACAATAGATAACAAAGATTTATTTCCTACAGTTTCTAAAACAATTTCTAAAACATAACTAATAATAAGTGAATAATACATTACTAACTTTAATTTAAACCTCTGCCGATCTCTTGCACACTTCTCCCAATCACCTCTTCAAGCTGCCCGGTAGGCCTAGTACCAGGAGTTGTATTTCAATTTCTTCTCTGAACCGCACTTTCATCAATAGTGGATAGTGTTATATAAACTGTACATTTATTTATACTCTGTATCCATCATTTATATTAAAATATTTGAATTTTTTATTAATTTTTTTTTTTTTTTTTTTTTTTTTTTATTTATGTTAATAATAAAATTGTTATTAAAATTTACTTTATGCGTCAATGTTTCACAGTCCCTCAGAAAACAACTCGTACTTTTCGTATGTGACATCTTCTTTACAGTGAACCAAATTCTAGATCCACAATTTTACCAATCTTTCCCTTGGACACCACATAGAGTTTTCCTGCCTCAGCTTGCTCGTTACCGCTTACTATCTGCTCATCTGATAGTTTATTGAACCGTGCTCCCAAAAACAATATGTTGTTCTCTAGTTCGAGAACAATTTTTTCACCGTAGGTAGTAGATACAGGTTTAATATTATAAACTTCTTGCCCTTTTCTAAATCTGTTAGAGATATAGTTTCTTTTACTTGAGCTACTTTATTAAACACTTCAAAAATACTAGCAGACACTACTACTACAACTCTATGTCAGATTAGTTTATTGATACACTTTGGTGTTCAACCACTCTCTTCCAGCATCACACACATACACAAATACACAGGTGTAACTTGCGCGTTTGTAAGACATTGATCTCCTCCAGCATCATGCACGTGCAAACTACAGGTGTGTCGTCAACGTAAAAGTCAATGCCAATTATCTATTTTGAACATTCACCCCGTAAGTCTCGCCGTGAAGGTGCAAATTGCAAGTGTGCTTTAATAAGACACTGACCTACAATTCAATGCCATGCTCTTGCAGATGCATTAGGTTATTGACACATTCAGGAGTTGAACCATCATCGTCCGGCCTCATGCAGGTGTCTTACTGATCTACAAGTCATGCTTTTGCAGACGGTCTAGGTTAATTCAACCACCCTCTTCCAGCATCGCGCACAGGTGCAACTTACAAGTGTGCTTTAAGTAATACACTGACCTATAGCAATGGTTCTGCAAACGATCTAGGTTATTCAACCACCCACTTCAAGCATCACGCACAGGTGCCACTTGCACGTGTGCTTTAAGTAATACACTGACCTATGGCAATGGTTCAGCAGACGGTCTAGGTTATTCAACCACCCACTTCCAGCATCACCCACAGGTGCCAATTGCACGTGTGCTTTAAGTAATACACTGACCTATGGCAATTGTTCAGCAGACGGTCTAGGTTATTCAACCACCCTCTTCCAGCATCACACACAGATGCAACTTGCACGTGTGCTTCAAGTAATACACTGACCTATGGCCATGGTTCTGCAGACGGACTAGGTTATTGACACACTCAGGGGTTCAACCACCAGCTTCAAGCATCAAACAGGTGTACCCATGTGTCCACACGTGTGCCAGGAGAACAAACCCCCTCAATCTGACCTTGCACGTGTTCACTTGCAGAACAGTGACCTTACCGACACCTGAGACCCCCACTCCGCCACCGGAATACTCATTACGCCCCTCTGACCCCTAAAATCCCCTGAGATCCCACCAAATAAGCTAGCACTCTCACTGCTATACTACTAATCAGTAAACGAGTTAATTTCGCTGCATTAAATTAAATGAACGAGTAACTTGACTACAATCCAAGCACATGCTCGATGGTTATGTTTTTCAAAACACCACTTGCACAAAAACCACTGCGATGTGTTTGGTACTACACTACGTAGAGCATTATCTTGCATCTTATGGTGTTCGAATCAAGAAAATCAGAGTAATGGTTTGTAGAACAACTGCACAAAAACACGATGTAAACAAATAAAATTCCATATTGTTCTGCCATTACTAGACATGCACGCGCTGGCCTTGCGCGGTTACTTGACTCGAATGCAAAAATCTAGGCAATAGTTTTAAAATATTTGGAAGGTAAAACTTCGGTAAATTTGACTAGAAATTTACGTTCAAAAATACTGAAACTGCATCGTGACGCTTCGTCACAGTATTCATCAAGAAAAGGTCAAATCTGACTTTATTTTTGTAAAAAATTATATAAATATTTGCTTCCGCGCCCAAACTTTATAATTCTTCATCATATTTTAGCTAAAAGAAAACATTGCAACAAGAAAATTGTTATTTCAAGTGTGGTAGGTATTCTAGAATCCAGCCCATGTAGCTTAGAAAATACAACGTATTCATTAAGAATAGGCAAAATCTGACTTTATTTTTGTAAAAAATCATATAAATATTTGCTTCCGCGCCTGAATTTTATGATTCTTTATCATATTTTAGCTAAAAGAAAACATTGCAACAAGAAAATTGCTATTTCAAGTGTGGTAGGTATTTATAGAATCCAGCCCATGTAGCTTACAATATACAACGTATTCATTAAAATGACACCCGAAAATTGAATGTTTATTATCTGATTGGTACCGTACAACGTTTTAGTAACTTTTGCATGTCCAATGCTTAAAACCATCCATAGTATAGATCCTAAAGCATGATTATGAATGATTTAACAAAAATATCCATTTCAAGAATAGGTAAAATCTGACTATATTTTTGTAAAAAATCATATAAATATTAGCTTCCGCGGGCGAATTTTATAATTCCTCATCATATTTTAGCTAAAAGAAAACATTACAACAAGAAAATTGCTACTTCAAGTGTGGTAGGTATTCTAGAATCCAGCAAATGTAGCTTACAATATACAACGTATTCATTAACTTGACACCCAAAAATTGAATGTTTATTATCTGATTGGTACCACATTTTGGTCACTTTTGCATGTCCAATGCTAAAATTATCCATAGTATAGATCCTGAAGCATGAATATGAATGTTTTAACAAAAATATCCATTTCAAGAGTAGGTAAAATCTGACTTTATTTTTGTAAAAATACATATAAATATTTGCTTCCGCGACCGAATTTTATAATTTTTTATCATAATTTAGGTAAAAGAAAACATTGCAACAAGGAAATTGCTATTTTAAATGTGGTAGGTATTCTAGAATCCAGCCCATGTAGATTACAATATAGAACGTATTCATTAAAATGACACCCGAAAATTTAATGTCAAATATCTGATTGGTATCACGTTTTGGTCCCTTAGCATGTCCAATGCTAAAATTATCCATAGTATAAATCCTGAAGCATGAATACAAATGTTTTAACAAAAATATCCATTTGACGAATAGGAAAATACTGACTTTATTTTTGTAAAAAATCATATAAATATTTGCTTGCGCGCCTGAAATTCAAAATTCTTCATCATATTTTAGCTAGAAGAAAACATTGCAACAAGAAAATTGCTATTCCAAGTGCGGTAGGTATTCTAGAATCCTGCCCATGTAGCTTACAGTATAAAACGTATTTATCAAGAAAAGGTAAAATCTGACATTATTTTTGTAAAAAATCATATAAATATTTGCTTCCGCGACAGAATTTTATAATTCTTTATCATATTTTAGCTAAAAGAAAACATTGCAACAAGCAAATTGCTATTTCAAGTGTGGTAGGTATTCCCGAATCCAGCCCATGTAGCTTACAATATACAATGTATTCATTAAAATGACACCCGACAATTGAATGTTTATTATCTAATTGGTACCACGTTTTGGTTATTTTTGCATGTCCAATGCTTAAAATTATCTTTAGTATAGATCCTAAAGCATGAATATAAATGTTTTAACAAAAATATCCATTTCAAGAATAGGAAATATATGACTTTATTTTTGTAAAAAACATATAAATATTTGCTTCTACGCCCGAATTTTATAATTCTTCATCATATTTTAGCTAAAAAAAAACCCTTGCAACAAGAAATTGTTATTTCAAGTGTGGTAGGTATTCTAGAATCCAGACCATGTAGCTTACAATATACAATGTATTCATTAAAATGACACCCGACAATTGAATGTTTATTATCTAATTGGTACCATGTTTTGGTTATTTTTGCATGTCCAATGCTTAAAATAATCTTTAGTATAGATCCTAAAGCATGAATATGAATGTTTTAACAAAAATATCCATTTCAAGAATAGGTAAAATCTGACTTTATTTTTGTAAAAAACATATAAATATTTGCTTCTGCGCCCGAATTTTATAATTCTTTATCATATTTTAGCTAAAAAAAAAACCTTGCAAAAAGAAATTGTTATTTCAAGTGTGGTAGGTATTCTAGAATCCAGACCATGTAGCTTACAATGTAAAACGTATTCATCAAGAATAGGTAAAATCTGACTTTATTTTTGTAAAAAATTATATATATATATATTTGCTTCCGCGCCCTAATTTTATAATTCTTCATCAAATTTTAGCTAAAAGAAAACATTGCAACAAGAAAATTGCTATTTTAAGTGTGGTAGGTATTCCAGAATTTAGCCCATGTAGCTTACAATATACAATGTATTCATTAAAATGACACCCGACAATTGAATGTTTAATACCTAATTGGAACCACGTTTTGGTTATTTTTGCATGTCTAATATCAATATTTTAACAAAAATATCCATTTCAAGAATAGGTAAAATCTGACATTATTTTTGTAAAAAATCATATAAATATTTGCTTCCGCGCCCGAATTTTATAATTCTTCATCATAATTTAGCTAAAAGAAAACCTTGCAACAAGAAAATTGTTATTTCAAGTGTGGTAGGTATTCTAGAATCGAGCCCATGTAGCTTACAATATAAAACGTGTTCATCAAGAATAGGTAAAATCTGACTTTATTTTTGTAAAAAATTATATATATATATATATATATATATATATATATATATATATATATTTGCTTCCGCGCCCTAATTTTATAATTCTTCATCATATTTTAGCTAAAAGAAAACATTGCAACAAGAAAATTGCTATTTCAAGTGTGGTAGGTATTCCAGAATTTAGCCCATGTAGCTTACAATATACAACGTATTCATTAAAATGACACCCGAAAATTGAATGTTTATTATCTGATTGGTAAAACGTTTTGGTCACTTTTGCATGTCCAATGCTAAAATTATCCATAGAAAAGTTCCTAAAGCATAAATATTAATGTTTTAACAAAAATATCCATTTCAAGAATAGGTAAAATCTGACTTTATTATTGTAAAAAATCATTTAAATATTTGCTTCCGCGCCCAAATTTTATAAATCTTTATCATAATTTAGCTAAAAAAAAACATTGCAACAAGAAAATTGCTATTTCAATTGTGGTAGGTATTCTAGAATCCAGCCCATGTAGCTTACAATATACAACGTATTCATGAAGAATAGGTAAAATCCGACTTTATTTTTGTAAAAAATCATATAAATAATTGCTTCCGCGCCAAAATTTTAAAATTCTTCTTCGTATTTTAGCTAAAAGAAAACATTGCAACAAGAAAATTGCTATTTTAAGTGTGGTAGGTATTCTAGAATCCAGCCCAGGTAGCTTACAGTATACAACGTATTCATTAAAAAGACACCCGAAAATTGAATGTTTATTATCTGATTGGTACCACGTTTTGGTCACTTTTGCATGTCCAATGCTCAAAACCATCCATAGTATAGACCCTAAAACATGAATATGAGTGTTTTAACAAAAATATCCATATAAAGAATAGGTAAAATCAGACTTTATTTTTGTAAAAAATTATTTAAATATTAGCTTTCGCGCCCAAATTTTATAAATCTTTATCATATTTTAGCTAAAAGAAAACATTGCAACAAGAAAATTGCTATTTCAAGTGTAGTAGATAGTGCTGTCGATTTTTAGAATTTTGGTATTCGAAAATTCGGATACAAAAATATTCGTATCCGGATAATTCGAATACCGAATAGTTAAATATTCGAATAGCCAAATATTCGATTATTCAAATATTCGATTAATCGAACATCCGGATATTCGATTATTCGGTTAATCGAATATCAGGTTATTCGAATATTTGGATGTTCGAATATTCGGATATTCGAATAATTCAATATTCGGATAATCGAATATTCAATAGTTATACAACAAGAGGTTCAAAAATAATCGAATATACAGTTGAGGACGTGATGTGTTGCCTTGAAAACACAACGAGTCCGCAAACTGTATATTCAGATTATTTTCAAAGCTCGAGTTCTATATATTAAGACTATACATCGAATAAATCAACTATATTAAACAAACTTGCTTCAAATCGATTCATTTTTACGAAATGTCAAAAACTGTAATTGTTTATATTCTCGAATGATACGATTAAATATGATTCGACTGTTTCCGGAACACCATTAGTGGTGTTCCGCGAAAACACGACTTAAAGAACGTTTTAGACGATCATAAGTTTACATCAATTTCTACAACTTCGTATTGTTCAATGTGATTCTGACACTTTACACGTTCAAAGAAATTTGACTGTTCATAGTTCATATGCTATGACATAGAAATTCTCACTTAGAGCATGTCCTAAATTTAAAGGTCGTTTACATTAAATTTTAGCTAATTCTAGGGATTATGTTGTTATCAAATGTCATAAGTGAAAAATAAACAAATATGAAATCATATATCATTGTGATCAAACTATATTTTTCTTTTCTTTATTGATACACCTACTTTATAAGGGAAAATAATTCAAAAATTTTGAACGTGTAAAACGGAGCCATTTGATCAAAGAATATGATGTAAAAATATGACGTAAAATAGTTCAAATTCTTTGATCGTGTAAAGACACCTTTAGCAACATAAAGAACCGATGTTATACATCGTAACTAAGAAAAATTCAACTATCAGATTGGTCCATTTTCCGATGAGTTGTATAGTCAGATATATAGTGGCGGGACGTTTGTGTCGGCATCTGTAGTGCCGGTACAATATTAAAACTAAAATTACATGAAAACAGAGCGAAATCTACAAGAATTTACGAATGCATGTAAAATCTTTCGATCGGTTACCTGATGATGATCGAAAGATCGAAACGCAAGTGACTCAAGAAGTGCCGAGTTTTGTATTCCGCTCAGTGTCATATTTGATTTATTGCATTGAATCTTATTTTACAATGTTCTTTGCATTAAACATTATATTGTATACTGCATCGGATACAATCCTCATCTACGAGTTATTGAAAGGAACAATATTGTTTTTAAATTTTAACAATATTAGTAATCAGTTACAAGTTAATTAAATTACCTTAAAGATTACATTATATTAATGCAAACAACAAATAACGATTTATTATTTTTATTATTTTTTTGTTACTATTTCGTTCAATTAGACGTTACATCGTAATAAAAATTTAATATTTTAATAACCTTGATTTATTTATAATTTTATATACCTAGTTTCATTATCCGAATTTCTAATAATCGGATATTCGAAATATACGGATATCGCAGTTACTTGTACATCCCAGTTTTTAGTATATCCAACATATTTATATAGCCGAATTATTTATATATCCGTATTATTCGTATATTCAAATTATTCGTATTTCCAAATTATTCGTATATCCGAGTTATTCGAATATCCGAGTTATTCGTATATTCGATTAAATCGAATATCCGAATTATTCAAATATCCTGATTATTCGTCTATCCGAATTATTCGGATAGCAAATTACGAATATTCGCCAAATTTTTATTCGGATACTCGAATATTCGAATATCGTTAACAGCCCTAGTGGTAGGTATTCTAGAATCCAGCCCATGTAGCTTACAATATACAACCTATTCATCAAGAATAGATAAAATCCGACTTTATTTTTGTAAAAAATCATATAAATATTTGCTTCCCCCCACGAATATTATAATTCTTCATCATATTTTAGCTAAAAGAAAACATTGTAACAAGAAAATTGCTATTTCAAGTGTGGTAGGTATTCTAGAATCCAGCCCATGTAGCTTACAATATACAACGTATTCATCAAGAAAAGGTTAAATCTGACATTATTTTTGTAAAAAAATATATAAATATTTGCTTCCGCGCACGAATATTATAATTTTTCATCATATTTTATCTAAAAGAAAACATTGCAACAAGAAATTTGCTATTTCAAGTGTAGTAGGTATTCTAGAATCCAGCCCATGTAGCTTACAATATACAACGTATTCATTAAAATGACACCCGAATATTGAATGTTTATTATTTGGTTGGGACTACGTTTTGGTCATTTTTGCATGTCCAATGCTAAAATTATCCATAGTATAGATCCTAAAGCATGAATATGAATGTTTTAACAAAAATATCCATTTCAAGAATAAGTAAAATCTGACCTTATGTATTCTAGTATACCTACCACACTTGAAATAGCAATTTTCTTATTGCAATGTTTTCTTTTAGCTAAAATATGATGAAGAATTATAAAATTCGGGCTCGAAAGCAAATATTTATATGATTTTTTACAAAAATAAATTCAGATTTTACTTATTCTTGAAATGGATATTTTTGTTAAAACATTCATATTCATGCTTTAGGATCTATACTATGGATAATTTTAGCATTGGACATGCAAAAGTGACCAAAACGTGGTCCCAACCAGATAATAAACATTCAATTTTCGGGTGTTAATTTAATGAATAAGTTGTATATTGTAAGCTACATGGGCTGGATTGAAGAATTATAAAATTCGGGCGCGGAAGCAAATATATATATATATATATATATATATATATATATATATATATATATATATATGATTCTTTACAAAAATAAACTCAGATTTTATCTATTCTTAATGAAAAAGTTGCATATTGTAAACTACATGGGCTGGATTCTAAAATACCTACCCCACTTAAAATAGCAATTTTCTTGTTGCAATGTTTTTTTTTAGCTAAAATATGATGAAGATTTAAAAAATTCGGGCGCGGAAGCAAATATATATATATATATATATATATATATATATATATATATATATATATATATATATATATATGATTCTTCACAAAAATAAAGTCAGATTTTATCTATTCTTAATGAAAAAGTTGCATATTGTAAGCTACATGGGCTGGATTCTAAAATACCTACCCCACTTAAAATAGCAATTTTCTTATTGCAATGTTTTTTTTTAGCTAAAATGTGATGACGAATTATAAAATTCGTGCGCGGAAGCAAATATTTATATGATTTTTAACAAATATAAAGACAGATTTTTACCTATTCTTGAAATGGATATTTTTGTTAAAACATTCATATTTATGCTTTTTGATCAATACTATAGATGGTTCTAAGCATTGGACATGCATAAGTGACCAAAACATGGTACCAATCAGATAATAAACATTCAATTTTCGGGTGTCATTTTAATGAATACGTTGTATATTGTAAGCTACATGGCCTGGATTCTAGTATACCTACCACACTTGAAATAGCAATTTTCTTATTGCAATATTTTCTTTTAGCTAAAATATGATGAAGAATTATAAAATTCGGGCGCGGAAGCAAATATTTATATGATTTTTTACAAAAATAAAGCCAGATTTTACTTATTTTTGATGAATACGTTCTATATTGTAAGCTACATGGGCTGAATTCTAGAATACCTACCACACTTGTAATAGCAATTTTCATATCGCAATGTTTTCTTTTAGCTAAAATATGATGAAGAATTATAAAATTCGGGCGCGAAAGCAAATATTTATATGATTTTTTACAAAAATAAAGTCAGATTTTACTTATTCTTGAAATGGATATTTTTGTTAAAACATTCATATTCATGCTTTAGGATCTATACTATGGATAATTTTAGCATTGGACATGCAAAAGTGACCAAAACGTGATCCCAACCAGATAATAAACATTCAATATTCGGGTGTCATTTTAATAAATACGTTGTGTATTGTAAGCTACATGGGCTAGATTCTAGAATAAATACCACACTTGAAATAACAATCTTCTTTTTGCAACATTTTCTTTTGGCTAAAATATGACGAAGAATTATAAAATTCGGGCGCGGAAGCAAATATTTATAGGATTTTTTACAAAAATTAAGTCAAATTTTACCTATTATTGATGAATACGTTGTATATAGTAAGCTACATGGGCTAGATTCCAGAATACCTACCACACTTGAAATAGCAATTTTTTGTTGCAATGTTTTTTTAGCTAAAATATGATAAAGAATTATAAAATTCGGGCGCGAAAGCAAATATTTATATGATTTTTTACAAAAATAAAGCTAGATTTTACCTATTTTTGATGAATACGTTTTATATTGTAAGCTACATGGGCTGGATTCTAGAATACCTACCACACTTGAAATAGCAATTTTCATGTTGCAATGTTTTCTTTTAGCTAAAATATGATGAAGAATTATAAAATTCGGGCGCGGAAGCAAATAGTTATATGATTTTTTACAAAAATAAATTCAGATTTTACCTTTTCTTGATGAATACTTTGTATATTGTAAGCTACATGGGCTGGATTCTAGAATACCTACCCCACTTGAAATAGCAATTTTCTTGTTGCAATGTTTTCTTTTAGCTAATATATGATGAAGAATTAAAAAATTCGGGCGCGGAAGCAAATATTTATATGATTTTTTACAAAAATAAAGTCAGATTTAACCTATTCTTGAAATGGATATTTTTGTTAAAACATTCATATTCATGCTTTAGGATCTATAATATGGATAATTTTAGCACTAGACATGCAAAACTGAGCAAAACGTGGTACCAATCAGATAATAACAAAGAACATTAAGCTTTTTCATTCTATCTCATCCTCTTCTGATGCTTTGGTACTTCAAGATAATATTGACAAATTAGTAGCCTGGTGTAAAGATAATAAGTTAGTAATTAATACTAACAAGTGTTTTATTATTACCTACACACGTAAAAATAACTATGTGCTTCATGATTACACTGTTAATAATTCTATACTTACACGTTCATTTTCTATACGAGATTTAGGCGTTCTATTTACTTCTAATTTCAACTTTAATGAGCATATTATCAATATTTGTTCCTCTGCCAATAGAACATTGAGCTTTATAATCCGAATTTGCAGACCGTTTCATGACATACATGCTTTAAAATCTTTGTATTATGCTTTTGTAGTCAGTAAATTGGAATACGCCAGTCTAATCTGGTATCCGTATTACGATAGCCAAGCTCTACATCTTGATCGTGTCCAGCGCAGGTTCCTAAAATATGCGTCCTTTAAATTAGACAATACTTACCCCGAAAGAGATGTAGATACACAGTCACTTTTACAGCGTCATGACATTCCGTCCCTAGCTTCCAGGCGAATCATCTCCAGTGCGAGGTTCATGTGGATGCTGATTCACAACAAAATTGATGCTCCATTCATTTTAGATAGAATCCCGTTCCATGTACCAAGGTTGTCATCCAGGCAATGCAGAACATTCCATCTCCCTACCGCACGGACTGATGTGTATCTGCGCTCACCGGTCTACATCATGTGTCAGAATGCAGAAAAAGTCTCTAATGATGTCTTCATGTCCCACGTATCTGCGTACCACTGCGTCCATTACTGTCCTGACGTATAATTCTGTTATATGTTTTCTATATATATTGTTTAAAATCATATATGTAACTATTTTGTCTTATTATTTAATTATATTTATTGTATATTGATATTTATACATTTATACTTTTGTATATTACCCTGTAATTGGTGATCTGTTGGGTAATTAAAGATTATTATTATTATTATTATTATTATTATAATAAACATTCAATTTTCGGGTGTCAATTTAATGAATAAGTTGTATATTGTAAGCTACATTGGCTGGATTCTAGAATACCTACCACACTTGGAATAGCAATTTTCTTGTTGCAATGTTTTTTTTTAGCTAAAATATGATGAAGAATTATAAAATTCGGGCGCGGAAGCAAATATATATATGATTCTTTACAAAAATAAAGTCAGATTTTATCTATTCTTAATGAAAAAGTTGCATATTGTAAGCTACATGGGCTGGATTCTAAAATACCTACCTCACTTAAAATAGCAATTTTCTTGTTGCAATGTTTTTTTTTTAGCTAAAACATGATGAAGAATTTCAAAATTCGGGCGCGGAAGCTAATATATATATATAATTCTTCACAAATATAAAGTCAGATTTTATATATTCTTAATGAAAAAGTTGCATATTGTAAGCCACATGGGCTGGATTCTAAAATACCTACCCCACTTAAAATAGCAATTTTCTTGTTGCAATGTTTTTTTTTAGCTAAAATGTGATGAAGAATTATAAAATTCGGGCGCGAAAGCAAATATTTATATGATTTTTACAAAAATAAAGTCAGATTTTACTTATTCTTGAAATGGATATTTTTGTTAAAACATTCATATTTGTGCTTTTTGATCTACACTATGGATAATTTTAGCATTGGACATGCAAAAGTGACCAAAACGTGGTCCCAACCAGATAATAAACATTCAATATTCGGGTGTCATTTTAATAAATACGTTGTGTATTGTAAGCTACATGGGCTGGATTCTAGAATAAATACCACACTTGAAATAACAATCTTCTTTTTGCAACATTTTCTTTTAGCTAAAATATGATGAAGAATTATAAAATTCGGGCGCGGAAGCAAATATTTATATGCTTTTTAACAAAAATAAAGCCAGATTTTACCTATTTTTGATGATTACGTTCTATATTGTAAGCTACATGGGCTGAATTCTAGAATACCTACCACACTTGAAATAGCAATTTTCATGTTGCAATGTTTTCTTTTAGCTAAAATATGATGAAGAATTATAAAATTCGGGCGCGGAAGCAAATATTTATATGATTTTTTTCAAAAATAAAGTCAGATTTTACTTATTCTTGAAATGGATATTTTTGTTAAAACATTCATATTTATGCTTTTTGATCTATACTATTGATAATTTTAGCATTGGACATGCAAAAGTGACCAAAACGTGGTCCCAACAAGATAATAAACATTCAATATTCGGGTGTCATTTTAATAAATACGTTGTGTATTGTAAGCTACATGGGCTGGATTCTAGAATAAATACCACACTTGAAATAACAATCTTCTTTTTGCAACATTTTCTTTTAGCTAAAATATGATGAAGAATTATAAAATTCGGGCGCGGAAGCAAATATTTATATGCTTTTTAACAAAAATAAAGCCAGATTTTACCTATTTTTGATGATTACGTTCTATATTGTAAGCTACATGGGCTGAATTCTAGAATACCTACCACACTTGAAATAGCAATTTTCATGTTGCAATGTTTTCTTTTAGCTAAAATATGATGAAGAATTATAAAATTCGGGCGCGGAAGCAAATATTTATATGATTTTTTACAAAAATAAAGTCATATTTTACCATTTCTTGATGAATACTTTGTATATTGTAAGCTACATGGGCTGGATTCTAGAATACCTACCCCACTTGAAATAGCAATTTTCTTGTTGCAATGTTTTCCTTTAGCTAAAATGTGATGAAGAATTATAAAATTCGGGCGCGGAAACAAATATTTATATGATTTTTTACAAAAATAAAGTCAGATTTTACCTATTCTTGAAATCGATATTTTTGTAAAAACATTCATATTCATGCTTTAGGATCTATAACATGGATAATTTTAGCATTGGACATGCAAAACTGAACAAAACGTGGTATCAGATAATAAACATTCAATTTTCGGGTGTCAATTTAATGAATAAGTTGTATATTGTAAGCTACATGGGCTGGATTCTAGAATCCCTACCACACTTGGAATAGCAATTTTCTTGTTGCAATGTTTTTTTTTTAGCTAAAACATGATGAAGAATTATAAAATTCGGGCGCGGAAGCAAATATATATATGATTCTTTACAAAAATAAAGTCAGATTTTATCTATTCTTAATGAAAAAGTTGCATATTCTAAGCTACATGGGATGGATTCTAAAATACCTACCCCACTTAAAATAGCAATTTCCTTGTTGCAATGTTTTTTTTTTTAGCTAAAATGTAATGAAGAATTATAAAATTCGTGCGCGGAAGCAAATATTTATATGATTTTTTACAAAAATAAAGACAGATTTTACCTATACTTGAAATGGATATTTTTGTTAAAACATTCATATTTATGCTTTTTGATCAATACTATAGATAGTTCTAAGCATTGGACATGCATAAGTGACCAAAACATGGTACCAGTCAGATAATAAACATTCAATTTTCGGGTGTCATTTTAATGAATACGTTGAATATTGTAAACTACATGGGCAATTTTCTTGTTACAATGTTTTCTTTTAGCTAAAATATGATGAAGAATTATTTAATTCGGGCGCCGAAGCAAATATTTATATGATTTTTTACAAAAAAAAAGTCAGATTTTACCTATTTTTGAAATGGATATTTTTGTTAAAACATTCATATTTATGCTTTAGGATCAAAACTATGGATGAGTTTAAGCATTGGACATGCAAAAGTGGTATCAATCAGATAATAAACATTCAAATTTCAGGTGTCATTTTAAAAAATACGTTGTATATTGCAAGCTACATGGGCTGGATTCTAGAATACCTACTACACTTGAAATAGCAATTTTCTTGTTGCAATGTTTTCTTTTAGCTAAAATATGATGAAGAATTATAAAATTCGGGCGCGGAAGCAAATATTTATATGCTTTTTAACAAAAATAAAGCCAGATTTTACCTATTTTTGATGATAACGTTCTATATTGTAAGCTACATGGGCTGAATTCTAGAATACCTACCACACTTGAAATAGCAATTTTCATGTTGCAATGTTTTCTTTTAGCTAAAATATGATGAAGAATTATAAAATTCGGGCGCGGAAGCAAATATTTATATGATTTTTTACAAAAATAAAGTCATATTTTACCATTTCTTGATGAATACTTTGTATATTGTAAGCTACATGGGCTGGATTCTAAATACCTACCCCACTTGAAATAGCAATTTTCTTGTTGCAATGTTTTCCTTTAGCTAAAATGTGATGAAGAATTATAAAATTCGGGCGCGGAAACAAATATTTATATGATTTTTTACAAAAATAAAGTCAGATTTTACCTATTCTTGAAATCGATATTTTTGTAAAAACATTCATATTCATGCTTTAGGATCTATAACATGGATAATTTTAGCATTGGACATGCAAAACTGAACAAAACGTGGTATCAGATAATAAACATTCAATTTTCGGGTGTCAATTTAATGAATAAGTTGTATATTGTAAGCTACATGGGCTGGATTCTAGAATCCCTACCACACTTGGAATAGCAATTTTCTTGTTGCAATGTTTTTTTTTTAGCTAAAACATGATGAAGAATTATAAAATTCGGGCGCGGAAGCAAATATATATATATGATTCTTTACAAAAATAAAGTCAGATTTTATCTATTCTTAATGAAAAAGTTGCATATTCTAAGCTACATGGGATGGATTCTAAAATACCTACCCCACTTAAAATAGCAATTTCCTTGTTGCACTGTTTTTTTTTTAGCTAAAATGTAATGAAGAATTATAAAATTCGTGCGCGGAAGCAAATATTTATATGATTTTTTACAAAAATAAAGACAGATTTTACCTATTCTTGAAATGGATATTTTTGTTAAAACATTCATATTTATGCTTTTTGATCAATACTATAGATAGTTCTAAGCATTGGACATGCATAAGTGACCAAAACATGGTACCAATCAGATAATAAACATTCAATTTTCGGGTGTCATTTTAATGAATACGTTGAATATTGTAAACTACATGGGCAATTTTCTTGTTACAATGTTTTCTTTAGCTAAAATATGATGAAGAATTATATAATTCGGGCGCCGAAGCAAATATTTATATGATTTTTTACAAAAAAAAAGTCAGATTTTACCTATTTTTGAAATGGATATTTTTGTTAAAACATTCATATTTATGCTTTAGGATCAAAACTATGGATGAGTTTAAGCATTGGACATGCAAAAGTGGTATCAATCAGATAATAAACATTCAAATTTCAGGTGTCATTTTAAAAAATACGTTGTATATTGCAAGCTACATGGGCTGGATTCTAGAATACCTACTACACTTGAAATAGCAATTTTCTTGTTGCAATGTTTTCTTTTAGCTAAAACTCTGAGATAGCGCGTAAAATTCGGGCGCGGAAGCAAATATTTATATGCTTTTTAACAAAAATAAAGCCAGATTTTACCTATTTTTGATGATTACGTTCTATATTGTAAGCTACATGGGCTGAATTCTAGAATACCTACCACACTTGAAATAGCAATTTTCATGTTGCAATGTTTTCTTTTAGCTAAAATATGATGAAGAATTATAAAATTCGGGCGCGGAAGCAAATATTTATATGATTTTTTTCAAAAATAAAGTCAGATTTTACTTATTCTTGAAATGGATATTTTTGTTAAAACATTCATATTTATGCTTTTTGATCTATACTATGGATAATTTTAGCATTGGACATGCAAAAGTGACCAAAACGTGGTCCCAACAAGATAATAAACATTCAATATTCGGGTGTCATTTTAATAAATACGTTGTGTATTCTAAGCTACATGGGCTGGATTCTAGAATAAATACCACACTTGAAATAACAATCTTCTTTTTGCAACATTTTCTTTTAGCTAAAATATGATGAAGAATTATAAAATTCGGGCGCGGAAGCAAATATTTATATGCTTTTTAACAAAAATAAAGCCAGATTTTACCTATTTTTGATGATTACGTTCTATATTGTAAGCTACATGGGCTGAATTCTAGAATACCTACCACACTTGAAATAGCAATTTTCATGTTGCAATGTTTTCTTTTAGCTAAAATATGATGAAGAATTATAAAATTCGGGCGCGGAAGCAAATATTTATATGATTTTTTACAAAAATAAAGTCATATTTTACCATTTCTTGATGAATACTTTGTATATTGTAAGCTACATGAGCTGGATTCTAGAATACCTACCCCACTTGAAATAGCAATTTTCTTGTTGCAATGTTTTCTTTTAGCTAAAATGTGATGAAGAATTATAAAATTCGGGCGCGGAAACAAATATTTATATGATTTTTTACAAAAATAAAGTCAGATTTTACCTATTCTTGAAATCGATATTTTTGTAAAAACATTCATATTCATGCTTTAGGATCTATAACATGGATAATTTTAGCATTGGACATGCAAAACTGAACAAAACGTGGTATCAGATAATAAACATTCAATTTTCGGGTGTCAATTTAATGAATAAGTTGTATATTGTAAGCTACATGGGCTGGATTCTAGAATACCTACCACACTTGGAATAGCAATTTTCTTGTTGCAATGTTTTTTTTTAGCTAAAACATGATGAAGAATTATAAAATTCGGGCGCGGAAGCAAATATATATATGATTCTTTACAAAAATAAAGTCAGATTTTATCTATTCTTAATGAAAAAGTTGCATATTCTAAGCTACATGGGCTGGATTCTAAAATACCTACCCCACTTAAAATAGCAATTTTCTTGTTGCAATGTTTTTTTTTTAGCTAAAATGTAATGAAGAATTATAAAATTCGAGCGCGGAAGCAAATATTTATATGATTTTTTACAAAAATAAAGAGAGATTTTACCTATTCTTGAAATGGATATTTTTGTTAAAACATTCATATTTATGCTTTTTGATCAATACTATAGATAGTTCTAAGCATTGGACATGCATAAGTGACCAAAACATGGTACCAATCAGATAATAAACATTCAATTTTCGGGTGTCATTTTAATGAATACGTTGAATATTGTAAACTACATGGGCAATTTTCTTGTTACAAATGTTTTCTTTTAGCTAAAATATGATGAAGAATTATATAATTCGGGCGCCGAAGCAAATATTTATATGATTTTTTACAAAAAAAAGTCAGATTTTACCTATTTTTGAAATGGATATTTTTGTTAAAACATTCATATTTATGCTTTAGGATCAAAACTATGGATGAGTTTAAGCATTGGACATGCAAAAGTGGTATCAATCAGATAATAAACATTCAAATTTCAGGTGTCATTTTAAAGAATACGTTGTATATTGCAAGCTACATGGGCTGGATTCTAGAATACCTACTACACTTGAAATAGCAATTTTTTTGTTGCAATGTTTTCTTTTAGCTAAAATATGATAAAGATTTATAACATTCGGGCGCGGAAGCAAATATTTATATAATTTTTTACAAAAATAAAGTCAGATTTTCCCTATTCTTGAAATGGATATTTTTGTTAAACATTTATATTCATATTCTAGAATCTATACTACGGATAATTTTAGCATTGGACATGCAAAAGGGACCAAAACGTGGTACCAATCAGATAATAAACATTAAAATTTCGAATGTAATTTTAATGAATAAGTTGTATATTGTAAGCTACATGGGCTGGATTCTAGAATACCTACCACACTTAAAATAGCAATTTTCTTGTTGCAATGATTTCCTTTAGCTAAATTATGATAAAAGATTATAAAATTCTGACGCAAAAGCAAATATTTATATGATTTTTTACAAAAAAAAAGTCAGATTTTACCTCTTCTTGATGAATACGTTGTATATTGCAAGCTAAATGGGCTGGATTCTAGAATACCTACCACACTTGAAATAGCAATTTTCTTGTTGCAATGTTTTATTTTAGGTAAATATGATGAAGAATTATATAATTCGGGCGCGGAAGCGAATGTTTATATGATTTTTTACAAAAATAAACTTAGATATTAACAATTCTTGATTAATACGTTGTATATTGTAAGCTACATGGGTTGGATTCTGGAATAACTACTACACTTGAAATAGCAATTTTCTTGTTGCAATGTTTTTTTTTAACTAAGATATGATAAAGAATTATAATATTTGGGCGCGCAAGCAAATATTTATATGATTTTTACAAAAAGAAAGTGAAATTTTACCTATTCTTGTTGAATACGTTGTATATTGTAATCTACATGGGCTGGATACTAGAATACCTACCACACTTGAAATAGCAATTTTCTTGTTGCAATGTTTTTTTTTAGCTAAAATATGATGAAGAATTATAAAATTCGGGCGTGGAAGCAAATATTTAAATGATTTTTTACAAAACTAAAGTCAGTTTTTACCTATTCTTGAAATGGATATTTTTGTTAAAACATTCATATTTATGCTTTAGGATCTATACTATGGAAGGTTTTAAGCATTGGATATGCAAAAGTGACCAAAACGTGGTACCAATCAGATAATAAACATTTAATTTTCGTGTGTCATTTTAACGAATACGTTGTACATTTTAAGCTACATGGCCTGGATTCCAGTATACCTACCACACTTGAAATAGCAAGTTTCTTGTTGCAATATTTTATTTTAGCTAAAATATGATGAAGAATTATATAATTCGGGCGCGGAAGCAAATATTTATATGATTTTTTACAAAAAGAAATTGAAATTTTACCTATTCTTGTTGAATACGTTGTATATTGTAATCTACATGGGCTGGATACTAGAGTACCTACCACACTTGAAATAGCAATTTTCTTGTTGCAGTGTTTTTTTTTTAGCTAAAATATGATGAAGAACTATAAAATTCAGGCGTGGAAGCAAATATTTCAATGATTTTTTACAAAACTAAAGTCAGTTTTTACCTATTCTTGAAATGGATATTTTTGTTAAAACATTCATATTTATGCTTTAGGATCTATACTATGGAAGGTTTTAAGCATTGGACATGCAAAAATGACCAAAACGTGGTACCAATCAGATAATAAACAATAATATTCGGGTGTCATTTTAATGAATACGTTGTATATTGTAGCTATATGGGCTGGATTCTAGAATACCTACCACATTTGAAATAGCTATTTTCTTGTTGCAATGTTTTCTTTTTGATAAAATATGATAAAGAATTATAAAATTCTGGCGCGGAAGCAAATATTTATATGATTTTTTACAAAAATAAAAGTCAGATTTTACCTTTTCTTGATAAATACGTTGTATATTGTAAGCTACATGGGCTGGATTCTAGAATACCTACTACACTTGAAATAGCAATTTTCTTGTTGCAATGTTTTCTTTTAGCTAAAATATGATGAAAAATTATAAAATTCGGGCGCGGAAGCAAGTATTTATATGATTTTTTACAAAAATAAAGTCAGATTTCACCTATTCTTGATGAATACGTTGTATATTGTAAGCAACATGGGCTGGATTCTAGAATACCTATTACACTGGAAATAGCAATTTTCTTGTTGCAATGTTTTCCTTTATCTAAAATATGATAAATAATTATGAAATTCGGGCGCGGAAGCAATTATTTATATGATTTTTTACAAAAATAAAGTCAGATTTTACCTATTCTTGAAATGGATATTTTTGTTAAAACATTCATATTCATGCGTTAGGATCTATACTATGGATGGTTTTAAGCATTGGACATGCAACAGTGACCAAAACGTGGTATCAATCAGATAATAAACATTCAAATTTCAGGTGTCATTTTAAAGAATACGTTGTATATTGCAAGCTACATGGGCTGGATTTTAGAATACCTACTACACTTGAAATAGCAATTTTCTTGTTGCAATGTTTTCTTTTAGCTAAAATATGATAAAGAATTATAACATTCGGGCGCGGAAGCAAATATTTATATGATTTTTTACAAAAATAAAGTCAGATTTTCCCTATTCTTGAAATGGATATTTTTGTTAAACATTTATATTCATATTCTAGAATCTATACTACGGATAATTTTAGCATTGGACATGCAAAAGGGACCAAAACGTGGTACCAATCAGATAATAAACATTAAATTTTCGAATGAAATTTTAATGAATAAGTTGTATATTGTAAGCTACATGGGCTGGATTCTAGAATACCTACCACACTTAAAATAGCAATTTTCTTGTTGCAATGATTTCCTTTAGCTAAATTATGATAAAAGATTATAAAATTCTGACGCAAAAGCAAATATTTATATGATTTTTTACAAAAAAAAAGTCAGATTTTACCTCTTCTTGATGAATACGTTGTATACTCTGAGATAGCGCGTCTGGATTCTAGAATACCTACCACACTTGAAATAGCAATTTTCTTGTTGCAATGTTTTATTTTAGCTAAAATATGATGAAGAATTATATAATTCGGGCGCGGAAGCGAATGTTTATATGATTTTTTACAAAAATAAACTCAGATATTACCAATTCTTGATGAATACGTTGTATATTGTAAGCTACATGGGTTGGATTCTGGAATAACTACTACACTTGAAATAGCAATTTTCTTGTTGCAATGTTTTTTTTTAACTAAGATATGATAAAGAATTATAATATTTGGGCGCGCAAGCAAATATTTATATGATTTTTTACAAAAAGAAAGTGAAATTTTACCTATTCTTGTTGAATACGTTGTATATTGTAATCTACATGGGCTGGATACTAGAATACCTACCACACTTGAAATAGCAATTTTCTTGTTGCAATGTTTTTTTTTAGCTAAAATATGATGAAGAATTATAAAATTCGGGCGTGGAAGCAAATATTTAAATGATTTTTTACAAAACTAAAGTCAGTTTTTACCTATTCTTGAAATGGATATTTTTGTTAAAACATTCATATTTATGCTTTAGGATCTATACTATGGAAGGTTTTAAGCATTGGATATGCAAAAGTGACCAAAACGTGGTACCAATCAGATAATAAACATTTAATTTTCGTGTGTCATTTTAACGAATACGTTGAACATTTTAAGCTACATGGCCTGGATTCTAGAATACCTACCACACTTGGAATAGCAATTTTCTTGTTGCAATATTTTATTTTAGCTAAAATATGATGAAGAATTATATAATTCGGGCGCGGAAGCAAATATTTATATGATTTTTTACAAAAAGAAATTGAAATTTTACCTATTCTTGTTGAATACGTTGTATATTGTATTCTACATGGGCTGGATACTAGAGTACCTACCACACTTAAAATAGCAATTTTCTTGTTGCAGTGTTTTTTTTTAGCTAAAATATGATGAAGAATTATAAAATTCAGGCGTGGAAGCAAATATTTCAATGATTTTTTTACAAAACTAAAGTCAGTTTTTACCTATTCTTGAAATGGATATTTTTGTTAAAACATTCATATTTATGCTTTAGGATCTATACTATGGAAGGTTTTAAGCATTGGACATGCAAAAATGACCAAAACGTGGTACCAATCAGATAATAAACATTAATTTTCGGGTGTCATTTTAATGAATACGTTGTATATTGTAGCTACATGGGCTGGATTCTAGAATACCTACCACATTTGAAATAGCTATTTTCTTGTTGCAATGTTTTCTTTTTGATAAAATATGATAAAGAATTATAAAATTCTGGCGCGGAAGCAAATATTTATATGATTTTTTACAAAAATAAAGTCAGATTTTACCTATTCTTGAAGAATACATTGTATATTGTAAGCTACATGGGCTGGATTCTATAATACCTACCTCACTTGAAATAGCAATTTTCTTGTTGCAATGTTTTCTTTTAGCTAAAATATGATAAAGAATTATAAAATTTGGGCGCAGGAGCAAATATTTATATGATTTTTTACAAAAATAAAGTCAGATTTCACCTATTCTTGATGAATACGTTGTATATTGTAAGCAACATGGGCTGGATTCTAGAATACCTATTACACTGGAAATAGCAATTTTCTTGTTGCAATGTTTTCCTTTATCTAAAACATGATAAATAATTATGAAATTCGGGCGCGGAAGCAATTATTTATATGATTTTTTACAAAAATAAAGTCAGATTTTACCTATTCTTGAAATGGATATTTTTGTTAAAACATTCATATTCATGCGTTAGGATCTATACTATGGATGGTTTTAAGCATTGGACATGCAACAGTGACCAAAACGTGGTATCAATCAGATAATAAACATTCAATTTTCGGGTGTCATGTTAATGAATACGTTGTATATTGTAAGCTACATGGGCTGGATTCTAAAATACCTACTACACTTGAAATAGCAATTTTCTTGTTGCAATGTTTTCTTTTAGCTAAAATATGATAAAGAATTATAACATTCGGGCGCGGAAGCAAATATTTATATGATTTCTTACAAAAATAAAGTCAGATTTTACCTATTCTTGATGAATACGTTGTATATTGTAAGCTACATGAGCTGGATTCTATAATACCTACCTCACTTGAAATAACAATTTTCTTGTTGCAATGTTTTCTTTTAGCTAAAATATGATGAAGAATTATAAAATTCGGGCGCGGAAGCAAAGATTTATATGATTTTGTACAAAAATAAAGTTAGATTTTACCTATTCTTGAAATAGATATTTTTATTAAAACATTCATATTCATGCTTTAGGATCGACACTATGGATGGTTTTAAGCATTGGACATGCAAAAGTGACAAAAACGTGGTACCAATCAGATAATAAACATTCATTTATCTGGTGTCATTTTAATGAATACCTTGTATATTGTAAGCTACATGGGCTGGATTCTAAAATACCTACCACATTTGAAATGGCAATTATCTTGTTGCAATGTTTTCTTTTAGCTAAAATATGATGAAGAATTATAAAATTCGGGCGCAGAAGCAAATATTTATATGATTTTTTTACAAAAATAAAGTCAGATTTCACCTATTCTTGATGAATACGTTGTATATTGTAAGCTACATGGGCTGGATTCTCGAATACCTACCACACTGGAAATAGCAATTTTCTTGTTGCAATGTTTTCCTTTAGCTAAAATATGATGAAGAATTATAAAATTCGGGCGCGGAAGCAAATATTTATATGATTTTTTACAAAAATAAAGTCAGATTTTACCTATTATTGAAATGGATATTTTTGTTAAAACATTCATATTCCGTCTTTAGGATTTATACTATGGATGGTTTTAAGCATTGGGCATGCAAAAGTGACCAAAACGTGTTACCAATCAGATAATAATCATTAAAGTTTTGGGTGTCATTTTAATGAATACGTTGTATATTGTAAGTTACATCTGTAAAAGGCAATACCCTTTCAAATTTAGAAAGTAGGTATCAAATTACTTTAATTTGATTATTTCGCGTCTGATGTTATATAAAGTTGCATTGACAATTTATAACGTATGAGTGCAGTGTAATGAACCTGCAAAATATGTAATAAATATAATTTTTTTCATTGCAATCACTGATATTTGATGATTGTGTAAAGAATCTAAATTATGTACACTGATTAAAATATACAGCAGTGATTAGTCAGAGTACGAGAAAGAAAGACATAAATTATAATAACCATTTTGGTAAATAAGTTATTAAAATATTATTTTTGTTGAAACTTTTATTTTAATTTTAATATATACTTATTTTAATATAAGTAATTTGTTTGCGTATTTATTTTAACAACCCGTCTTTCCACGATCCGAAAATCGACCTATTTAAAATACCTCGGTTTGGCAAGAACTCACATTTTTATTTTATTGTAGTGTTTGGTAAAAATTACCATCCATTTCAATTGGTAGCAGCGGTTTTTGGGGTATATTTGCCAAATAAGAGTAGTCAGTACATCTGATTTACTCGCGAGTATTTTGAATAGTGTAAACTTGTCGTGGAAAACCCGCGGAAGAGAAAATAATAAAATAAATAAAAATAAGTGACAACGATGGCTGGTGGAAACGATGGTGCAGCAGGAAATGGTGACTCTGGTAGTTCTGGCACAGGCAGCTCGCAGCAAGAACAAGGTATGTTATCTTTTGGTTTAATAGTTGAACAATGGGACGAACAGAAAGTGATACATATTATTAAATGTAGACTAACGGGTGATGCATTTGAATTTTATACTCAGAGACCAGACTTAAAAAGCAGACAAATAAAATACAAAGACTTTAAAAAGATACTGACAGAATGATTTACAAAATGTAAACTACCAGGCCAAATTTACAATGAAATTTCAAATTGTAGACAAAATTTAGGTGAAACAGTTCAAAATTTTGCATCTAGACTTAGAACACTTAAGAAAAATTTATTAAAAGAAGAAAGAGAAGTACAAGACAATTTTGCTTCAAATTAAATACTTTATCAATTTAAACTTGGATTAAGACCAGAAATTAAAAGATACATTAGAACAATCATATACAGTAACAAAGACCTAACCTTTGAAGACGCGGTGACTTTAGCGGAAAGAGAAGAAATCGAGATATGCCAGCAAAAATTTAAAAACATGGAAATTGGTTTTGTAAAATACTCAGTGCCGAATACTAGAAAATGCTACATATGTAATAAAGCTAATCATTTTGCTAAAGACTGTAGAAATAAAAATGTTTGAGAAAATGTTGCAACGTGTTATAATTGCAAGAAACCCGGTTCAACAGAAATTGTAGATCAAACAACTTCCAATATCAAAATCCAAATCAAAATTTTAAACCAAATTACAATCAAAATCAAGGTTACAGAGGTCCCGGGTCATCAAACCATTACATGTACAATGCTAATTCGTCATATAAACCAAGAAATAATAGTAATTTTAATCACCAACATTGGACTCAGCATAAAAATAAGAATAGAAATTTCACAACTCAGAAGAGTAATTTAAACGAGCAACCCCTCTCGTTCAAGCCTCAGCACGGGAGGACATCTCAGTAAAGTCAACGTCTTCGCCCAATATTCAGTGCCAAATTCTATCACTCTACAAATTAAAAATAAAATTGTAAATCTTTTAATTGATACTGGAGCAGCAGTATCACTTGTCAAAGAGAAATGTGCTATAGGGCATGAAATAATTAAAGAAAATATTGGAAATTTATCTTCGATATCCGGTGAGACAATAAACTATTTTGGCACTTCATAAATATTTTTTAATTCATCCAACTTACAATTACCTTTTAAATGTATAATCTGCTCAAATGATTTGAAGTTACAAGCAGATGGATTATTGGGTGGTGATTTTTTACAATATTATGGGGCAATTATAAATTATAAGTCCGTAGAAATTATTATCGCAGACACACATATAAACTTGCTTGCTAGTTATGAAACGGAAGAGTCAAATGAAGAGTCAGCAGAAACAATCGGAGCACTGACACCAGATAAGAACACGAACAACGATATCCGCAAAAATGTTAAGAAAGGTCACGAACAAGTGACGTCAATTGTAAACGAAGAAGTTAAAATGTCTAATCAGAGGAAACGCGAAATGGAGAAGAAACAGCAAAATTCAAACTTTTCAGTTAATGGCCATAACTGGGTACGTTTGAAGGAAGCTATCAAAATTCCACCGAATTGCGAATTTCGATGTTTAGCAAGGCAGGAACTGATCAATGCAGCCCAAAACAATTTAATAGAACCCGAAGATGTGAAAATACATGGACTTATGGTTGCAAGAACGTTAGAAAAAACTGAAAAAGAAATAGTAGTCCAATTAAGTAATATAAGTAGAAGAAGTATTAGAGTACCGAAAAATACGATAATAGGAAAAGCTGAATACCTAAATAAGGAAAGTATTAGATAGGAAAATATAAGAAATAGTGAAGAAATGGAAGATGATGTAAAAGTAAATAGTGTAGATTGGGATAAACATTTAACTGCGAATAAAGAAAATTTTGAGAAAGAGTTCGATTTGTAGCACTTATCAGGGACTACTAAGGAGAAAGTCCTGGCTTTATTAGAAAAGTACTCAGATATATTCCTGTGGAAAGAATCAAAATTGGGGTGTACGCATAAAGTAAAACATAGGATTATAACTGATGAAAATATACAACCCATAGCAAAAGCGCAGTATAGAGTACCATTCAGTCAGAAAGAAATGCTGAGCAAGGAGTTAAAATCCATGTTAGACGCCGGTATTATTGAACCGTCTGACTCACCATGGTCCGCGCCAGTTATAATAGTTCCAAAGAAGTCCGAACATGGAGATAAGAAAATTAGAGTATGTATTGACCTGAGAGGATTAAATTCTGTCACAAAGAAAGACCATTATCCCGTCGCTAATATGCAAGAAACACTTGACCAACTCGGAAATGCAAACCTTTTCTCCACACTTGATTTAGCTTCTGGCTACTGGCAAGTGGAATTGGATGAGAGGGACAAAGAAAAAACAGCTTTCACTACCAACGGTCAACATTACCAGTTCACGAAAATGCCATTTGGATTAGCAAATGCTCCCAGCACTTTTCAACGGCTGATGAACAGTATATTAGCAGGCTTAACAGTCGAAAGATGTCTTGTATATCTGGACGACGTGATTGTGTTCAATGGAAACGGTATAGACGATCATATTAAACGGTTAAGACAAGTTTTTGACAGATTAAGGCAAGTAAAGTTAAAACTACAGCCTTCAAAATGTAAGTTCCTGTTAAAAGAAACAAAATATTTAGGACACGTTATTAACGAAACTGGAATAAAACCAGACCCAGCAAAAATTTCCGTAATTGAAAACTACCCGAAACCTAAAAACGCAAAAGAATATATTTTCTTGGATTAGTTGGATTTTACAGTCGATTCATTGAAGATTTCACAAATTCCGCAGCGCCATTGTATTATCTAACTAAGAAGGATATAAAATTCAGTTGGACAGATGTATGTGAAAAATCATTTAATGACCTAAAGACAGCCCTTTGTTCAGACTCTGTGCTAATACACCCAAACTTTTCCAAAGATTTTATCTTATCAACAGACGCTAGCGGCAAAGTTATAAGCGCAATACTCAGTCAGAAAGTGGGAGGTTACGAGAAGCCAATCGCTTTTGCTAGTCGTCAACTAAAAACTCACGAAGAAAACTACACAACTACTGATCTAGAATGTTTAGCAATAATATGGGGTCTTAAACAATATAGATGCTATATATACGCACGAAAATTTTTTATAGTTACAGACCATAAACCTTTAAAATGGCTTATGTCTCTCAAAGATCCAAATACAAGATTAGGAAGATGGGCTATACTTTTAAATGAACATGAATACGAAGTAATTCATAAACCAGGAAAGAAGCACATAAACGCTGACGTACTTTCTAGAATTCCTATAAATTCTTTACAAAATGAAGAAAATAACGACGAAGTTTTCGTACCTATCTGGGATAGATATAAAATACTAACTCAGCAAAACGAGGATGACGACTTAAAGAAACTTAAAACTCAAGACGGATTTTTTATAGATGAAGAACAATTACTCTTCAAGGAAAGAATTGATGATGAAAGACATCATAAATTAGTTATACCCAAATCAATAGTTTTTAAAGTTATGCATGCCTATCATAATCTTCCGTACGCAGGACACCAAGGATTCGAAAAAACATACAAAAGAATCAAAGATAAATTTTGGTGGAAATCTATGACGAAAGACATTAAAGACTATTGCGATAAATGTCATTCGTGCAACGAACGGAAAACATCTCTACATTTAAAATCCGCTCCTCTACAAAAATTCCAAGAAGTAACGAAACCTTTTGAAAGAACATCTATGGACATTGTAGGACCTCTTACTATTACGATGAATGGAAACAAGTACATTCTGACATTTCAAGATCATTTTACAAAATATGCGGAAGCATTCGCCATTCCAAACGATAAAGCCGAAACAATAGCTAAAATTTTTGCCCAACAAATAGTTACCAGACACGGTGCGCCAAGACAATTGTTAACTGACCGTGGTGCAAATTTCAAGTCAAAATTATTTAGCGAAGTTTTGAAAATATTTGGTACTGAGAAGATACAAACTACTGCATATCATCCCGAAACAAATGGAATGTTAGAACGAAGTCATCGGGTTTTGAAAGACATACTATCTCATTTTATTGACAGAGACCAGACTGACTGGGACGAATGGTTACCTTATGTTCTTATGGCATACAGAAGTAGCGTTCATAACTCTATAAATGAAACTCCATTTTACTTATTGCACGGTAGAGACATGGAACTACCATATGACGACATAACTAGACCACAAACATTACGATATGACTATGACGAAAATTATTCATCTGAATTGCGCGAACGTTTAAATATAGCTTTCTAAAAAGTTAGACAAAAATTGAAACAAACGACAGATGCAAGAAATAAACAATTTAATAAAAATGCAAAATTAACAGAATATAAAATAGGTGACGCGGTTTATTTACATAACACAACTCAAACTATCGGACATTCGCGGTAGCTCATGAAACCTTGGACAGGACCGTACTTTATTGTAGACAGAACTAGTACAGTAAATTATAATATTCGTTCAGCCGAGAATGACAAAATTATTAAAGTTCACGTGAATAGACTCCAACCATTCAAAGCATATATAGACGACCCAGACAATGTAGATGACGAAATTATTGAAAATGCAAATGAAACAAAGCAAAATTCTCAGCCAGCAGTAATTGATAGCAATAGCGCACTTCAAAATTATTTTCATGCTAGCTTGTTAAATGCAGCGAATACACCAATGCGTGTGCCAGAGCAACCAAACACACCGACCCCTAGGTACCAAACACGAAGTCGAGGACCAGTTCCAAATCTACCATGGATCCTAAATTGTTCTCCGTAGAGGAGACGATAACACATTTTTTTGTTTTATGGTTTAGAAGATGCAGTACATATTTGCTCTCGTTTTTCTCAGAGTCTTTAGCTCTCATCGCCTATGATTGCCGTGGACCAGCAACAAATATTACAACATTATCAATAAAGGATGTAGCACCTATACCATCCGCCCCAATTCCCCATTGGTTAGATTAAAATTACAAGATAAATAAATTAAAATAATAAGAATAATATTTTTGGGAATTAGAAAAAAGGGTTATGTTTAAGAAAATATAGTTAATTTTTATTGTATGTTTATTAGGTAATAAATTATCAGCATAAATGATCATGGTCCATACACAGCACATATCCGAGTACGAGATGCAGCGTCAGTGAAATCCGAACATTTCACCGCTTATCGCACTACGGTCAAGGATCGACACACAGACAGCATGCAGGGCAACCAAAAGCAGACCACACCAGAGGCCCAATATTGTTACAACAAACACCCAACCCTAAGTAAAAAGTGTATAGTGACCAAGTGAAAATATAGACTTTAAGGTAGAAATAGTAAATTATGTGTATCATAGTTATAAAAAGTTTGTTGCCGTAGGATGTCCACGCAACATAAATATTTCATAATTTTTAAAATTTAGTTTTTTTAAATTGTACGTTCCAGAGGAATGTAAATTTTCAAAAGTGGGATGAATGTAAAAGGCAATACCCTTTCAAATTTAGAAAGTAGGTATCAAATTACTTTAATTTGATTATTTCGCGTCTGATGTTTTATAAAGTTGCGTTGACAATTTATGACGTATGAGTGCAGTGTAATGAACCTGCAAAATATGTAATTAATATAAATTTTTCCATTGCAATCACTGATATTTGATGATTATGTAAAAAATCCAAATTATGTACTCTGATTAAAATATACAGCAGTGAGTAGTCAGAGTCCGAGAAAGATTTTGGTAAATAAGTTATTAAATTATTATTTTTGTTGAAACTTTTATTTTAATTTTAATATATATTCATTTTAATAAAAGTAAATTGTTTGCGTATTTATTTTAACAACCCGTCTTTCCACGATCCGAAAGTCGACCTATTTAAAATACCTGTGTTTGGCAAGAACTCGCATTTTTATTTTATTGTAGTGTTTGGTAAAAATTACCATCCGTTACAATTGGTGGCAGCGGTTTTTGGGGTATTTTCGCCAAATAAGAGTAGTCAGTACATCAGATTTACTCGCGATTATTTTGAATAGTGTAAACTTGTCGTGGAAAACCCGCGGAAGAGAAAATAATAAAATAAATAAAACTAAGTGACAACGATGGCTGGTGGAAACGATGGTGCAGCAGGAAATTGTGACTCTGGAAGTTCTGGCACAGGCAGCTCGCAGCAAGAACATGGTATGTTATCTTTTGGTTTAATAGCGCATACTGTTGATCAATTCTCTGGAAGTAACGTAAACGAATATTTTGAAAAAATTGAATTACGGGCAAATGTTGAACAATGGGATGAACAGAAAGTGATACATATTATTAAATGTAGACTAACGGGTGAGAGACCAGAATTAAAAAGCAAACCAATAAAATAAAAAGACTTTAAAAATATACTGACAGAATGATTTACAAAACGTAAACTACCAGGCCAAATTTATAATGAAATTTCAAATTGTAGACAAAATTTAGGTGAAACAGTTCAAAATTCTACACTTAGAACACTTCAGAAAAGTATATTAAAAGAAGAAAGAGAAGTACAAGACAATTTTGCTTCAAAATTAATACATTATCAATTTAAACTTGGATTAAGACCAGAAATTAAAAGATACATTAGAACAATCATGGACAGTAACAAAGACCTAACCTTTGAAGACGCGGTTACTTTAGCGGAAAGAGAAGAAATCGAAATATGCCAACAAAAATTTAAAAACATGGAAATTGGTTTTGTAAAAAACTCAGTGCCGAATACTAGAAAATGCTACATATGTAATAAAGCTAATCATTTTGCTAAAGACTGTAGAAATAAAAATGTCTGAGAAAATGTTGCAACGTGTTATAATTGCAAGAAACCCGATTCAACAGAAATGATAGATCAAACAACATCCAATATCAAAATCCAAATCAAAATTTTAAACCAAATTACAATCAAAATCAAGGCTACAGAGGTCCCGAGTCATCAAACCATCACATATACAATGCTAATTCGTCATATTAACCAAGAAATTATAGTAATTTTAATCACCAACATTGGACTCAGCCTAAAAATAAGAATAGAAATTTCACAACTCAGAAGAGTAATTTAAACGAGCAACCCCTCTCGTTCAAGCCTCATCACGGGAGTACATCTCAGTAAAGTCAACGTCTTCGCCCAATATTCTAATTCCACAATTAAATTCAGAAAATTCTGGATTCTAGATTACCTACCACACTTGAAATAGCAATTTTCTTATTGCAATGTTTTCGTTTAGCTAAAATATGATGAAAAAATATAAAATACAGGCGCGGAAGCAAATATTTATATGATTTTTTACAAAAATAAAGTCAGATTTTAACTTTTCTTGATGAATACGTTGAATATTGTAAGCTACATAGGCTGGATTCTAGAATACCTACCACACTTGAAATAGCAATTTTTTTGTTGCAATGTTTTATTAGCTAAAATATGATAAAGAATTATAAAATTCGGGCGCAGAAGCAAATATTTATATGAGTTTTTACAAAAATAAAGTAAGATTTTACCTATTCTTGAAATGGATATTTTTGTTAAAACATTCATATTCATGCTTTAGGATCTATACTATGGATAGTTTTAGCATTGGACATGCAAAAGTGACCAAAACGTTGTACCAATCAGATAATAAACATTCTATTTTCGGGTGTCATTTTAATGAATACGTTGTATATTGTAAGCTACATGGGCTGGATTCTAAAATACGTACCACACTTGAAATAGCAATTTTCTTGTTGCAATGTTTTCTTTTAGCTAAAATATGATGAAATATTTATATCGTTTTTAACAAAAATAAAGTCATATTTTACTTATTCTTGATGAATACGTTGTGTATTGTAAGCTAAATGGGCTGGATTCTAGAATACCTACCACACTTAAAATAGCAATTTTCTTGTTGCAATGTTTTCTTTTAGCTAAAGTATGATAAAGAATTATAAAATTCGGGCGCGGAAGAAAATATTTATATGATTTTTTACAAAAATAAAGTCAGATTTTAACTATTCTTGAAATAGATATTTTTATCAAAACATTCATATTCATGCTTTAAGATCTATACTATGGATGGTTGTAAGCATTGGACATGCAAAAGTGACTAAAACGTGATACCAATCAGATAATAAAGAATCATTTTTCTGGTGTCATTTTAATGAATACGTTGCATATTGTAAGCTACATGGGCTGTATTCTAGAATAGCTACCACAATTGAAATAGCAATTTTCTTGTTGCAATGTTTTCTTTTAGCTAAAATATGATGAAGAATTTTTAAATTCGGGCGCGGAAGCAAATATTTATATGGTTTTTTACAAAAATAAAGTCAGGTTTTACCTATTTTTGATGAATACGTTGTATATTTTAAACTTCATGGGCTGCATTCTAGAATACCTACCACACTTGAATTAGCAATTTTCTTGTTGCAATGTTTTCTTTTAGCTAAAATATGATAAAGAATTTTTAAATTCCGGCGCGGAAGCAAATATTTATATGATTTTTTACAAAAATAAAGTCAGATTTTTACCTATTCTTGATGAATACGTTGTATATTGTAAGCTACATGGGATGGATTCTATAATACCTATTACCCTTGAAATAGCAATTTTCTTGTTGCAATGTTTTCTTTTAGCTAAAATATGATAAAGAATTGTAAAATTCGTGCGCGGAAGCAAATATTTATATGATTTTTTAAAAAATAAAGTCAGATTATACCTATTCATGAAATGGATATTTTTGTTAAAACATTCATATTCATGCTTTAGAATCGATACTATAGATGGTTTTAAGCATTGGACATGCAAAAGTGACCAAAACTTGGTACTAATCAGATAATAAACATTCAATTTTCGGGTGTCATTTTAATGAATACTTTGTATATTTTAAGCTACAATGGCTGGATTCTAGAATAACTACCACACTTGAAATAGCAATTTTCTTGTTGCAATGTTTTCTTTTAGCTAAGATATGATGAAGAATTATAAAATGCGGAACCGGAATTAAATATTTATGACTTTTTACAAAAATAAAGTCAGATTTTACTTATTCTTGAAATGGATATTTTTGTTAAAATGTTCATATTTATGCTTTTGGATCTATACTATAAATGGTTTTTAGCATTGGACCTGCAAAAGTGACCAAAACGTAGTACCAATCAGATAATAAACATTAATTTTTCGGGTGTCATTTTAATGAATACGTTGTATATTGTAAGCTACATGGGCTGGATTTTAGAAAACCTACCACACTTGAAATAGCAATTCCCTAGTTGCAATGATTTCTCTTAGGTAAAATATGATGAAGATTTATAAAAATTCGGGCGCAGAAGCATATATTTATATGATTATTTACAAAGATAAAGTCAGATTTTACCTATTGTTGATGAATACGTTGTATATTGTAAGCTACATGGGCTGGATTCTAGAAAACCTACCATCCTTGAAATAGCTATTTTCTTGTTGCAATGTTTTCTTTTAGCTAAAATATGATAAAGAGTTATAAAATTCGGGCGCGAAAGCAAACATTTATATGATTTTTTACAAAAAGAAAGTCAGATTTTACTTATTCTTGAAATGGATATTTTTGTTAAAACATTCGTATTCATGCTTTAGGATCTATACTATGGATGGTTTTAAGCATTGGACATGCAATAGTAACCAAAACGTGATACCAACCAGATAATAAACATTCAATTTTCGGGTGTCATTTTAATAAATACGTTGTATACTGTAAGCTATATGGGCTGGATTCTAGAATACCTACCACACTTGAAATAGCAATTTTCTTGTTGCAATATCTTTTAGCTAAAATATGATAAAGAATTATGAAATTCGGGCGCGGAAGCAAATAATTATATGATTTTTTACAAAAATAAAGATAGATTTTACCTATTCTTTGTATATTGAGGTCTGAGGTTGGCAGCAGTGTTTGTCACGGTTTTCTCAGGTGAGATAAAATATATATATTTGTTTTTTTACACACGTGCACTGCACATAACCTTACTTATAAGAAGCATAATGTTGCTGTGTCAATATGACACAATTTTTAATTAATTTTTGTGGTTTTTAGGATAAGTGGAAGTCTAAGAGAAGTTTCTCTAGATGTCCTAAGGGATTCAAGTCTCAAGGACGTCATGACTATGGAGGAGGAGCTCTTACGTAGCCCAATTCCATCCACTTCCAAACGCGAGGAGTCTATAGAAAAGCTCCGATTGAATGAGCAGAAAAGTAAACTGAGCGGTGCCGCCAGAAAACGCTTTAAGTGGCTCATAAAAAGTGGGTTTAGTGTTGACGAAGCACGTGTCAAAGCCCTTTAACCCATAAAGTTGTGACGAAGCGTCACGATACAGTTTTATTTTACAGTATTTTTGAACGTAAATTTGAAGTCAAATTTACCGAAGCGCTACCTTCCAAATATTTTAAAAACTATTGCCTAGACTTTGCATTCGAATCAAGCAACCGCGCAAGGCCAGCGCGCGCATGTCTAGTAATGGCGGATCAACATGGAGTTTTATTTGTTTACATCGTGTTTTTGTGAAGTTGTGCTACAAACCATTACTCTGATTTTCTTGATTCGAACACCATAAGATGCAAGATAATGTTCTACGTAGTGTAGTGCCAAACACATCGCAGTGGTTTTTGTGAAAGTGGAGTTATGAAAAACATAACCATCGAACATGTGTTTGGGTTTGGTGATGTTGTGTTCAAGCGAGCGACCACACCCAAAGTTGGAATCCGTACCTTGGACATTTTTTCTCCACTGAGATACCCGTGGCCGTCGTCACTGGAAGCCTGCGAGTTAGACGTCTCTACCGTTACGTAGAGTGGCGCCCGAGATTTGGCAATAAGTAGTGCGACAGCGTTTGTATATTTTATTATACCGTAACCTGTCGACTAATTCCGGTGCTTTTGCACCAGTTCTTGTTTTGTAGGCTGTAACGACGTATTTTACATTGTGTGACGCGTAGGTAACGCCGTAGTCCGTCACACGTTTTCGAGAATGATACGGACGGACGACGTAACGACGTCACAAAGTATAAGGGTCCAAAACGGACCCGGTCCGAGGAATCAACGCCCGAAATGTCTGTAAAAAGGCAAAAAACAGATGCTAAAGGCCAACCCAGTAGTGGTGCTCCGTTACCACCTGATAAGGCCCCGCCGTCTGTGACCTTTAAACAGGCAATCCCGGGCACACGCGTCGGCATCCGGCACTATAATTATCTGGAGGATATTTTAGAAACAGGACAGCTGACGAAAATTCAGGATGCAATCCTGGATTTACTCATTAAGGAAGCTAAAGGCTCTGTGAAGCCTAAGTTTTTAGGGACAAAGAAAAAGGATTTGCCGAAGTCCAGCATTGTAAATGCATTTTTCCCTAACAGTAAAAACAATCCAACAGATCAGATATTGAATCTGATAGAGGGTCAAAACGAGGGCCTGGATACCAAGCAGTGGAGGGTTTTAAAGAGGACAGATGAGGGCTCGGCAGTGCTTCTTACACTGTCCATAGACTCGAGGTCCTCAAACACCCTACAGCTACTGCTACAAATTTGGCCAGACAACGATTAGGCAAAAGGGTATAAAACTCAACAAGAAGCCTACCAACCTCACAGCCAAAAAAGCCACTACTAGTACTGCTACAGGTAAGCTTAACATAAAACAGGAGGCAGGGAGTAATGCCACCAATATTAACACTGGAAATTCCAGATTAAAAGTAGATAAAAGTAAAGAGGCTGCCTTAAAGCCTCTACCCAATCCCACACCTACACACTCCAAGACACTACGGGCCGTCGGAATCACGCACAAAGGGAAATAAGTTCCTAGCTGCGACTTGGCTCTGAACAAAACGTGATGTCTAGCAGTAACATAAAGATGCTTCAAGTGAACCTTCAACACTGAAAAACTGCCTCTGATGTGTTGAACAAAACATTCACCACCACTAACACCGATATAGTGCTAGTGCAAGAGCCTTATGTGTATGGAGGCGTAGTAAGGAAACTTACTACACCAGTAGGTAAGTTAACCTACTGTAACGAACCAGATGTCATTCTAAGAGCAGCATTGCTCATTAAGACATCGATTAAATTCGTAACATTAAATAAATTTATATCTAGGTATTTGGTAGCTGTGGAAGCTACACTGCCTATATCAGGAAGTACGCAAGAGGTAACCATTGCATCGGCGTATTTCCCGGGAGAAACGATGGAAGCCCCACCTCCGCTGGTAAGGGACCTGATCTCCTACTGCAAACATAGAAACAAAAATCTCATCCTGGGATATGATGCAAACGCACACCATACAGTTTAGAGTAGTACGGACATAAATACAAGGGGTGAGTACCTTTTCGAATTTATTTCTAGTACTAACATAGATATAATAAATAGGGGTAAAGAACCTACTTTTATAATTAAAAACAGGCGAGAGGTATCGGACATTACGTTAGCCACTCCTCAAATTAGCTCTGAAATATATAATTAGCATGTCTCAAATGAAGCCTCAATATCGGATCATAGATATTTAAGGTTCGAGATAAAGACTAATAAAGAACCTAAAACTCAAATTCGTATTCCGAAACTAACAGACTGGGTCTTGTACGAAGGCCACTTAAAGTGTGAAGTGGAAGAACTTACGAAAATTAATATAAACACAATTGAGGAACTGGAAACAGCCTCTATTGACTTTCATAATGCGCTGCACACACCATATGAAAACAGCTGTACAGTAAAGCTTCGACAAAGTACTAGGAAAGTACTTTGGTGGACCGAGGAGCTAAGTAAACAAAGAGTCACTGTTAGAAGGTTATACAATAAAACCAAAAGCAGTGGCAGTGATGAGAGCTGGGAGCAATATAGAAGTGGCCTAACCTCATATAATAAAGAAATTCGCAGATCTAATAGGAATGCATGGCGTAGTTTTTGTGAGGGCTTATCAGAAACGCCCACGGTAGCTCGCCTTCAGAAAGTCCTATCAAAAGAAAGATCATACGAATGAAATTGGCCTACCAAAGAAACTAGACGGAGATATTACGACAGATTTAAAGGAAACATTGGAGCTTCTGTTAAGCACACACTTCCCAGGATCGTCGTGACCAGTTGAGGAGGAGGACTATTCCTCCGGAGCTACAACTAAGCTAAGCTTAATTAACAGTCTTAACACTGCTAATAATATTTTTACAGAAAACAAAGTTGAATGGGCGATAAATATTTTTAAACCCTACAAGACACCTGGTGGAGATGGAATTTTTCCGGCACTTTTGCAGAAATGCATAAAGGATAAACTGCCAATACTCTGCGAACTATACAAGGGAAGCCTAAAGTTAGGATACATTCCCACATTGTGGAGGAAAACTAATGTAGTCTTTATACCTAAAGGTGGAGGGCGTCCAAGCGTCCAGCCTAAGTCATATAGACCCATTAGTTTATCATCATTTATACTGAAAGGTGTGGAAAAGGTCTTAGATCAATACCTTAGGAATAAAGTGATAACTGCTTCACCACTAAACGTAAATCAATTTGCTTACCAGGAAGCAAAATCGACAACTTCGGCTCTCCATAGCCTTGTCACTAAAATAGAGAAAACCTTTCTTTCAAAAGAAATAGATCTGGAAATATTTATAGATATTGAGGGTGCCTCTGATAACACCTCCTATAAGTCCATTGAAAGAGCTGCTAGGTCAAAAGGTTTCGACCCAGCTGTAGTGGAGTGGATAAAAGCCATGCTGCAAAGTCGAACGATTACAACCTCGATAGGAGGAGAATCAGTAATGATAAAAACCAACAGAGGATGCCCACAAGGTGGGGTTCTATCACCTCTACTCTGGTAAATTGTCATTGATGACCTCCTAAATAGGCTCAATAAAGCTGGCTATTTTGCAAACGGATATGCAGACGACGTTGCAATTATAGTCAGAGGACGTAGTGACACCACTATCTCGTACCTTACACAAAAAGCTCTAAATCTAGTGCATGAGTGGTACCTGAAACATGAACTTAGTGCAAACCTTACCAAAAGTACAATCGTCCCCTTCACAAAGAGAAGGAAGCTAAATCTTCAAGCTCCTTACTTGAAGGGTGCTAGAATTGAGTTTTCTACAGAGGTTAAGTATCTAGAAATCATTCTAGACCAAAAACTCACGTGGAACTCAAATATCAACAAGATTACAAAAAAATCAGCAGTGGCGTTAAACACATGCCGTCGGCTTCTGTGTAAAAACTGGGAACTACAGACAAAAATGACCCATTGGGCATATACTAGTTTTGTAAGACCCATGATCACCTACGCGTCACTTGTATGGTGGCCAAAAGTAAAACAAATCACAGCACAGGTGCTATGAGTACATGTACAACTGCAGCAATGGAAGTGATTCTGGGGCTAACACCTCTACACATTCAGGTAAAAAAAAGCGATGCTACAGGCACTGACTCTCTGCAGAACGAAACACTTTATGCCCGTAGATTTCGTAGGCCACTTGGAAATTCTAAGGGAAGTACAACCACATAAACTGGCCTTGTCTGTCTGTGATAAGATGACAACAAAATACAATTTTGACCAGAAGTATAAGGTTGTTATTGGTAATCGCCTTGAATAGGCAACGGAAAGACCTGTTGAAAGGGATTCTTTGTCCTGTTTCACTGATAGTTCAAAATTGGACACAGGAGGAACTGGAGTAGGTGTGCTTGGCCCAGATTGCCGAATTATGGAATCCATAGGCACCTGCTTCACAATTTTTCAGGCTAAGATTTATGCAATAAATCTCTGTGCTCACATAAACCTAGATAAAGGTCTAAAAGGAGCATTAATAAATTTAATGTCAGACAGCCAGGCAGCTTTAAAGGCATTGAATTCCTTCACATGTAAATCAAAGCTAGTCTGGAACTGCAAGGAGATTCTGCAATTGCTATCCGAAGCAAACCACGTCACCATACAGTGGGTACCAGGGCACGAGGGAATCCTAGAAAACGAGAAATCTGATGAACTTGCTAAAAAGGGGCTAAATTTTCATACTACGGGCCGGAACCTTCATGTGGTCTTCCACAAAGCCACTATAAGAAGGTGGTCAAAAACTGGGAGGAATCTGCCATATCCTCATATTGGAAAAATATTCCAGGCCTCAATAAAGCTCGGAAATTCATTTCCCCAGCTTCGACAAACGCCAAAGAGTTACTAGCTCTCAGCAAAAAGGATCGTAATATAATGACGGGAATTCTCACTGGCCACTGTCCTTTAAAGTACCATTTGCACAAAATTGGTATAGCTGAAAACCTATCGACTCTGTGAAGAGGACGAAGAATCGTCGGAACACATACTGTGTGAATGCCCAGCTGTAAATGCGCAGAGACTCAATCAACTATGTAGGAGGTATCTTACGGTAGATGAGATCAAGAACTTGACTCCTGGAGCCATAATCGCCTTCATCAAAAAACTAAAGTAAGGGCACAATAGACCTTCTAGGACGCGTTGACAAAAAGCGACAAAACGCTTAAACCCTCGTATACATACAATACAATACAATACCTATTCTTGATGAATACGTTGTATATTGTAAGCTACATAAGCTGGATTCTAGAATACCTACCAAACTTCAAATAGCTATTTTCTTGTTGCAATGTTTTCTTTTAGCTAATATATGATGAAGAATTATAAAATTCGGGCGCGGAGGCAAATATTTATATGATTTTTTACAAAAATAAGGTTAGATTTTACCTATTTTAAAAATAGGTATTTTTGTTAAAACATTATTATTCATGCTTTAGGATCTATACTATGAATGGTTTTAAGCATTGGACATGCAAAAGTGACCAAAACGAGGTTTCAATCAGATTTTAAACATTAAATTTTCGGGTGTCATTTTAATGAATACGTTGTATATTTTAAGCTACTAGGGCAGGATTCTAGAATACCTACCACACTTGAAATAGTTACAACATTCATATTCATGCATTAGGATGGATGGTTTTAAGAATTTGACATACAAAAGTGACCAAAACGTAATACCAATCAGATAATAAACATTCAATTTTCGGGTATCATTTTAATGAATACGTTGTATATTGTAAGCTACATGGACTGGATTCTAGAATACCTACCACAATTAAAATAGCAATTTTCTTGTTGCAATGTTTTCTTTATGCTAAAATATGATAAAAAATTATAAAATTCGGGCGCGGAAGCAAATATTTATATAATTTTTTACAAAAACTAAAGTCAGATTTTACTTATTCTTGATAAATACGTTGTATGTTGTAAACTACATGGGCTGGATATTAGAATACCTACCACAATTGAAATAGCAATTTTCTTGTTGCAATGTTTTCTATTAGCTAAAATATGATGAAGAATTATAAAATTCGGGCGCGGAAGCAAATATTTATATGATTTTCTACAAAAATAAAGTCAAAGTTTACCTATTTGTGATGAATATGTTGTATTTAAGCTACATGGGCTGTATTATAGAATAACTACCACACTTGAAATAGCAATTTTCTTGATGCAATAGTTTTTTTTTAGCTAAAATATGATGAAGAATTATAAAATTCGAGCGCGGAAGCAAATATTTATATGATTTTTACAAAAATAAAGTGAAATTTTACCTATTCCAGAAAAGTATATTTTTGTTAAAACATTCATGTTCATGCTTTAGCATCTATACTATGGATGGTTTTAAACATTGGATATGCAAAAGTGACCAAAACGTGGTAGCAATTAGATAATAAACATTTAATTTTCGGGTGGCTTTTTATTGAATACGTTGTATATTGTAAGCTACATGGGCTGGATTCTAGAATACCTACCAGACTTGAAACAGCAATTTTCTTGTTGCAATTTTTTTTTTAGCTGAAATATGATGAAGAATTATAAAATTCTGCGCGAAAGCAAATATTTATATGATTTTTTTACAAAAATTAAGTCAAATTTTACCTATTCTTGAAATTGATATTTTTGTTAAAACATTTATATTCATGCTTTAGGATCTACACTGTGGATAGTTTTAAGCATTGGACAAGCAAAAGTAACTAAAACGTGGTACCAATCAGATAATAAACATTCAATTGTCGGGTGTCATTTTAATGAATCCTTTGTATAATGTAAGATACATGGGCTGGATTCTAGAACACCTACCACACTTGAAATAGCAATTTTCTTTATGCAATGTTTTCTTTTAACTAAAATATGATGTAGAATTATAAAATTCGGGCACGGAAGCAAATATTTATATGATTTTTTACAAAAATAAAGTCAGATTTTACCTATTCTTAAAGTGGATATTTCTGATAAAACATTTATAATCATAATCATGCTTTAGGATCTATACTATGAATGGTTTTAAGCATTGGACATGCAAAAGTGACAAAAACGTGGTACGGTACCAATCAGATAATAAACATTCACTTTTCGGGTGTCATTTTAATGAGTACGTTGTATATTGTAAGCTACATGGGCTGGATTCTAGAATACCTACCACACTTGAAATAGCAATTTACTTGTTGCAATGTTTTCTTTTAGCTAAAGTATGATGTAAAATTATAAAATTCGTCCGCGGAAGCAAATATTTATATGAATTTTTCAAAAATAAAGTCAGATTTTACCTATTCTTGATGAATACGTTGTATATTGTAAGCTACAAGGACTGGATTCTAGAATACCTACCACACTTGAAATAGCAATTTTCTTGTTGCAATGTTTTCTTTTAGCTTAAATATGATGAAGAATTATAAAATTCGGGCGCGGAAGCATATATTTATATGATCTTTTACAAAAATAAAGTCAGATTTTACCTATTTTTGAAATGTATATTTTAGTTAAATCATTTATATTTATGCTTTAGGACCTATACTATGGATAATTTTAGCATTGGACATGCAAAAGTGACCAAAACGTGGTACCAATCAGATAATAAACGTTCAATTTTCTGGTGTCATTTTAATGAATACGTTGTATATTGTAAGCTACATGAACTGGATTATGGAATACCTACCACACTTGAAATATCAATTTTCTTGTTGCAATGTTTTCTTTTAGCTACAATTTGTTAAAGAATTATAAAATTCGGGCGCGGAAGCTAATATTTATATGATTTTTTACTAAAGTAATGTCACATTTTACCTTATCTTAATGAATACGTTATATATTGTAAGCTACATGAGCTGGATTCTAGAATATTTACCACACTTGAAATAGCAATTTTCTTCTTGCAATGTTTTCTTTTAGCGAAAATATGATGAAGAATTATAAAATTCGGGCGCGGAAGCAAATATTTATATGATTTTTTACAAAAATAACGTCAGATTTTACCTATTCTTGATGAATACGTTGTATATTGTAAGTTACATGGGCTGGATTCTAGAATACCTACCACCCTTGAAATAGGAATATTCTTGTTGCAACGTTTTCTTTTAGCTAAAATATGATGAAGAATTATAAAATTTGGGCGCGGATGCAAATATTTATATGATTTTTTACAAAAATAAAAGCAGATTTTACCTATTCTTGATGAATAAGTTGTATATTGTAAGCTACATGGGCTGGATTTTAGAATACCTACCACACTTGAAATAGCAAATTTATTGTTGCAATGTTTTCTTTTAGCTAAAATATGATAAAGAATTATAAAATTCGGGCGCGGAAGCAATTATTAATATGATTTTTTACAAAAATAAAGTCAGACTTTATCTATTTCTGAAATGGATATTTTTGTTAAAACATTTATATTCATGCTTTAGGTTCTATACTATGGACGGTTTAAGCATTGTACATGCAAAACGTGGTACTAATCAGATAATAAACATTAAATTTTCGGGTGTCATTTTATTGAATACGTTGTATATTGTAAACTACATGGGCTGGATTCCAGAGTACCTACCACACTTGAAATAGAAATTTTTTTGTTGAAATGTTTTCTTTTAACTAAAATGTGATGCACAATTATAAAATTCGGTCGCGAAAACAAATATTTATAGGATTTTTTTACAATAATAATGTCAGATTTCACCTATTCTTGAAATGGGTATTTTTGTTAATTTGCTTCCGTGCCCAAATTTTATAATTCTTCATCATATTTTAGCTAAAAGAAACCATTGCAACAAGAAAATTGCTATTTCAAGTGTGGTAGGTATTCTAGAATCCAGCCCATGTAGCTTACAATATACAACGTATTCATTAAAATGACTCCCGAAAATTGAATGTTTATTATCTGATTTTTACCACGTTTTGGTCACTTTTGCATGTCCAATGCTAAAATTATCCATAGTATATATCCTAAAGCATAAATATAAATGTTTGAACAAAAGTATCCATTTCAAGAATAGGTAAAATCTGATTTTATTTTTAAAAAATCTTATAAAAATTTGCTTCCGCACCCGAATTTTATATTCTTCATTATATTTTAGCTAAAAGAAAACATTGCAACAAGAAAATTGCTATTTCAAGTGTGGTAGGTATTCTAGAATCCAGCCCATGTAGCTTACAATATACAACGTATTCATTAAAATGACAACCGAAAATTGAATATTTATTATCTAATTGGTACCACGTTTTGTTAACTTTTACATGTCCAATGCTAAAATTATTTATAGTATAGATCCTAAAGCATGAATATGAATGTTTTAACAAAAATTTCCATTTCAAGAAACTCTGAGATAGCGCGT